>CM024761.1:33165493-33389808 GCA_014218235.1 Colocasia esculenta | reverse complement strand
GTCGCAATTGGGTGTCTACAGATTGCCCCTCCTTGGCTTCCACTTTGCAAAGAGCGAAGCGGAGTGTAGTGGAGGTGTCACAAAGTGATGGCGGAGCGGAATGATGCGGAGTTAACTGAAAAGTGGAGCCAAGGTAACAGACACCCGATCTGACTAACGAGCAATTGGAATCTTCGTGAAAGCCCTGAGTAAGCTGCTCGAGCAGAATGCAAAGAAAAGCACAAGTCTGGACGAGAAGGAGAGAGAAAAGGACGATCAACCCCTCGATTGAGAGGTACCCTAGCCGATTGGCCTGCAGGTTTTTTTTTTGGAGGGACATGTGCGTGCCAGGCAGTAACTCATGACTCTGTCCTGGGAGCAGTTCGCGACCAAAACGGATCAAAGGAAAAGGAAAATTTGGATAGGTAATCCAGACAGGGGAATTCTTGTCAAACTGATGGGAACAACTCACTCGGAGGTAAACTTTCCGATTCGGAGTGGAATTGGATTTCTTGTTTGGAATTTGAAGGATGATTGGGCACTCAACAAGGGCTCATCAAAAGTTAGGAATGAGTCAGGAAAGCTCAAAGTCCTACATGATGCATGCTGGACTAAAATAAAAGAAATCATCAAAACGAATGCAAAGAAAAAGAGAAAATAGAAAATACATCAAGAATAATATTGTTAAGCTGAATAAGAACGGGTCAAGAGACTACCCACAACCGTAGTGCAGGCCTGAATTCATCGTCCCCGAACTTAAACAACTCAACGGCCTATCCAGCGATTAACAATGTGCACCTAGATCATCACTGTTTTTGTTGAAGGGGAACTCAGATCCCAAAACACATTGAAAACCAGCCGGTCCTTGAGATAATATAGTAGCATAAGTACCATATAGTAATGCAAGGGAGAAGGGATAGGGATACTTACCTGAACTTACCTTTGGAGCGTAGAACTCGCCATTTTTTGGGTTTTGCTTTTTCTTATTTTTTTTTGGGTTTTTTTGTGTGTAAATGAAGCAATAAACAAAGCACTAAACAAGCTAACAACAACAAGCATACACAGCTCAGTCACCTACATGATTGAAACAAAGCACTGAAGAACCGCCAGGTTCACACATAAAGAGTCCTCTCATGGAGCCATTGAGGGAGAATATGTATGGGACTTGGGAAGACTTGGTGGGATAATGAGTTTGAAATTCAATCATGGGTGGAACTGAGGAGAAGAGACAGATCATAAAGATGATGTGAGCAAGACTCATACAAAAATAATGAAGAATTGTGAGATTTGAGTGAACCATGCTAGAGACCAAAGTACCTGCACACTTAGCATGTATGATTAGATCTGCTCATTTTTGTTATTTTAGTTTGAAAATATTTGATTTTTTGGAGTTTTGAAATTATTTGATTTTTTTTAGATTTTTGGCAATATCTGATTTTTGTGTGGAAAATATTGATTTTTTTGGATTTTTGGCAATATTTGATTTTTTTGTATTTTGGTAATATTTGATTTTTTGAGATTTTTGCAATAATTGATTTTTTTGGGATTTTGGCAATAATTGATTTTTTTTGGGATTTTGGCAATAATTGATTTTTTTGGGATTTTAGCAATAATTGATTTTTTGGGATTTTGGCAATATTTGATTTTTTTTGGATTTTAGCAATAACGCTTGAAGTCGACGTTAGCCCTTCCTAAAAAGACACATGAGACGGAAGACACTCACTCTTGCTACTACAACACTAAAGCAAGATCAAACTACTGGCAAGGGGTCCCCATTCATTCACCTTTCATTAAAGACCACCAAAAGATTGGATGTGTATTAAGATGGTGGCGTCCTGTAGATGATTGCCCCTAGCTTGTGATGTCACTACAAAGGCCATACCCGTGAGACGACCCAGCCTTTTAGAGAGAAAGAGAAGAAAGTTTGGGGATAAGTCTAGTGCAGGTTTTAAAAGACAAATCAAGTTTAGCTTCCTTCCACAGCACACCCCTTAGAGATTCAATCTGTTGAGGAGGGACTTTAGGTCACTTTATTGTGCCTGTTTCTTGTTTGGGCATGCGTACGACCGGGCTCAAGGGCGTCCCGCGGGGAACTGTACTGCCACTCTTTGCCATGCCCCTATTCCTTGATTTTCTTTCATTTGTTCTTCTTCTCACTTTTATTTGGCTTTTCTTTTGCAGGTCTGATTGACCGTCCCTATTTGAGATTTACTCTCATTGAGATGTGCTTAGGTTGGTCGCCTCGCCTAAATAGTCTTTTTGCCTTTACACTTCAACCGAGTAAAGAAGAGAATAGCTTTTACACCTCTTAAGTATGGCCTAAGTAGCAACGGTGTTTGCTAGAGGAACCGACCAAGGTTGCCGTGTGAGTGTGTGATGATCCTTGCTTAAAGTGACCTTCAATATAGGGGAAGGAATGTCGAAACCCTAACGCGGAGTAATCTCTACCTTGAGTGCTGTAGAAGCAAAGTAAACCTAAGACCGACTCGACCACTCTTGTTGTGAACTGAGACGACTCTCTTTGATGTTTGGTGTTTAAAGAAATATTTGCATGGTTATTTGGTGCGCAATGCGACCCCTTTATTGAAAGAACGACCTGCATTAGTCTTTGAACTTTGATTTTGGTTGATTTTAATTAGCTCATTTGCAGGAAACTGTGAAAAGTAGGGGTCAGTAAGAATTGGAGCCAACTCAACACAAACAAGAGGGAGACATGACGCTACATGAAGATGAGGGATAAGAACCCTCAAACAAGAAGGATTTACAAAGGAGGAAAAAAAATGTTAGTGAGGACTGAAACCTTTGGAACAGTGAGAGAAAGGGTCGGGACCCCGAATAAGTAGTGAGGGAGGAATCGGGTCGGACCCGAGATCAGGAGGGGTTAGAGGAAGGAATTGTAGAATGGAGGGTGGAGGATCAGAAGGGGAAGTGGAAGGAGGGGAATCAGATGCCCCTGGAGAATGCGGACCTGACCTATAATTAGGAGGCTCTGGTGGAAGAGGAAAAGGGGAACCCTGAGCACTAGGAAGGAAGTTAGGTGACCCAGGTGGATATGGAGAGAGAGCCTGGGTACCTCTAGGGTGATCGGGTGGCTCAGGAGGAAGAGATAAGTGAGGGTCCAAAGACCCTAAAGGAGTAGGAGGGGAATAATGTGGCACCAGTCCAGAATTGGGAGATCGGGTGCCTCCTCTGGGAACCAGATTGACCAAAATGAGTAGTATCGAAAGATCAAGGTTAGTAGATGACAAGATAGGGAGACCGATATTTTTCTTGAAGAATCTTGATCTCAACCTCCTTTGCTTCTTGGCAGATCTCTTCTTGTGACGCCACAGCTTCTTTGCTCTTACAGATAGATATGACGGTTTCACCTTGACATGTCTTCTTAAATAGCGGGACCAGGCAGCAGATGGCCTCGCTCTTCTACGCAGCCACATGGCTCTCTCCTCAATTGCCATAGTTGTCGTATGTGTACTTGCCCCTTGGCTATCATTTGCATATCCAACCTTTATAGACACCCATGGGGGAACGCCATAAATTGGCATCTTCATTAAGAAGGATTCCTTTGACAGGTAGATAGTGTAGACCCATGGGAACTTGATGTGCGGCACCATAAGCTTGAGACTTGGCATCTTGGCCTGACAATCTGACATGAAGACCAACTCCCTTGACAGTTGAAGAGGGGAGGCTTCTAGGAGTGTGATGGGTGGCACTAGCACGACCAACTGACTGGCAGGCTGAGGCAAATTGCAAAGGACTCTTGGCAAAACCTTGAGTGTTCTTGGTGACATAGCAATGTGCCTCTGGTCAGGTTGAAACATGGCAAGGAGGGCTTTGGATGCTTCGGGCAGCGTGACTTCTTACCCCTTGAGTGACAGCTGATTCATGATGGCCTTAGCAGCCGCGTGAGATAGCACGACATTTGTAGAGAACCCCTTCTCTTGACCAGCCATATGCAATATAACTGAGCGAGGAGTGATGATGGCATTAATGGTAGTATTTCCAATAAGCAACGTAATGGCTACCATCCTCGCTTTGAATCTGGCTGGCACTAAGGCCTGGGAACTCTTTTTGACAGTGCTCTTTTGAGGAGATGAAGGTTCATCCTTCCCGAATGTGCCTGAGATAAGGACATAGACCGGCATGCGACTGATGTAGTTGTAAGGGTCGAAACACATGACCGGAACTGGGCTACCTTCACTCAGTCCATCTTGCATAGGGGAAGTAATTTCAAGGCATGCTGCTGGTGACGCACACCCGCTCCATTGGGATGTGATAATGGGATGTATGGTGACTATGGTGGATTCGTCGGATGCGGAGGGCTTGATGTGAAGCGAATGGGTGGTGGCAAGGATAGGCTCGTGCGGAGAGAGCTCTTCCTCCAACTCAGAGGCTGAAGCAGCCTTACTCTTGGGAGTAGGAAAATCTTGCTCGGGCTCAGAGGTGAGTGGAGCTTGCTCGAGCCTTGGTGTGGTGGTAATGACTTGCTCAGGTGCAAGTGGTAGTGGGGTGGACATGATGGTGGGGGGCAAGGATGGAGGGTTCATGGGAGGTGAGGGATCAATGGCTGATGCTTGGTGAGATGACCAACGGCGCATCGACACAATATGTCGAGCCGATAGCTTGTCATCAGGGTGCGAGGCGGTGTCAAGGGTAGGTGTGGTGGTGATAGCCTGAGCAAGGGTTGGTGGAGGGGGTTGTTGAGGTTGTGACGGAGCGGATGTTGCACTTGGGGGATAAGTAAAGAAGTGCAATATTCTGATCGGTCATGTGCTCTAGACTATAGATCACATCCTGGAATTCGCAGCAGTTTGCGACTGTATGCCCCGGATGACGATGATACGGGCAATATTCTGATCGGTCCACTGTCATGTCCTAGCTTGGCTTTTCCGAAGGGAGTTGTAATGCATTGATGGACATCAGGGCTGTGAAGACATCAGAGAGAGACTCAGGCAACGGATGATAATGGGCTCGCTTTGGGCCAAGTGGATACTTTGATGGCTGGGTAGTGGATGGCAGGGTGTTGCGGCATGGACGAGGTGATTGTTCTTGTGGAAGTGGAGCAAGTTGGCTATATGGAGGTGGAGGTGTATAGTGGTTAGTGGAGTGGGTAGGCGTGGGGTGGTGGATGGTATCGACTTGGGCCTAGGTTTGGACTCCCTCATAAGTGGCCCCTTGAAATGAAGAATTCGGTTGTTGGGCCTCAAACATGGATGGCATGGGGGAGTCAATGAGTTGGGTTCTAACAAAGCGAGCCCGGCTGTATAACTGTTGCATAGATGTGATGTTGTTCATAGCCAGGATGTGGCGGTACATGGGTGTTGCATTAGAATTAATGAGCTTGATTTTCTCCTCTTCTGGGATGTGCATCTTGACATGTGCGGACATTTGACGCCACTGGTCGGCATAGGTTGCAAAATCTTCATCGGGCTTCATCTGATCAGCCACCAGCTCGGTCATTGAATACTCGGGCCTGGCCCGGTCTTGATATTGCTGCACGAATCTGGCCTTGACGATTTCAAAATCCTCGACTTCATTGAGAGGCAGGGAATAGAACCACTCTAGAGCAGGCCCATCCAATGACCGCCTAAAAAGGTAAGCCAATAAACGGCGGTCATGTTGGTAGGACACTGAGTCATAGAGGAACTCCTTCAAGTGGATGTAAGGGTCTCCAACTCCACTATATTTGCGATAAACAAGGAGCTAAGAAAGTAGAGGAATCCGGAGACCACAGAAATCAGGGAGAGTATCTTTGAAGGAAGGTTTTGGTTTTAACTGCCTCCGCAAGTTGCTGAGCTCTCGCTTCATGGATTTGAACTCGGATTGGGAGTCCTGAGCCGAAGTGGCTTGTGGATAGCGAGGGGCAGCCTGGGAATGAGAGCGGAGTCGAGAGTCAAGGTCCAGGCCAGATTGAGCATAATGGGCTGGTTGCAATGATTTGGACTGAACTGAAGGGTGGCCCGATCCGGGAGTGACAACGTGAGGGGATCTAGAATGAGCAGGATAATGTGGGCCTGTTGGGCCCGTCTTGGAAGAAGATCGTAGAGCAAAAGTGGACAACAATTCGCGGGCCTGGTCAGGGCCCATTTCAAGCAGGAGACTCTCCAATTCAACGGCCTTATTCGAAGAAGATGGCGACGGAATAGATCGGGAATGGGCACTCTCATCGGCCCGATGGGCCTTGGGCTGGGCCGAATTTGGAATAGACTCATGAGACAAGGGGTCTACATGAGGAAGAGAGGTTGGGGGATAGGTGAAGTGGAAAGGAGCCATGAGAGGATGAGAAATGGGAAATAAAAGGATACACTAAGATACAAATAAGGGGTACAACAATAGTTACAATCACACAAGAAAGGGGACGAGAAAGGAGTTCTCAAGCAAACACCCAAGTTAACATGATATGCGTTAGGATTTTAGGGTTATCACTTAGCCTTTTAATGGATTGATTTAATTGAAATACACTCGGCTAAAGAAGAACCTAATGGGTATGAACTCAAGTACTCCGGTGATACTAATGGGGACACACAACTCACACGGGGAGATGGCTCGAACTAGGGGTGCAACGGGTACAACCGGCCCGGTGAACCGCAACGTGCGTACGGTCACGAGGATTTACGGAGGTCCTCGGAAGGCGGCCCGAGTCAACCTACGAGTGCTCGCAGGTGAGAGGGCTCGTTCAACCAAGGAGGAGAACCTAAACAATGGGATTGATAGTGTATGCACGGGCTTAAGTGCCCAAGATGTATGAAAGGGTGAACAATGACCAAGCAGGGTGACCAACAGGGTCTCGGGTAGAGTCGCGGTGGCAGGATACACCATGACCCTATCGCGACAGAGCGGTCTGCCGCAATATGAACAGAGCCCCGAAAACAGTAGTCAGTCACAAATACAAAGCATACAGACTAACCTAGCATATGATATGAGCGTGAAATCACAAGATCAATCTACCAGAGGTCATGAAGCACCCAGAAATCGACACATGGATCAAAGCAATAACATACAAAGTGTACCTATAGACGCGACGCTCATCCATGGCGCGACCTGGTAGCATCCTCAAGCCCCGCTGCGACAGAACCCGAAAACTTACAAAAGAAAGAAAAGGAAAACCCAAACCCTAGAAGGACTCTAGCATTCACAAACACGAAAATACATGGCAGAGTAGTATAGAACAGGCACACATGAACTCATAGAGGTAGGATAAGTTAGATAGAAGAAGAAATATACTGACCTAGGGTCGCGTCCGCCTCAGACGACGTGATCACATCGCGTCCCCGCGATACACCGCGACACTGGCAGAGAGCCAAAACGCAGAAAACAAAGGGACAAAAGACTAACATGGCCCTAAGAAAACAAACAAGGAAGGAAACATGGCAAGTAGGCAAACTCAATCCACAAGGGTAGCACTGAAGGTCCCACCGTGATCGCCAAAAGGTGTAATCACAGGGATTGTACCCCCCTCAACACAGACATGAATACCAAATATGATAGTATGGAAAATAGGATGTGATTGCCACCTAGAGAATTGCCAAATGAAGAGAATAATGCGGGCTAACTACTCTAGGAAAGGGGGGAAGAGAACGGAGGAATACCTGATATCGCGGTCGTTATGACTGACGCGGGTAGCCTGATAACGCGTCCTCCATGATGGACGCGTCTCTTGTCGCGTCGTCTACCTCCGTCGCGTTCTCTTCTTGTGCGAGAGATGGTGAGTGGGACCTCCTTCCCGTCCTCCGGCCGGCCAGAGGATGAGAGCTCCTCGTAGAACTTCACTTGAATGCCTGCCAATAAAAGAGAGAGACAACAAAAGCCCTATTAGAACATGATTAGTGTAGTATTTGCTCTAAAAATGAAAGGAAATGAAATAACATGAAGGGAACGAACCTGGGGGTGGTTTTAAACCCCTAGGGAAAGGGAAAAAACGTGGGGAGGAAACGGAGTGCAATCTACTTAGGAAATAACATAACAATGCATGAAGAAATAAGGAAAAGGAAAGAGGAGAGGGTGAGCACCATTGGGGCGACTCCTGGCTTGATGAATGTCCCAAATATCGTCTAAAGGCTTCAGGGAGATGTTGGAGTCGTCGTTCGTGCGTTCCTTGCTCCGTTTATGAAGAAATGAATGAATTTTGTGGAACAAGATGTGAAAGGAAATGGTAGGGATGTGAGGGCTGCGAGTCTAAGCATGGACCAGAGAGGATTTTGGCAGCCCTTCGGGGTAAACAAATGGGGGGTCCTTTTCCTTGAAGAGAGGCATTGCTTTTATAGAGCCCTTAAGAGATAATATCTCCTTGGAATGAGAATTAATTAAAATGGGAGATAAACCTCCCCCAAAATCGGATGGAGAGTCCTTGGGGTCCTCAAGGAGAGTCCCTAGGGCCCAAATCTCGCCCAAGGGGTTGAGATATTCCCTAAGGATAAAGTTAAACCCATGAGACGATAAATAGGAGGTGGTTGCGGAGGCCTGCATGCGCAGCTGCTATCGCGGCGTATTGTAGGGTCGCATCATGGAATCGCGACAGGGCGGAGCGTCGCGATAGTATTACCCACATGCATGGATAATGCATGGGCTGTCGCGGCAGCCTAGACCGCCGCGACTCAGAGACGCGGCGCCACGATGCGTCGCGACTATAAAATCAAAATTTATGTGAATTATCAGCCAACTGCATGAATGGATAAGAGTTATTGATCCTTAAGGATTCTCTCAAAGTGATAATGGGCGAGATTTCAAGGTGATGTAAATTGATAATGGGATCAAATCAAGGCTAATGATGGGCTCAAGGTGAGTGACTAATTAGGGGTCTACTGAAGTGACAAGAAATGTGGTTCGACCCATTTAGTCGCAATCGGGTGTCTACAATAAAGTTTTTGTAAAGATATCTGCTAACTGATTTTGAGTATCTACAAATGAAATATTAATATTACCATTAGCTACATGATCTCTAATAAAATGATATCTAACCTCTATATGTTTTGTCTGTGAGTGTTGTACTAGATTTGTCGTCAGATTTATTGCACTTATGTTGTCACACAGCAGCGGGATGGTCTTGATTTGCAGTCCATAGTCTTCAAGCTGTTGTTTGATCCATGGGAGTTGAGTGCAACAGCTCCCAGCAGCTACATATTCAGCTTCAGCTGTTGATAGTGCTACTGAATTTTGCTTCTTTGAAGACCACGAAATCAAGCATCCTGTAAGAAATTGACAACCACCACTGGTACCTTTTCTATCTACTTTGCATCCAGCATAGTCAGCATCAGAATATCCGACTAAACTTGTTTCACAAGATTTAGGATACCATAGTCCTAGGTCATGAGTTTTAGCTAAATATCTAAAAATCATTTTAACAGATATTAAGTAAGATTCCTTAGGATCAGACTGATATCTTGCACACATACATACACTAAATAAAATATCCAGTCTACTAGCTGTCAAGTAAAGCAATGACCCTATCATACTTCTATAAAGTAATCAACTTTCTTACCTTCCTTATCACTGTCTAACCTTGTGGATGTGCTCATTGGAGCAGTGGTTTAGCATTATCAAATCTGAATTTCTTTAATAATTTCTTGGTGTATTTTGCTTGACAGATGTGTGTACCTTCTTTGCTTTGCTTGATTTGTAATCGAAAATAGTTGAGCTCTCCCATCATGCTCATCTCAAATTCTCCTTGCATGAGCTTCTCAAAGTACTTGCACAAGGATTCATCAGTAGATCCAAATATAATATCATCTACATAAATTTAGACAAGTAATATATTTTTGACTTTTGTTTTAATAAAGAGTGTGCTATCCACCTATCCTCCAATAAAACCATGATTTAGTAAGAATGCACTAAGTCTTTCATACCATGCTATAGTTGCTTGTTTTAAACCATATAATGCTTTATGTAATTTGAAAACATGATTTGAGAAATCTAGATCATTAAAACCAGGAGGCTGTTCCACATAGACTTCTTCCTTTATAAAACCATTTAAAAATGCTGATTTCACATCCATTTGAAAAAGTTATAAATCTAAAGCAGATACATATGCAAGTAATATTCGAATAGCCTTTAGTCTAGCCACTGGTGCATAGGTTTCATCAAAATCTATGTCTTCCTCTTGGGAATAGCCTTGAGCAACCAGTCTAACCTTATTTCTAGTGATAACACTAGCTTCATCCAATTTGTTCCTGAACACCCATTTGGTACCAATCACAAGATGATCTGATGGTCTCAGAACAAGGGACCAAACTTGATTTCTCCTAAACTGATTAAGTTCATCTTGCATGGCTTCATCAGACAGTGCTTCATTGACTGTCTTCGGCTCTATTTGAGATACAAATGCTAATAATCATAGGGAATTATATTACCTCTTATTCTTACCCAACTGATGGATCTCCAATGATGTTATCAATAGGGTGATCCTTTTTGTACCTCCATTCCTTTGGAAGATCATCATGGGTAATGTCCTTCTGTTGTAATTCTTCCAAGGGTGGATCTTCACCATCCTTGATGGTAGATTCTTTCAACTTCTGGGTAAGTTTATCTGTATCTTCATCATCACTTTCAGATTCCTTTCTCAAGGAAGGGTTAGATTCATCAAAAATAATATGAACGGTTTGTTCTTTCAATAAACTTCTTTTATTAAAAACTCTATAGCCTTTAGGTTTAGAAGTGTACCCCATAAAGATCCCTTCATCAGATTTGGGATCCAGCTTACCTATTTCTCTCTTACCATTGTTGTGAATGAAGCATGGACATCCAAACGTTCTGAGATGACTGATCTTGGGCTTTCTTTCTTTGTACAACTCGTATGCAGTCTTCTTCAGGATTGGCCTGATCATTACTCTATTTATAATGTAACATGTTGTATTTATAGCTTCTGCCCAGAAGTATCTTGGAAGGTTGTATTCAGATAGTATTGTTCTGGCCATATCTAATAAGGTTCTATTCTTCCTCTCAGCTACTCCATTTTGCTGTGGTGTTCTAGGTGCTGAGAAATTATGTTCTATACCTTGATCATTACATAATTCTGCAAATCTGTCGTTTTGGAATTCTGCTCCATGATCTGAACGGATACTGATGATGCTGAACTTCTTATCCTTTTGAACTACTTTACTGAACTTCACAAAACTTACAAATATGTCATCTTTATACTCTAAAAATGATACCCATGTAAATCTTGAATAATCATCAACTATGGCAAATCCAAAGTTCTTTCCTCACAGGCTGGTAGTTCTCATTGGTTCAAACAGATCCATATGTAGCAGTTTAGTGGTTTGGAGGTAGCGACTACTGTCTTGGACTTGAAATAGGATTTTGCATGCTTTCCTTTAACACATGGCTCACAGATGCTGTCTAATCTTGAGATAATCTTCGGCAGACCTTCTACTAGATCATGTTTAATGAGTTTTCTTATTCCATCCAAGCTACAATGACCTAACCTTCTGTGCCACAGTTCAGCATTCTGCTGTTTACTTGCTGCTAGACAGATGTCTTGATCCTTTAATTCTTCTAGATGTAATACATACAAATTCTTTTCTCTACTGGCTTCGAAGACAGTTGCACCATCCTTGATAATCAAACACTTAGAATCCTGAAACTTGATTTGGTGACCCTTGTCGCACAGTTGACTGATGCTGATTAGGTTGTGCTTGAGTCCTTTGACGCATAGAACATCTTCTATAAGGATTCTATCTTGACTTCCAATAGATCCACAACTAATTACTGACTCTTTTCCATTATCGCCATAGGTTACTGTACCTTCTTCACTTTTGATATGAGAGAACAGTTTCTTGTTACCTGTCATATGCCTTGAGCACCCGCTGTCCAGGTACCACTTTGATGCTCTAAGGCTTCCCTGCAATAAATCAATGAGATTTAGGTACCCAAGTTCTTTTGGGTCCTGGTTGGTTAGCTTCTTCACAGTTTCTTTTAGGAATCCATTTTAAATGTTTAGTTGTACATGTTATTTTAGTGTGACCTAATTTGTTACAGTGTGTGCAGCAAGGAATATTGTTTATTATCCTATTTGGCTTGTGGTTCTTATTTTTATTTATTTTATAATTAGTATTTTATTCAGCTACGAATTTTGGAGTTGGATAAAATTTAGGATGAATTACAGTTTCTTCATTTTCTGGTGGAGTATATCCTAAGCCATACTTTTTCCTACCTGATCTTCTTGCTCCTTTTAATATTAAAGAGGATTTTCCATTAGTGAATTTTTCAACTGTGGCCATTAAATATTCATTATCTTTTGTTAGTGTGTTAATTTCACTTTTAAGTTTGATTATGGTTTCCTGATTTTCTAAGTTTGATATCTTTTCATTTTTATTCTTTATATCTTTACATAATAGTTCAGTTCTTCTTTTTAATTCTAAAATTTATTTTCTAATTGTTCAGTTTTAGATTTTATGTCACGCCCCTCCAATTTAGCAGCGGAATAAATCGGAGGAGAACGTGAACAACGAGTATGGTAACGACAATTGCAGATACTTTCGTAAACATCAGAGCAACTAAGGAACAATAATTGATATAAACTCTTCATTTCATTATAAAATCAGTAACACCATTACAACCACTAATTCGAAGCCAATACACAGGGCTCAATGACATCATTACATTGAAAAGAAATCTAAAGCAATAACTACTAGACTCCATTGTACTAGGGCAACTTCATGACTTGACTCCGGGTCACTCATCACTCGGGTCCTGTCCCATTGGTAAGTGTAACGTCATCATTCGACTTACCCGAAACACACATGACAAATAACGTAGGGTGAGCGATAACGCCCAGTAGGACTTAAATCTCAGGATCAAGCAGACTTTAAATAATTAATGCATTAAATGGCAGAGTAACTAAACTAATAGCACAAGTAACATGGTTCAGATAGCAGATGAATCAAGTATAGCACGATGATTAAAGTCAAGCCACGATAGAAACGATAACAACGCAACAGCATGTAGCGACAATGGCAAGCAATAGCAAGTGACAAGTATAACAAGGAGAGATAGTAGTTGGTCATGTAAAGAGTAAAGTGCACTTTGATTGATTTTCATCAATCGAGATAGTATAGCACTTTTGATTAACTTTTGTCAATCGAAATAGTAATGGCACTTTGGTTATCCGTAGATAGCCGAGAGAGTATAGCACTTTTATTGTCATTAGACAACGAGAGAGTAGAGCACTTTGAATGCGATTAAGTCATGATAGTACGTAATAACTCAAGATAGCAAGTATCAAGTAGAGCAAGTAGAGCGTATGACAAGATAGCGTGTAACGAGATAGCGTGTATAGCGTTGCACAACGGTGCACTAGTAGAATACGACAATTGTAACACCCCGGAAATTTAGTGATTTAAAAATTTTAGAAATAAAAGGGAATAAATAAAATTCGCAATTATCAGAATGATAAAACTTACGTACTATTATCGTACGAGAGAAAACACATCGAAAAATTTGGTAAAAATTATAAATCAACCCCAAACATTATTTCCAAGTGTCTCACGAAGGAATTCGTGCAACGAAAAATCTGATTGGTCAAGTGTACGTCACAATGAGACTAAATATTCAAATTAGGAAACAAAGTCGGAAAACCATTAACGCGGAAATATAACACAACTATAAATTAAATAAATGGGTTGGAGAGACTCCCAACATGAAGTATTAATGATCCATTAATGAAATTGGGCCAATGAATCACTTTTAGCCAATAACAAAATTGGAGCAAGAAATACCCAGAAATTCGTGTATGTAATTATGCAGTGATTAGGGAGGGCAAATTAGGGTTAAAATTAGTGGTAATGGCCATGCATGGCAACCCAAATCGTGGCCAACCCTGTATGACACCTTCCCATGGTGTAGCTACCTCCTTTGGGTGAGAAAATCCCAGATTTTGGAAAGCAGGAAGCAGAATTCGCAGCCCCCTTTCCTAGTCCCATTAGGACATGTAAATACACCCTAAATCTATAAGAACTCGTCACTAAACTCTTGGGGAAGGTTTGGCAACGAGTTGGGGTCGTTTGGAGGCGGGCTAGGGCTTCAGAGGAGGAGGAGAAAGGCTGGGAACCGGAGCTTCATCCCCCTTCATCCTCTGCTGCGTCTAGAACGTCGACTGGTCTTAGATCTTCATAAAGGTAGGTGTTCTCGGGCCAAGGTTAAATAAAAACCAACACCATCATGTAGATCTTCGAGTCTAGGTTCATTTGCACTTGGTTGGACTAATTTTCATGGAGCATACATTGTGTATTCGTAGTTTTCCCTAAGTCACGCACAGTTAGGGCTTTTCCCATTCTTCTCATTATGCATGCGATTTGATACCGAATTAGACTAAACTTCCTTCATGAACATTCTTCTACTTGTAGTCACGATTATCTTTTATGTTGAAAGTTTTGTCTAAAAGTCTTTCTTTAGAGAGTTATAAGCGTGGTAAGAGAGTCACTGCATGATACTGTGATTTCGGGCTGCACTTAGCTTTATGTTCTTCATATATTTCTCGAGATTCGAGACCGAATTAGAACAAACCCTCAACGTTAAAGTTCTCATACTAGTTGTCCTCATCATATCTCTTGTTGAACGTTTTGTCCAAATATCTTTCGTTAGAGAGTTCTAAGTGGGGTAAGTAAATCGCTGCATGAGATGTGTTTTCCGGTTACACTTGACCTATATGTTCTTCATATATTCTGGAGATCCCTATTTGCTCTTTTCGTGG
The DNA here is from genome assembly GCA_014218235.1 of Colocasia esculenta. Taxonomy (NCBI): domain Eukaryota; kingdom Viridiplantae; phylum Streptophyta; class Magnoliopsida; order Alismatales; family Araceae; genus Colocasia; species Colocasia esculenta. Next base: position 33,375,146 of record CM024761.1, on the reverse strand, counting down.
GATACCCTTTTGGAGTACAAGGATTTGGGGTATTTATAGCCCAACATGGCCAAAAGTACCCTAGGGGTGCGTGGGCACATAATCCAAGGCCGATCCACTAAATCCCTAGAGTGTCACGTGTTCAGATTGACTAATGGTGAAAAAGTTTAGGAGTGTGTCGACCTGCCCATGGGGTGTGTCGACACACTGTCCCAAATTGGCCCAAACGGTTCTCTGGGAAGGCCTCTAGTGTCGACACTACTTGATCCAGTGTCGACACACTGTCCCAAACTGGCACAAAAGATTTCTGGGAAGGGCCTCTAATGTCGACACTACTTGATCCTGTGTCGACACTACTTAATCCTGTGTCGACACTACTTGATCCTGTGTCGATACGACTTGATCCTGTGTCGACACTACTTGATCTTGTGTCGTCACCCTGTACAGACCTGTTGACTGGGTTCTCTGGGAGCTGGGTCTAGTGTCGACACTACTTGATTCTGTGTCGACACCACTTGACCATTTCTTCATCATTTTGCCTTGTGTTTGAAGCATTGTGTCGACACTACTTGATTCTGTGTCGACACTACTTGACCATTTCTTCATCATTTGGCCTTGTGGTTGAAGCATTGGGTCGACACCAGTAGGGGGTGTGTCGACACTACTCTTGCAAAAGATTGCATGTCTTGGGTCTGATCGTTACATGATGTCTACTAGCATGTGCATGATGTCATATAGTATGCATGGACCTAAAAGAAATCAACCCATTGAAAAATGGTAATGATATGAATATGATTCTAATGTGTAATTGTGATTGACCTTATGTTCATTGGATTATCTTGTGATCTTACTTATTGTCAATTAATATGATAAGAATATGATATGAATGTGGGGATGAATACATGTTAGTATGGACTTGTTAGTGGAGTTTATATCATGATTTGCATATGAGTTTCAATAGTTATATGCTTTCCGATGTTCAATTAATTATTTGTCAATTGCATACATGTTAGGAACGATTCATGACTCGTCACTTACACATTTGCACGATTAGGCACACCCTTCTTGGGGAATTGAGAGCTCTCTGCCGGTCATTCCGAATCGGCAAGACTAGCGATCTTTTCCTTAAGACCTCCATAAGTCTCTGCTCTCTATGGATTCCCACATAGAGGCCGAGCTGGTTGTACCATGAAGTACCATGGAGATAGAGAGCACATGTTCTGTATACGATCTGTCATTAGTCATCCTCATGTCAAGACATTAATGAATTATGAAACATAAGATATGTCGTTATACTGCCCTTTTGTTCTCTTGAGCTTTTGTCATAACTTGACTCTATGAATGATCATGTCTTTCTTACTATGAGCTTGTCATTGAAACTCTGTGGCCATAATATGAATATGTTGTTCGGCATAATATGGGACTTCGGTCCATTTGATTAATGTCTGTGCAATAGGGGCCCTGTCTGGTCCTGGGGGAGAGCGCCCCAACGTACTTATTAACCGCGGGAGTATGGACTTCTGGTGCTTGGCATAGCACAACAAATAAGCAAGATTTGTGGGAATGTGCCTTCGTTTGATATGATATGATAAGTTTGATTTGATATGATATGATAAGATTTGATATGATACGTCTGTTCATGTGAATACATGATATCTGTGTGAGTATGGCCAATTCATTTTGATACGATTCTACTCTTGAAATATCTGTCCATTATATATGCAACTCGACATTTGATACGATATGACATCCGTTCTATTCCGCTATCCACTTGTTAGAAAAGCATGCATTGTCATCATCTTCATGTGCATATCTGCCTATTTAAAATGTTAATCATGTATATTAGTGCCCGCACAATATTGAGATGTAAATCCTACTGAGCTAGTTCGCTCACCCTATCATCCTGTCCTTTTTAGGTAGTGATGAGGAACTCGTGGAGTCCGATGGGGCAGGGCAAGAGTGATGAGTACCTGACATTGAGGAGATGAAGTGTTAGGAATAGATATTTGAGTAGTCTATGTATTAGTGAAACATTTTCATTTGAATAAGGGACCCTTTAGTTGGTTCTTCTTATGTAAGGTTGTAACTAGTTGAATGAAATGGAATAAAGTATATTTTTGGTGACCATATTATAGTCTCAAATGTGTTCTTTGTTCAGTTGTGACTCTGCGCTATTCAACTGTGATATGTATATTTGTATCGTTCACGTCTCCCGGTATTTATTCCGCTGCTAAATATCAGGGCGTGACAGCAATAGTCACTTCTAGGACAGTAACCGTTCAGTAACAGTCTGCGATAGCACAGTAATCGCACAGTACGTCTGAACTCTTCAGACTAATAGTATAACAGTTTGTGATAGCACATTACGTCTAAACTCCTCAGACTAAAAGGATAGTAGTAAGATGTCTAGCCAATACAGTATAGTTAGAACCGGTGCAATGCAGAACACCGTCAATAGCCCCTGCAGGTATTTTCGGGTGGCTCTCTGCCCCCAGGACTAGATTGGAGCCCCTCGGACACTCTCCGTGCCCTGAACATTATGCATTCTTGTCAGTAGAGTCACAAGACCCATTATAGCGCTAGACAATCAGAACAATACAAACAGTAGGAGCCACACAGCTCAAAGGTACCAAGAGAGTACGAGATGAATAGACGAGATAGTAGAGTGAACGTGTATAGATGAGCGAGTAGAGTATAGATGAGATCTTATGGTCATTGCACGTGAGCGAGTAGAGTATAGATGAGCGAGTAGAGTAAAGAACGATAGTAACAGTTGCACAACACGCGCACTTGGTGTTGGCAGTCAGGTGGAATACACTACCTTTCCACTGGCCATGTTATGTACAGGTCCAGACGTCCGGCGTGAAATCAAGGTAAGAACGAGAGCAAACTAAGGTCGTTTGGATCATGTTGATCCCTAAAGGGTATCATAGGTGTTAGGGTACAACCGGCTCGTCTACCATGTGAGAATCCATGGACAGAGGAGACTTACGGAGCTCTTGAACAAGGATTCACTAGTCCGGCAGAAGGAATATCTGACGGAGAGTTCGTCCAAGTCAAGGAAAGTGTGTATATAGAAACAAGTGCCCGACGTTCTAGAGGAATTCTAGAACAGTGGAGCGTCGGTAACGATATTCCCAAACAACGCGAGAAACGAAGACATGTTCATTTAAAATAGAGCAATTTAATGTACACTATTGCAATAAATTAACCAAATACATTATGAGATATTTTGTGCTAAGTCAAGCCATAATTGGATGGTTCAAGTGTGTGAACGAGTGAGAAAATCATAGATAGAAAGATGTCATGTTATTGCATTTTAAATCATTCAATATGACTCCATTTTATAACATGTGTTTTTAGCAAGTTTGATAACAAGGCAAGAAGTGGATAATCGGCAAGTAGAGAGCATGATCATGAACTTAAGATCAATTAAAAATCATGTAATTAAGTTTTAACTTTGATATGGGTTGATAAATGCTTGTTAATACTTTCTAGAACCTTACTAGAAGAGATCAAACTCACACATGCAAAGAACGACGCCTAACGATGGAAACCAAGATGCATGCCTTTTAGATGGCAAATGCAGTCTCATCACTTCACTTCCTAAGGTCATAACTCATTGATTTTGCATTCAAATATCACACATGAATATACCAAATTGAAGCCCTTTGAATGAAGAATCAGCAAAGAAAATGGCTCGTCAATCCAAGGTCTATATAAAACGTTATGGCCGATTAAGTGGACACAGGCAGAACGCGACGCATTGCCTGTCGCCTTCTGAAAGTGAACGCGACCATGAACTTATCGCCTTCTGAAAAAGACCACGAAATGGCCTGATTTTTGGTATGGGTCGCGACCATGATGTTTTCGCATTATGGTAGCGATGTGTCGACCTGTCACTACCTGAAAATGACATTTGGGTTACTTTTTCTACCTATTTCCAACTCCGACTTGGATTGGGTTTGACAGCTGTGGGTTTGAAAAATCAAAACAAATGCTAGGGTGATCCAAATCGAGTGAAACCACCTTTGTTAGTTATATTACTTCCAATACTTTGTACAGTAGCAAATAATTGAGAAACAAAGGTCTTTTGACTAGGTAATAAAACATATTGTGACTGACTGCGTGAATCTGACACAGTGTTAATGTTCGGGCTAATACTCTTAGTATGATCAACAAAAATTGGGGAAAATAGTGCCAAATGAAAGTAGGCTCATGAGGTAACAAGTTCTCTGTTGAACACTTGGTCTAAAAACGACTCCACAAAGAGGTATGGAACTTGTAACACAAGTCAAGGTTAAATCGCAACAATACATTGTCGAAATCATGCAAGATTTAATTCGTGACAAAGGATGGATAACAATTAGGGCTTTTAAGGGCAAAAGATGCCTAACATTGATCAGTAACTCTAGTTAAAATTTGAGAGCACGGGGTTGAGTATACATGGAGATCAAGAATAAAGAAGGGTCGGGATCATCATATTTACAGAATTTCAAAAATAGAGATCAAAAGATTGGCTCGATGAAAAAGAGTGAAACAAGAGGACTTTTGTTCCTGATGTATGGAACAATCTACAGATGGATTTAATTGAGTTTTGCTCGTGAGAATGCCTACCTTTAGTCGTTTTACTCTTCTAGGGCTAGAACTTGAAGAACTCGGGATAAAGCTTGATGAAGCCTTCTCCCCACGAATTCCTCCTCTCCTTGGCTTCTTCTCCACCTTCAGCAAGTCCTAGCAATGAGCTAGGGCCGGCCTTGGGCGATTAAGAGAGTTTTTATGCTTCTTTGCTTTCTATTTCCTAATAGAACTCTAACTCCTATTTAATTCCGAATTTCCTATTTCCTCTTCCCTTTCTAAGTATTAGAACTTCTATTTAGGTTGGGAAGGGAGCTAAATTCGTGGCCAAGCAACTAGGGTAGGTTTATGAATTCAATTCCAACCCAAATTGCTTATTTAATACATTAAATGCCTCTTTTCTATTAAAGTAATATTTAAGTTGCGAATTTAGGGTATTTTCTCATTATTCTTCTTTTTAAAATCCTTATTTTGGCCCACTAATTTCTAATGGGTCCATTTAACCAAGCCCATTATTTATTGGAATTTATCTTATAGGTTTTCCCTTTTTAATTAGGGAATAATAGAGTTATGAATTTTATTGCATTTTCTTATTTGAATTTATTCATGGGCTATGAGAGGTCCATTGGTCCAAACCCGATAATGGTTAATCATCACATGCTGTTGGAAGTCTCTCCGACATGTTCATTTAATTTATGGGCGCGTTATCTTTCCGTGTTAACGGTTTTCCGACTTAGTTTTCCTAATTTGGATAATTCGTCACATTGCAACGTACACTTGCCCAGTTGGATTTTCCGTTGCATGAATTTCTTCGTGGAACACGTAGAAATAATGTTTGGGGTTGATTTATCATTTTTAAGAAATTTTTTTGATGTATTCTTGCACATATGATAGTGATACGTATGTTTCTATTATTTCGTTTTAAAGAAATTATTATTTCAGATTTTTTTTTAAGTATTAATTTTTTCCGGGTTGCTACATTTTAGATCTGAGTTTGTTATTTTGAGACATGCATAATTTTTCTTAGTTGTTTTTAACACTTTGCAAACATCTTTATATTTACTATATAATTCATTAAAAGCATCTTCTAAACTATCTGAATCTGATTCATTGCAAGAAGTAAAGGATGAGTCGGAAGTTACCTTATCATCAACATTTGTCATGAAGGCTAGGTTGGCCTTTTCTTCTTCTTCTTCGCTGGAGCTTGACTCACTGTCTGAGTCACTTTCATTGTTCCATGCAGCAGCCATGGCCTTCTTCTTGCACCTTTTGAATTTCTTTGTGTTGTCCTTCTTTTTGAACTCAATTTTCTTTAATTTTGGACACTCGTCTTTGATGTGTCCAAGCTTCTTGCACTCGTAGCATATAGGTTCAGGTCTCTTGACTTCTTTGCCTTCAGATCTTTTGAAGTCTTTACCTTTCTTGAAATATCTTCTTCCTGACTGGTATTTCTTTTTAGCTAGTATACAATGCAGTCTTCTAGAGAGAAATGCTTCTTCATCTTCACTACTCCCATTTCTTTTGTCACTTTTTGATTCGCCATCAGATGTGTCTTCTGTGGCCTTGAGAGCATTGCTGTGTTTTTTCTTGCTGGAGGATTCTCCCAGCCCTTCCATGTTTATCTCATGAGCCATCAAAGACCCAATGAGCTTTTCAAGTGACATTCTCCTAAGATCGTTGGCTTCTTCTATAGCTATAACCTTTGGAGTCCATGAGGTTGGTAGGGATCTTAGTGTTTTTCTTGCCATGTCTCCAATTTCATAAGTTTTTCCAAGCCCAGCCAAACCGTTAGTGATGTCTGTGAATCTGCTATACATTTGAGAGATGGACTCTCCAGACTCTCCAGACTGTATTCTTTCTTAAGACCTTTCAAACCATTAATTATGATCATGAATCTAGCAAACATGTTTGAAATGATTTCTTCATTTTTCATCTTAAACATTTCATATTCAGACACTAACATGCTAGCTTTGGTTTCTCTTACCTCAGACGTACCTTCGTAAATGAGCTCCAGCTTGTCCCACATTTCTTTTGCTGACTTGCATGTGGAGACCCTTGAATATTCTTTCAGATGCACGGCGCACTGCATCATGTTCAATGTGCTCCAATTCAAGGTGCCTTTACGGATTTGCTCTCTTGTCCAGGTGTCCTCGTCAGCGGGAAGTTCATATGGACCCTTGCTCACAATTTTCCACAGCTCATAGTCTTGTGCTCTAAGAAACACCTGCATACGATTTTTCCAGTAGGTGTAGTCAGTGCCATCAAAGAAGGGAGGCCTAGACACTGAGTGTCCTTCAGCCATAAATCCCTTGTTAGTTTCCATGAGACCGAATTTCTCCTGATCGTGAGATCAAGCTATTAAAGCAGTAAATCAGAGAAACCTTGCTCTGATACCAATTGAAAGGTGCGCGGAATTATCTAAAGCAGTAATCTAGAAGGGGGGTTGAATAGATTACTACCAATTAAAAGCACTATAACCTTCTTTTCGATCCAACACTGACTTATTGAAAACTTAGACAGACATGTATTGAATTCGAACTATGGTGTGTGTGCAAGTTGTGATTAGAAACTAAGCAACTTACCAAACATCTATCGTAGAAATGTGCAAACCACAAGACACGAAGATTTAAGGTGGTTTGGAGTACACAACTCGTGTATCCTACATCCACCGTCCACACACACACGCAGAAAGACTGCTTATCAGCGAGTTCAACTCTACAAACACACACATGCATGTTGTCTGATGCAAACACGCAATCAGAACAACACCACACACATAGATCAAGCACAAGGGACACTCGAACCACTACCACACACACAGAATAGTGAAAAGTGGAAGGAAAGAAGAGTTCTGAGTTTTAGAAACAAATCCAGATGAGAACTCTTCATGGTGGTCGTCCAGAAGAACTCCAAGCTCCGTATGGATGATGATCAGATGATGGAGAAGCTTGAATCGTGGACGGACCGACTTCAACTCCGCTTGTGAGATGGATATTCCTCGCGTTGAACGGAGAGTTGAAGCAGAGCAGCAGAGAAAGAGCCTTCCTTTTGGATTTTGCTAGGGTTTTGGTATGGTGGTTTCTTGCGGCGAAAATACCTTCATATGATCTATATATATGGGTGTCCAAGTATGGAGAGTCATGCTTAAAGGAATCACCCTAATATAAAACATATCCTGACCATCAGATGTGACTTGTTCTGTGGCTGTCGACAGGCACATCATAGTTGTCGACAGCTACTGCTCAAATCTGGTTCGCAGAACCATGTAGGTTCCTGGAAAACTTGGGTTGTCGATAGGCGATCCCTAGCTGTCGACAAGTAAACTCCATTTTTCGACAGCTACTGCTCCATTTGAGCTTCCAGTTGTGGATACCATTTTCGCGGCGCCCACAAAGAAGGGGGGATGAACAATGGATATGTGTGTGGATGTGATATGGAGTGGAAAGTGGAAAAGACAATAAAACAAAAAGATCGTGATCGCCAGGCACACGAGGGTGCCGAATGGTGATGCACGGCGAGGGGTGCGAGTGGAAGAGAGTGATCGCGAGCGTACCTTTTTAGCGAGGAGATTGCGCGGGGGATGATGTGGGTTCTTTCTTCCTCTACGAGCACGGCCGGCCGTGGTAGAGGGCGTTTCCTTATTTGATTATCCTGAAAGGAAAGACAAATAAAAGAGACGGATTAGATGGATGTGCTATATACAAATCCTAAAAATGAATAAAATGATATAAATGAAAGGGGAAGAACACACCTTTTGTGGTGGCTTTTAAACCCCTAAAAATGTGGTGCGTGTGTATGCATGTGTGTGTGTGTATGGGGCGTGTGGAGCCCGGAGGAGATGAAATGTAAAGGATCGCATGGGGTCTGGAGGAGGTGAAATATAAAGGACCACGTGGGGTCCGGAGGAGGGAAAAAAGCGAATAGAGGAGGGGGTGCTTCCCCGGATGCCAGACGGCGTGACGACATTGTCAGTTGGGCGACGGAGGACAGAGAGGAGGAAGGAGGGGCAGGTGCTCCGCTCTGTACGCGTGGGTGGCGAGGAAGAAGACGACGTCGAGCTCCAAAGGATGAGGACGACGACAGTTGGTGTGGGAATCCTCCTTGGGCCGGACGACGAGGCGAGAAACCAGCAGGGGTTCGCCGCTCTGAGATTCCCCCTCTCCTCTCTCTTCTCTCTCCTCTCTCTATTCTCTCTCAAAAAAAAAAAAAGCCGAACACCGCCCCTGACCCTGCGACTTCATTTTTATAGGCACTGGAGCAAAATCGCGTCCAAGATAGCAGATGTGATTTAAGGCTTAATCGCGTCTGAGTGGCATGCCGCGATTTAGAAGGTCGGCCGCGCATGGGGAATTGCTGCACTGTCTCTTTGAATCACGTCGAGGCATGCCGCCGCGACTTGAATCGCGGCGGGACGCCCGAACACGATTAAGACTTGCATGGTTTGGAGGCAACCGACTCACGAATGCGCTGTCTGCTGACGTGACATTCTGGATTTGACCTCTCTGGATCGCGTCGTCTGACAAGGACGCGATTCAAGGATTTTATCATGATTACGGGCCTGCGCGCGATGACTTTCCGGGCCGCTGTCAGACCCCATGGGGAAGCACCGAGGAAGAATGGACGATATCCAGAAATATTGGGAAAACACTCTTGCGAGGCAAAAGAAGGCCATTTTTGGGCGTTATGGTGCAACTTGAAAATTTGCCCGCAGTGGAGCCAAATTCGCGTGTCTACACCAGTAGCATGTTTGTTCCTAGATGGTCTATCTGTCGATAGGTGCCTTCATGGCTGTCGATAGGTAACAACTTGAAGTGTTTTTCTTGATCTTTTACGCTTGGATTTTGATGCTTGTCTTGTATGCATTCACACCTACATTAAAAGTCATTCTAAGTGAGATACAATGAATACATAGGTGATCAATAAAAGTATTATTTGCATTTATTCATTTCTTCTCTGTCTTGATCATATTTGTCATGTTTCCAACATTTACACAACATCAATTATGTCACACATCATCAAAAATATTTATGCACATGTCATCATACACATTGTAACCCAACATCTACCTGGTGATCAGGTCGACACTAGTGGTCTGTCAGGTCGACACTAGTGGTTTGCCAGTGAGATGAAATTGGTTTCTGATCAGTAGTGTCGACTCTATTGGAAACATGAGTCGACTCTCTTTTTCTGTAAACCCAGAATTATGCAGAGCATAGAATCCAACGGCTGTGATCTCCTTCTGAGATCTGTGTGGGAGATTCCATAATTACCAAAATGCCATGTCATCCAAGTGGCAATGTGGTAAAGAACTTTTGGACACGTGGCAGTCTGGATCATTCTAGGTTTCTGTGCACCTCTCTCTCACGTATGTGAGACTGAACAGAGGCTATAAAAGCTCTTCTATCTCATCTGATCACAAGAGATCCAAGAATCGGAATCAGAGCCTCCAGCCTTCTCACCATTTCATCCAAGAGGACGTGTGGAACAAGGCCAAGAGGAGAAGTGCTGTGAGAGGAGCAGATTGAGAAGAGGAGCAGTAGCAGAAGAAGAAGTACTGGCAATTCGGATGCCACTGGAGCAGAGCATCATGAATTGAAGAGGATCTCCATCAAATTCCCTCAAGGGTCTTCAATTCAAGCTTCTGCAAGACTTCTTCCTCGAGGAACATCCAATTCATATTTCCTTCACTTAATTCTTGGAGTGTTCATCTCATTTCTGTTTGTGAGATTTGTACATGAAGTTCTATGTAGATTTCTATGTTTGTTGAGTCTGTGAATCAGATCATTACTAGATGATCTGATTTTGTGTGGATTTGATCTAGCTTGTGTTGATCCATTGTGCTCAGTTTGGAGTCGTCGTGCTCCAGTTGTGTTTTGAGCCATCGTGCTCAGTTTGTGGGTCGTCAAACTCACGGTTGTGCATTTTGAGCCGTTGTGTTCATAGTTGTGTGTTGAGCTGTTGTGCTCAAGGTGTTTTGGAGTTGTCATGCTCCGGTTGTGTGTTGAGCCTACATGCTCAAGGGTTTTTGGAGTCGTCGTGCTCCAGTGTGTGTTGTACTCAGGTTTGAGTAGTGTAGCCTCACTGTGTGAGGGGTGGATGTAGGAATCACTGGTGTGATTTCCGAACCACCTAAAAAATCATGTGGGTAATGGTTTGATCTGTCTCTTTGCGCTAGATGCTTGCATAGGATTTCACTTTCACACTCATTCTCTAATTGCTTCACACATCATATACACACAATCACACATTCACACATCAGATCAGTTAGATTTCTTGCTTGAATGGATCTCTAATTCGAAGTGATTTTTTAAAATTGCTTTAGCTTCCGCTGTAATTGGTGTTAGATCTATTCAACCCCCCTTCTAGATCTATTCATCTACCCTATTCGATCCTACAGTTGGTATCAGAGCAGGTTAATATCTGATTTGATTGCTTCTGTTTGATCTGTGTGCTCTGACTGCTTGAATTCTTTGCTTGCTCATTCCCTGTCTTTTACTTTGATTCATGGATTCTCGAGGATTTGTAGCTGAGGGCCATTCCATTAATAGACCACCATATTTTGATGGGTCTGATTACTCCTACTGGAAAAATCGCATGCAAGTTTTTCTAAGGGCTCAAAACTATGAAATCTTGAAGATAGTTGGCAAGGGTCCTTATGAAAATCATGGAGATGAGGAGAATTAGACTAGAGAGCAAATTAGAAAAGCCACTCTTAACTATAGTGTCATGAATATGCTTCAATGTATAGTTCACCCTAAAGAATATTCTAGAATATCCATGTGCAAATCTGCTACTGAAATGTGGGATAAACTTGAATTAATGTATGAAAGAACATCTCAAGTTAGGGAAACCAAATCAAACATACTTGTTTCTGAATATGAATTGTTTATGATGAAAACTGATAATGTTTGCTAGGTTTATGACAATTGTCAATGGACTGAAGGCATTAGGTAAGGAATACACTGATGCTGATTTGGTAAGAAAAATCCTACACTCTCTATCATCAATTTGGCACACAAAGGCTACAGTGATTGAAGATTCTAAGGATTTATCCAAAATTTCTTCGGATGAACTCATAGGATCTTTAATGACTTATGAACTAAATCTGAAAAGAACTGAAGAACATATGCTTAAAGCCAAACCAGTAGCACTTAAGGCTTCATCAAGCAACAAGGAGAAAATTCAAGAAAAATCTAGTTATGAAAAGTTTGTGTCTGATGAGGATGAAATTGCCCTCATGACTAGGCAATTCAGAAAAAGTTTAAAATCAAGAAAAGGAAAATTCAGTGGAAAGAAAAAATATTCTTCTGGCAAAAAGAATGCTTCTTCTTCACACCTTAATGCTAGCAGAAATCAAAAAACTGATGAATGTGTTATTTATTACAGGTGCAACAAGGCAGGACACATGAAGGATGAGTGTCCTGAGGTTAAGAAGGACAAATACAAGAAGAACAACAAAATGAAAAGCCAAAAGCAATGCTAGGAACTTGGTCAGATGAAGACCAAAGTGAGGATGAAGAAGAGAACTCCTTAAGCTCATAAAATGAGGAGTTATGCTTTATGGCTAACAACAATGATGGAAAGGTAAATTCTTCTTTTGAACAATATATTGTTGAATATTGGGAAGATGCATATGCTGCTTTGGTTGAAAAATACTCTGAAATAAGAAAAGAAAATAAACATCTAAAAAAGAAAATTGAAAATGTCATGCATGATACTTCCTTAACTAGAAGAGTGTCTGAACTTGAGAATGAAATGTCTAAACTTCATGATGAAAGGAAGAACTTCTGAATGAAATAGATGAGTTTAAATTGCATCTTAAAAGGCTAACACTGATTTTGAAAAGCTCTCTGAGAAAATGGAATTGCAACAAAAAGAAAAACAACAAGCAATTGATGAAATTCAGAAACTTAAGAAATTGCTGGCTAAAAAAGATCAAGTAATAAAAAATTTTAGAAATGGAAAAGAAAATCTTGATGCCTTGTTAGAACTAAGAATGAATGCTAAAAAACATGGACTAGGATTCACTATAGAAAATTCAATGAAAAATAAACCTGTTGAAAAGAAAGAAAAATCTTCAATAATTCCTTTGATAAAATTTGTCAAAAGTAATAGTCCAGAAAACAAAAATAAACAAGTGTCAAAGAAAACATCTGAAACAATCAAAAATCAAAATAAAAAGAAATTGACCAATCAAAAGAAACAAAACAGGTCGACACATGCTACAGAAAGGTCGACACAGGTCAACTATAAGTTCAAACCTATGGTCAGTGAGTCAACACTACCTCAACATAGGTCGACCTATCCACTTCTAAACAACAACAGGATGTTTCATAAAAATTCAAATAAAAATATGAAAAATTAAAAAAACACTAAAACATACTTTCATGATAATTATTGGAGATCCATGACTTCATATCAATCCAATTGGCTCAATTCTTGCAATCAATGGTATCACAATCCTCATTGGTACCATTCATAGTCTTTCTATCCAAAATTTCCATGACTTCAACAGAACTCCCGGTATGAATTTCCATACATGAACAATCACACCACAATGCATAATTTCCCTACTTATGAAAGAAAAAACACTGGTGTTTTCATTCCAAATCAGAATGTTAAAATACCAAAAAGGGAAATCATTTCAGAGATAAAACAAAAGCCAAAAACAACTCGTGTGGATCAGAAAAGACTTATTATTTTTGCTCAAACAAATTGATGGTCACAATAATGTTTGGGTACCAAAATCTTTTCTCCTCTGATCTGACTTGTGCCAGAAGGTCGTACACCCAACTCAAATGTGTAGTTTCTTGACAGTGGGTGTTCACGACACATGACTGGAGATAGAACAAAGTTTTTATTTCTGATTGAAAAGGAAGGAGGATCTGTTACTTTTGGAGGTAAAAACAAAGGGAAAATAATTGGATCTGGAAAGGTTGATAAATCCACCTCAAACTCAATTGAAAATGTTCTGCTAGTTGATGGTTTAGACTACAATCTTTTGAGTATAAGCCAATTGTGTGACAAGGGTCATAAAGTTATTTTTGAATCAGACTTTTGCAAAATAATTGATTCTTCATCTGAGAAAATAAAATTCTTTGGAAAAAGAGAAAACAATGTGTACATGATAAATCTTAATAGAAATTTTACTGAAAATATCTGTTTTGTTGCTAATAAAGATGAAATTGCATGGATATGGCATAAGAGACTTGGTCATGCAAGTTTCAACACCATAAATAAACTCTTAAGGCTAAATCTAGTTAAAGGACTTCCTGAATCTTTTCCAAATGTTGAAAAGCAACTTTGCGGGATATCTGCTCAAGGGAAACAAACTAAAAATCTTTTAAAATTTTTAATGATGTCCTTACTTCTAAGCCACTAGAATTACTTCATATGGACCTTTTTGGGCCAACAAGAATTCTCAGTCTTAGTGACAAACGATATGGATTTGTCATCATTGATGATTTTACTAGATATACTTGGGTTATATTTCTATCCCACAAAATGATACTTGCCAAGAATTCAAGAAATTCTGTAACACTGCCTTAATGGGACATTTACACAAAATAAAATCCATTTTGACTGATCATGGGGGTGAATCTGAAAACAAGATTTTTTATGATTTATGTGCTGAACTGAACATCTTCCACATATTCTCTTCTCCAAGAACTCCATAACAAAATGGAATTGTGGAAAGTAAGAACAAAACTCTTGTAGAAATGGCAAAGTCCATGCTCTTGGAAAGTAAATTGCCCAAATCCTTCTGGGTTGAAGCTGTGAACACAGCAGATCATATTTTGAATAGAGCATTGGTCAGACCAAAATCCAGAAAAACCCCCTATGAACTTTTGAAAACAAAAGGCCAACATTGTCTTATTTTAAAGTTTTTGGTTGCAAGTGCTTTGTACATAACAACAATAAAGAAAATCTTGATAAATTTGATGTTAAAAGTTTTGAAGTCATTTTCCTTGGTTATTCTGAAAATTCTAGATCATATAGAGATTACATTCTCAAGAATAAAATTGTGGAACAATCTCCACATATAGTTTTTGATGAATATTCCTATCAAACTGATGACTCTACATCTTGTAGGATTTCACAAGTAATGAAGAAGATGACTTCATTGTCGAATCTTCCCCAACCATTGAGGAGCATGAAGATCCATTTGAAAATCTGGACAATCAATCACCTACCACAATTAGATCAAGTAATATTGTTCCAGAACTGAATGAACCTCAAGAGGTAATTCTTGAAACCAGACATTTAAGAGATCATCCAATTGAGAATGTGGTTGGGAATTTGCATGATAGAATTAGGACTAGGTCATCCTTTCATAATATAATAAATGAAGATCCACTGACACTAATTTCTCATATTGAACCCAAGTCTATTGATGAAGCTCTAACCAGCGAAGACCTAGTGACCAATCTGTGATTGCATGATAGAATTAGACTTAATGCAATGCATGATGAACTTCATCAATTTGACAGAAATCAAGTATGGGAGTTAGTACGAAGACCTAGTGACCAATCTGTGATTGGCACTAGATGGGTATTTCAGAAATAAAATGAATGAAAAAGGATTGGTTGTTAGGAATAAAGCTAGACTAGTTGTCAAGGGGTACAATCAAGAGTTTGGGATTGACTTTGAAGAATCATATGCCCCTGTAGCTAGACTAGAAGCTGTGAGAATTTTTCTGGCTTTTGTATCATCTTTGAAATTCAAAGTTTATCAAATGGATGTGAAAAGTGCTTTTTTGAATGGTTACATCAAAGAAAATGTTTTTGTAGAACAAACTCCTGGTTTTGAAAATGAAAAATATCCTGATCATGTTTTCAAACTTAATAAGGCTCTTTATGGTCTTAAGCAAGCTCCAAGAGGTTGGTATGACCGCTTGAGCTCATTTTTGCTGAATAAAGGATACACAAGAGGTAGTGTAGACCAAACCTTATTTAGAAGAACCATCAACAATCAGATTATTGTTGTCCAAATCTATGTTGATGACATAATTTTTGGGTCTACAAATAAGAATTGTGCACTGAATTTGTTAATCATATAAAAACTAAATTTGTTAATCATATTTCTGATCATGGTGTTGCTATTGTCTCTTGGTGCTCTTGTTGTAGTGTCCCTTCCTCTGAAGACCTGAACCATTTATTCATATCCAATGAGTTGGCTTCTCAACTTTGGCAGTGGGCTGCACCTATTCTTAATATCCACTTGAGCTTTCATGACAATATTACCAGCCGCCTTTGGCAAATTATGTGCCACTGTAATCCTACTACACCCCATGGTTTCATTTCTCTTTATTCCACAATGCTTATTCTGTGGGAAATCTGGCGTTCTAGATGCTTGTTGCGGTTTGAGGGCAAGAGGTGTTCAGTTGAAAGGATTATTGATAATATATGTTACATGCTTTCCATGTCCCTCGAATCCACTACCTTTAAAGTGAGCTCTTCTGATAAGTACCTGAAGAATATTTACTCCCTTGGCTTCTCTCCAAAAATTAGAGATATTACCTTCAAGCTTATCAGGTGGATTCCGCCTATCAAGGGGCTGGTCCTAAATGTTGATGGTGCGAGTAAAGGGAACCCAGGAATTTGTGGGGGAGGTGGCTGTATTAGGGACAGTAAGGGTATCTTGATGATGGCCTTTACCCACTTCTATGGGTATGGTTCTAGCTTGGTCGCTGAGTTGCGTTCTCTGTGTGATGGTATCTGTTTGGCTGTTGAGCATGGTTTTTCTCTGTCTGAAGTTAGATCTGATTTAGCTACTTTGGTCACTTCTATTAGTAGTAACAAATCGCCTTCTTGGGAATGTCTGCGCTAGTGGCGGGAAGCATAATCTTTCCTTCATGATTCCAATATCAAAATTTATCATACTTATAGGCAAGCGAAGCAGCTGGCAGACGCTTTGGCAAATTTTGGTTGCACATCTGCTACAAATATACTTTTCTTTTCTGCCAATTCCTTATCTCGTACTTGTAAAGGTCCCCTTACCTTGGACTGATCTAGGGTTCCTACTCTCAGGCTTGCTTACTAGGGGTATGCCCCTCTATTTTTGTACTCTGATCATTTATTTATAATCCAGGCCCAGGTGGATCGCACTGGTGTAGTGGGTTTATTCTATTCCCTAGAATAGGGTGCACTCTCTTGGTCGCTGACCCTGAGGATCTTTTTTATAAAAAAAAAAAAAAAGAATTTGAAATGAGTTCGATGGGAGACTTACAATTCTTTTTGGGATTGCAGGTACATCAAACCAGTGAAGGGATATTCATAAGTCAATCAAAGTATGTGAAAGAACGTTTGAAGAGATTTGACTTTTAGCACCTCAAGCACTCAAGCACACCAATGGCAATAAGTGTAAGATTAGAGGAAGATTCTTTTGGTATGTCAGTAGATCCAAAGACCTACAGAGGTATGATTAGTTCTCTACTTTATCACACAACCTCTAGACCTAACATTCAATTTAGTGTGTGCATGTGTGCTAAATTTCAAGTCAATCCTAAAGAAAGTCACATGTTAGCTGTCAAAAGAATTTTTAAATATCTTGTTGGAATGTGTGAACTTGGAATATGGTATCCTACTGGTTGCAAATTAGACTTAATTGCTTATTGTCCAGGCTGGGCGACGCGTTAGTGTCGCGTCGTGGGTGTCCGATGCGTCAGATCCCTGTTGCGACGCAGGTGTGCGTCGCGTTCTTGTCATGCCCAGTTTGCCTGTCGCATTCTTATCGCGACCGGTCAACGGGTCGCGACAGTGTTTGTCGTGTTCTGCCGTGTGGTCGTCTGACGCCTGTCAGAGTGGCAGGTGTGTCAGTACGACCTATCGCGTTGTTGCGGCGCCCATGGGGGGCGCGTTCTTGTCGCGGCCCGTTGACCCGTCGCGTTAAGGTTCATAACGCGACGGGGCGATCCGTCACGTTCTAGGTGCCGAAGGCTTAAGGCCTTGGCCGGCTACCCCTTTCCCCCTTCTCCCCTCTTCTTCCCTTTCCTCTCTTCTTTGGCGATGGGGAGGTTCCCCTCTGGTGATCAAGCGTGGTGGCGGCCGGCGGCTCGTGTGCAGAGCGGTGGAGCTTGCGTGGAGCGAGGAGGAAGTGGCCAACCGACGTAAAGGGCCCTACGGGGTTCGGTTCTTCGTGAAAGGTAGGGATTTCTTGTGCCCTCTCTAATCCGGGTGAATTAGAGCCCTCGTGGTTTGTAGAATATCTTTCCTGCTTTCCCCATGCTCCCCTCCCCCATGTGTGAATGTTTGTAGCTCATGGGCGGCCCTGGGATGGAGCATCCCGTGGTCTGCCTCTCTACCGATGTCGCAACGGCTCGGCACGTCGCGACATCAGAAGAGGCATCTGCCCAGTCGGTCGCGACCTTATCGCGACGCGGTTGGCAGTCACGATAAGGGTCACTATCACGACACGTTTCTTGGTCGCGACAGGGTTGGCTATCGCGGCGTTTCTCCCGATCGCGACAAGGCTGTTGTCGTGCCCTTCCCCGTCGCGATGGTGTCGCGACAGCCTTGGGGGTCGCGACAGTGCCTGTGTTGCCTCGGGTGTTTTCGTGGGCCCGGTTGTGTGTCGGCGTGTGCCCCAGGGCAGGCTTTTCCCTTAGGACCTTCTGGTAGGGAACACGGCTGATTTCCTCCCTGTGTTCGGTGACCGAAGGTGACACCTTCGTGGCCATGTCCTGGAAGGGGTGCCAGGTGGGTCACGTCTGTCTAATAATCGATTGACTGGTGGTCAATCGATTATTAGCAGAGCGACAGGTTTCCATGCTGTCTGGTGGTGTTCTGAGGTTCTAGCTATTTGTGCGTGCCTTGGTTGGCCGATGGCCCTTTTGAGGGTCCGTGCGTGCCTCTCGCTTGATGGGCTTGTCGTGTGTTACAAGCCAACAGTTCGTCGTGGTTTTTGTTGTGCTAGCCCCGTTTGTTTACCCGGTGCTTGGAACTTGAGGGCTTGTCCCGTTCAGAGGTTGTCTCCATTGCCTAGGACCCCCATCCTCGGGAGCCTATTGAGGGAGTACTCTGGGCTATGAGCGTGCTCGAGTTGGCAGCCGATAGGGCAGACTCTGGAGCTGAGGGGAAAATGAGGTTTGGACAGTGGCGCTGAGTTGTTTGTAGAGCTCTCTTGTCTGGGGCGGGACACTAAGGTCGTTGAGGCGGATCTCTTCCTGGCACGGCCCAGACAGTCCCTTGTCTCACTGCCTCTCTCTGCGTTGGTTCCGGAGCCACGTATTAGTGTCGGGCGTGAGGCCGCAGCTTGGCCAGGCTGCGGTGTTGCGTGTGTTGTGTGTTTCTATGGAGGCTCTGTCTCACCCTTCCGCGGGGGCGGAGACAGGAGCTAGGCTAGCGAGCAGAGCGTGCGGGCTACGGGTCCCCCTCTTGGCTGCTAGCGGCGGTGGCTTGGTTGCTGTTGTCACGTCCCGAGAATTACGCAGCGGATATTATTGATTAATTAAAGTCGATATCCTGAGATGTGAACAGTCGGCAAATAAGCCTCTAGCTAGCACGCACTAAATGAATAACATACATCATCATAGGGCCCAAATATTGAACTCAACTAATCTTTTATTCAATCTCAACGCATTGTATTCCAAATGGATACTATTACAGGACTAAGACTCAATAAAAGTAAAAGTATATTTATTCCTCACTTCCTACTACATGAATCTAACACTCAAAATAAACTACTATAGATAGACTCATGTTTGGAACGCTCTTCACTCGGACGCATTCCCATCCTCGACTTGCTCTTCCTCTTGAACTTCATAGTCACCTAGATTGGGTAAAAGTAGGGAATGAGCAAACTAGCCCAGTAGGATTATATCTCAATGTGCGGGCAATGATATAAGTGATTAACATTTTAGAACTAGGAAAGTACGATGAATGATATGATATGCAGGTACGAATAAAACTCGTCAAGACATGATATATAAAACAAGCTAGAGAGAGTGATTATGGTAGAACAATATTTGTGAACAAGATGACAAGATAGAACTAGCAATAGATCACTTTGTACAAGCACGCGAGATTTCACTTGATGTCAAGAACGCAAGATATCACTAATTGCATTAAATGCAGGATGACCATATCACGCAAGCAAGCAAGCAAGAACGCACGAGCACGATCATGTAACACTAATCAGGCACGTAGACACTAATGTACACTGAGAAAAGATCCATCAAGAATGTACACTAGGACACGTGTATGTGGTTATTGTATCTATCATTCAACAAGCAAGCAAGACTCCCAGTGCAGATGCAACGCCAGTAATCATTATACCCCATGGTTATCAGTATATCTATGACTTGCCGTCATTGGGGCTAGATTGGAGCCCTTGGACACACGCCGTGCCCTGTCAGCATCTCATGTAAATTTTTAAATGTAGATACCCACAGTCATTAATAATGGCCAATGAGAGATTCAATAAGTAAGCATGTGTAACGTCATGTTCATGATGATGATGAGAACTAGTAATAAGTGATTGAACATGACTTCATGATAACAATGGTCAAGAGATAAATTCGGCAGCATAACGGTACGATTTATAATTTAGTTCAATCTTTACATTAATGGCTTCAGTCTAGATTGTAAGTCACACCCACGAGAACAAGATGAGAGAGAAAGTGCACGCTATCTTCAGGGAACTTCAATGGTTCAACCAACTCGTCGGCCATGTGGGAATCCATGGTCAGAGGAGATTTACAGAGGCCTTGGTGATAAGGTCGCTAGTCTACCGATTCGGAATGACCGTAGAGAGTTTCCAATTTCCTAAGAAAGGGTTGTCTAACAGTACAAGTGTGTAGTACGGTACACGCGTCTCAATTCTCAAACTCGGGGAAAACGCTTTAACATGATAGCATGAAGTGAAACTATGCCCTTAACTAAACATGGATTGCGAGATTTTAGGATAACAATTTATCATTTAAGAAGCTAGAACAGTTCAAAGAGTTAATCAAAAGTCACCTGAATAGTCACGTCATTTAAGAGAGCAATTAAAATAATGTTCGTGTACTTAAAGCTTTTTAAATGGGTTAAACACTTTTAAGCCATTAAAATAACCACCATGCATTAATCAGACCCAAGACATGTGAATTACACACTAGATATTACCTTAACCAGACCTCGGGTATAGTGGTTAGGTTTGCAAGAAGTTAAGTGGGGTTAAGGGACAAATCCTGAGATCGCGACAGGTGCATATAAGGATAGCGACAGGGCTGTCAGGCCCGGAGTCAGGTCGCGACAGGTGCATATAAGGAAGGTGACAGGGGCTGTCAGGTGTGGGGTCAGGTTGCGACAGGCCACAACAAGGGTCGCGACGGGTCGGCACTAGAAAGCGACAGGGTGTTGTGAAGAACGCGACTGGGCGGTTAGATCTGGCAGCACGATCGCGACGGAGCGCCGAGTCGCGATCAGATCGTGACGGTGCGGGCTGTCGCGATGAGACCTCAGAACGTGGCCTATCGGGCCGTCGCGTTCAGAGGGTCTGCGCCTGACTCTGACAGAGCAAGGACATGTTCTTGGATTGCGGTCCAAAACTACCATATATTGACACAGGGTGCTTCCGAAATAGATAAAAAATTGTACAGTGTATGAAAAATAACGAAACTAGTTTTAAAACAACCTAGACATACAAGGGTACTTCCAGTAAATCAGAATTAGAAAATAAGGAAGGTTTCGATAGGCTTTGATTAAGTCGAACACAACATCAGACCAAGTGTAACCTGAAACCATAGTTTCGTGCAGCAACCCTATTATCATGCTTATAACTCTCTAACTAATGACATTTAGACAAAACATTCAACATAAAACCTGAAAAGGACAACTAGTAGAATAACTTTCATGTTATGAGTTTACTCTAATTCGGTCTTGAATCACATGCAACATACAAAGAATGGGAAAAGCCCTAACAGTGCACGACTTTGGCAAAACGCTTATAATTCAAAATCTACTAAATGGAATTCGATGAAACCAATGGGAAATGAAAGTTAACTTGATGCTCTACACATTGGTATAGGATATGTTAAGATTTGGCCCGAGAAAACCTACCTTTTGGGTTGATGAAGTCTCATTCTTCAGAAATCCCGTGTTCAGACCATTGTTTGTAGAACGCTTAATACTCCGTGTATATTGAATGGAATTTGGGCATTCCACTTGGGTTAGGAAGTAGATTCAACCCTCTTTCCAGGGGTATAAGCCTTGCACTATGGGATTTAGGTTTGGCCTACCTTAGCTCGACACCAAGATGACAGTTTGTGCAGGTTGCAGCAGACGAACGGGGAAGAAGATGAGCTTTTTGTGGTTGATCCACAACACCCTAGCCACCAAGAACTCCTCCACACGACCCCAGCAAGTTCTAAAACTCGTACCTAGGGTTTGGTGATGAATATTTAAGTAACCATGGTGTTTAGGAGTCCTATTGTAACTAGGAAAGAAGGGTTGCGGGATTGGCATGTTGGTTTCCTATTTTTGATGATTTCTTCCTCCATTAGAGAGTCTTGGCCATCAAGCAACCCCCATAGGTGGGTAAGCATGAATTTGAGTTGCTAAAAGTGCATGATTGCATCTCAATTAAACCCTAATTACCCCTTTTTAATTTCAGCTTATTTATGCCTACGAATTTCTATGTATTTTCTAGCTTTATTTGATTTTTGGGTCATATGTGATCCATTGGCCCAATTATGATATTAGGTCATTAATATATAATGTTGGAAGTCTCTCCAACACCTTTATTTAATTTTTGGTTGCGTCGCATTTCCGTGTTAACGATTTTCCGAGTTGTTTCCTTATTTGGATAATCGGTCACCATGTGATGCTCACTTGGTTAATCGGATTTTTCATCGCATGAATTCCTTCGTGGAACCCTTAAGGATAATGTGTGGGGTTGATTTCCCATTTTTACGGATTTTTATGATGTGTTTTGGCACATACGATAATGATACGTATGTTTTAAATTCTTTGATCTTATGGAAATTATTTATTTCCATTTATTCGAATTTTTATATAGTTAAAATTTCCGGGGTGCTACAGCTGTTGTTGTGATGACGCTTCCTTACGATGTTTCCAAGTGTTATCTATTGCCCTAGCGTGCACGACGATTATAGCCTGACCGTGCCTAGTTTCTGCGGGCATCATTGGTCTAGCCTTTTACGGACCCATGCTTCTGGTGGTTTCCGTTTCGGCGTTCTCTCGGTTCCGTAGTCCTATTCTTGGGTGCTAGTCCATGGTGGCACTGGCGTGTGTGGTTTCCCGACCATGTGACGTGTCCACGGTCTGGGATGGTTCTTCTTGTGGGCCCTCGGCCTTGTGGAGGTCTGAGGTGGTCGTGCTTGAGGTGAGACGTCATTCTCACTTGGTTGTTCTGCGGTCTTGGCAGATGTGCCGAGGGTTGCTTCCGCTGTGTGCCTGACTCCGTTGGTTTCTGCGGGAGACGTGTGTGTGGCCCGACCTCAGTTGGTGGTCATGGAATTGTGCTATTCTCTTTCGCTGCTTAGTAGTACCCTATTGTAGGTGTTACTCGCTTTACAGCTTTATAGTGTAGTTTCCTGTTTTCGGAGTTCCTGCTACTCTGGATGGTGAGGGACTGGTAATCCCTATTGGGCCTTGTTCGCGAGGCTCACCCCCCTACTTCCTTCAGTTAGGGGCTCGTCATCGCGGGAGCTCGGTGTCGGACGGGTTGCGGAGGCGGTCGTGGCGCCGTGTGTTGTCAGTAGCAGTGAGAGCGAGTGTTGTGAGCTCTTGTCCCCGAGTGAGCTGAGAGTTGTGTTTTGCAAGTCCTCGGGGTATGCCCCTTAAGGATTGCACCTTTCTTCTTGTACCTGTGCTTTTATTTGGGACTCGTTGTACAAACCTTTGTATATTGTACATATTGTTATAGTTATTTAAATTTAGTACATATCTCATTAGACTATTTCTTCTAACCCTTCCGGATCTTCGAATCCGTGGGTGGCGACGCAGACTTCGGGGTCCCCGACAGGGGTCCGGTCGTTACAGTTGGTATCAGAGCAAGGAGTCTATTGAGATTTGTAAAGAGTTAATAACTATAGCTTGTTGAACCACTCTATGGTTATCTATGATCTTGGCATTTTGGTGATAACAAAATATATGATGCATTTAGGTGATAACAAAATATATTATCTTGGTATTGTGGAGATAACAAAATATAGGTGTTCATAAATATTTTTGTTTCATCTGTGTTGCATCAATCCCATTTGCAGATGATAAGTCTCATTGAATATCATGTTTCATCTATGTCGTATCAATCTCATAGCAAAATGCTGAGTCTCACATTGATGCAATATGGCGCACTAAAATGATAAAATCGATGTCTAATCTATATACATCGATTTCAGTTCAAGTGCCAAATTAATAAGCGCTACAACGATTTGTTTTATAAAGCGCTATATCGATTCGTTTAGTAGTTACAACGATTCGCTAAGTGGCCATAACGATTTGCTAAGAAATCGATCTCACAACGATTTCTTAAGTGGCCATAACGATTTGCTAAGAAATCGATCTCAGAACGATTCGCTAAGTGGCCATAACGATTTGCTAAGAAATCAATCTCACAACGATTTCTTAAGTGGCCATAATGATTTGTTAAGAAATCGATCTCAGAACGATTCTTTTTATAGCCATAACGATTTGTTCACATCGATTTCGTTCTCATAACGATTTGGTAAGTTTTACATCGATTTGCTAGTCATAACGATTTGCTAAGGCTCACATCGATTTCATAAGTGAGAACAACGATTTGGTCTCATATCGATTTTGGGCTCATAACGATTTGATACGTGAGTACAATGATTTGCCCTCACATTGATTTGCCTTCGCAACGATTTGATAAGAAATTGTTCTCATAACAATTTCATAAGTGATCACATCGATTTGTTCATAATCTTGCAACGATTTGCTTATAAATGAACAATGATTTTATAAGTCATATTCACATCGATTTCTCTTGTATGTTCAAGTGTTTTTGGCGCCTAAATGAAAAGTCAAATATCTTCTGACAAAAAGCTGCATGCGTAATTTCTCAGTCCTGTCAGAAAAAGATATGATTTATCAGTTTTAGCATGTTAAGAGAAACACAGTAGCATGCACAGTTTTCATGTAAACACTCTTTTATGCTAACACTTTCTTCCATGCTCACAGACCTCGAAGACCACAAGAGTGAACAAGACAAGAGATGAGCAACGGGTAGAACTTCAACGGATCTCTTCAACGGATCCTTTTCAAAAGCCTCTCATATAAAAGATGAAGCATGGCTGAAGAATAAGAAGAAGAGCTTTCCTGAATATCTTTGAAGGAGTGTACATCCAAGTGAGGAACATCAACGCCACATACACTCAAAACAAGAGAGAAGAGCTTAAGCCAAAAATCTACAGAAGTTTTTCAAAGCAGAAGTCTTCATCGCCTTCAAGCCTTCTTCTCTTCCATTCTCTCCCTGTACTCATTGTAATCTTGGGGGAGAGTCTGTGACTGTGAGCTAAGTCCTGAGTGTTCATCTTGTAATAGCTCTCAGTCTGATCTTTCTTTTCTAAGAAAGATTTCTGTCCAGCTGTAGGACTGTATACAGTTTGTAACCCAGCTAGGGGTTTGTGTCTAGCAGAACCGCACTGGGGTTTGTACCAGGAGGTTGGCTTCTTTACCTATAAGAGAAGTGGGTTGCCTTCTTGCCCGGGAAAGAGAAGAAGACCAGCTGGGGTGCTGGGTGTTGTAGTGTCCTTAAGGGGGACTGTACCCTTGGTTAGTGAAATCCCAAGAGGTTGCTTGGGGACTGAACGTAGGACTTCCATGTGGGAAGGGCCGAACCAGGATAAATTCCTTGTGTCCTTTGTGTGATTGTTTATTTTCTTCTGCACTGCTACTCTTTATCACACTAAACTAACCAAACTTTCAAGTGTTATTTTTCTGTGTTTAAGTTTCTATTTCAGATTTCAGAAAAACCTATTCACCCCCCCTCTAGGTTAGCTTGCTGTCGTACCAAAAGGGCCAACATAACTGTCCCAAAGAAAGTTACTAGTGCGCTGCTGACACCGTCTGACTAGTGTTAGGCTTGTGCTTTCGATTGTTTTACAGGTGTGCGGCTTTCCTGAAAGTTTCGTGTGTGCGCTGCAATGTGTTGCAGTTGTTGCTGCGTCGCGTGCGTGGCGATTGTGGTCGTCCAGCGTGTTCGTGCTGTGGTGGCGCGGTTGGCGGTGGACTTGCTGGCAGTGTTCTTCCTCATATGGAGGATGGTTGTAGGCAAGTCCTGGTGCAGTGCTCCTGGTCGTCTTCAGCGCATTGGGTGTGTGTGTTCCACTGAGGCTGAGAGAGCCTGCGTGTGGTGTGGCCTTCACCGGTGTAGAGTTGTCTGTGGAACCGGTGGAAGGTGTCTCTGCCTTGTTGGCTGCCCCTCTGTTGTTGGGGTGTGTGCTGTGTTGATCTTGTGTGTGTGGTCTCTTGTTTGTGCGTTGTGCTCTGCTTGGTTAGCGTTGTTGCTTGGGCTAAGCAGGTGTTCTGTGTGCCATGTTGCATCGCTTATTGAGCACTGCGACACTTGCCGATGGCTGTTGTCGGCCTGGTGCTGACTGGTTATGAGCTCTGGTGAGGTGCTCCCGAAGTTTTTCTCTGTTGGTTCTGGCGGAAGTGAGGTTTTCCCAGAACTGTGTTGTGCTCATTTCTGGTTGTTGTTGCGCTGCCCTCGAGGCTGAGGTGCATCGCTTGGTTGCCCGGTGTTCTGGTGAGGTTTCCCAGAACCGTTTTCTGTTGTCCTGGTAAGGGTTTCTCTCAGGACTGTTTCACGCTCGTTTCTGCTATTTCCGTACTACCTCAGAGTCTGAGGTGTGCTGTTGGTTTGACTAGTGCGTTCTGGCGAGTTTTCCCAAAGCGGTGCCTTGGTGGTTCTGGTGGAGATTCTCCCAGGACCGGCTTGCGTTGCTTCTGCAGTTCTGCTTGCTGCAGTGTTCTCTCTGATGGTCTGTGTTGTTTGGTCGTTGGGTTGTGCATTCTGGTGAAGGTTCTTCCCAAGATCCCCCTTTGTCGCTTCTGGTGGAGGTTCTTCCCAGGAGTGCTCTGTGTTTGTTTTGGGCCACCGTTGTGTTGCCCATATGGTTAGAAGTGAGCCGTTTGGTCGGGCTGCATTCTGGTGAGGTTCTCCCAGAACGGCTCTTGGCGCTTTTGGTGGTGGTTCTCCCCAAAGATGCTTCGTGTTGTTTTGGTTGTCACTGCTCTCTCTCTCTGTAGAGATGAGCTATTGTTGTTGCCGGGTGGACTGTCTGTGTTACAGTCTGCTTGGGCGTTGTCGGTCAAGGCATTGTGCGCTTGGCCGTGCATCTGGCTGCTGTATTGGCCAGGTTGCCTTGCTATTCATTTCCGAGTTTCTCGTTTATGCTGGTGGGACTTCGTGTGTCCCCGTGGTCGGATGGTTTGTTTTGTTTTCGGGCCTTGCATGCTCTCCCAGATGGTGGTCTGGTGAGTTCCGTGGGTGTTTGGCAGGCTGTGCTTCTTGTGGAAGTGCCAGTCTTGTGCTGTGGCTTTATCCCCCTCTCGTTGGTGGAAGAGACTCGTTGTGTGTGTCTCCTTCCCCTGCTTTCCGTTGGTTGCTTGGGATGGCGATGCTCCACTGTGGTGTTATGTTGCCAGGGTGCGCATCGTTGCGACCTTTTGCTGGAGTCATCTTCCCTTGAGTTATTTTTGGGTTGAGCTGGTTGCTCCCCTCGTACTGATGTTTCCTTGTGCCACTGTGGGTCGGTGGACCTATTTGTGTTGTTTTTCGTCGTGATGGTTTCTTGCTACTTGCCTGAACAATTTGGGGCATTGGGTCCCTGTTGGTTTAGTGCGAGGTAGTACCATTTTTCTGTTGGGCTGCAGGCGTAAGCGTTGCTCTACTGTACACCGAGCTTTTTACTTAACTTGCTCGTGCGAGCGTTTTTCTAGTGTGTGTGCTCGATTGTGCCTCGTCTTGTGCCTTGGAGGCTTTTGATGTCGTCATCTTGGTGTTTGGCCTCTCTATCGGTTGCGATAGAGGTGGTGCCTCTTGCTCTTGCGCGCTAGGGAGTCGCTGTGTTCTTTTGCTCCCCATGCAGCAGAGTCGGTGCTTTGTGTTTTTGTGCCTTGAGGGCTGGGGCTGGCGTGGCCTGTTGTACCCTCTCAAGCTTGCAGTTCCTTACGTGTGGCTTTTGGAGGGTCTCTGGTGAAGGGTCCTTCCGGTTAGCCCGTAGTATCATTTCGGCCGCTGGTGCACCTGTGTTGCACTTTGCTTAGTTTTGGTGCTTGTGGTAGCACCGTGTGCTCGTGCTCGAGTATTTTGGTTTCGTTCCGTCTAGAGCCTGGGTGCATTGCGTTGTACCTTGGGAGGCTCCCGGTGCTGGTGATAGCACCATGTGTTGTGTCGTGTGCCTGTTCGTGAGATTTGTGTGTCGTCTCACGACTTCGCTCGGTGTTGGAGGTGTTGAGCTTTCCGCCTCTGGGACACATGTGCTATCCTGTGCCTTGTTGTTGTACCGTTGCCGCTGCGGGGTGGCTGCTTTGCCTTGTCTAGGTAGCCCTATTGGTGGTACGCTAGGCTTTGATGGTAGCATATGTCCGAGTTTTCCTTCTCACTTTCGGAGCGAGTGTGTTTAGTTGTGGTACCCTGCTTCGGTCTAGGTCCCTCTGAGGTTGGCGTGCTATTCTCGACCTCTGCGGTTGTTTCGGTTCTCGTGTGATTGTGCGTCTTTTTAGTGGTTGGCATGTTGGTACCTATGCCGAGCTTCGTGTGCGCGTGGCGGGTGTGCTGCCAACTCTTGTTGGTTCTCCGGTTGTGTGTGGCGTTGGTGGGTCTAGAAGCCGATGGCGGAGTCTCCTATCGGTTCGTCTAGTGACAGTGAGGCCTATTGGCTTGCTAGTACTCGACCACGTGATTTGTCAACGTTGTGAGGTGTCTGGTTTCGGCCTAACCTCAGACGTCTTCCGTGTTCTCGTCACAGTGTGCCATGTTGTGGAGCGTGTAACTCCATATTTTTGTGGCTCCGCGTGCGTTTGGTGTCCTTGTCGGACCACGAGGAGGGTTTGGCTGAGACCTAGTGGTGATAGTGGATGCCGTTTTTGCGTGTTGAGGTTTCTCCGCATGAGTTTGCTGTCCCTGTTGGACCACGAGGAAGGTCTGAGCGAGACCTAGTGGTGACAGTGGACATCGTTCTGTGTGTTGCAGATCCTCCGCGAGCATGATGTTGCTTTGGTTCTCGTCGCTCGCATGGCTTCTCGATTGGGCTGGTGACCGGTGCTAGCTGCTGCTAGTAGCGTGAGGCCGTTCCCCTGAGACTTGTGGTAGGTTCTCAAGCGTTTCTTGTGTTGTTGTTGGCAACTGTGTACTCTGTTGGGTTTTGCCGACGACAGAGTAGGTTTTCGATTGGTTGGTCCCAACAGTGAGGTCTGTTGGTGGTTGCAGCCGTGCAGTTTTTGGTTGGTGTTTTCTGCTGTTCAGGCCGATTTTGGCGTCGCTCGGTACCTGTGGGGTTGTCGTTCCGTTCGGACGCCCCCCCCCCCCCCCCCCGTGTGTGGCTGGAGTGAGCCATTCGTTTTCGGTTGTATGCTCCCCATGTTTTTTGAGCCCATTGTGTGAGCTGATAGTTTTCTGAATTCGTTTGCCCCGCGTGCGTTTGGCGGTGTGGTTGTTGCCACGAGGAAGTTGTGTTGAGACTTAGTGGCTTATTCACATTGGTCTTACGTTTGCTCCCTGTGTTTCGTTTCGGGCCTCGGGATCTTTTGGGCTTGCCCCAATTTCGAGGATGAAATTATTTTTAAGGGGGGTAGAATGTAAGACTCGGCTTCCCGGCTTTCCTTTCGGTGTCTGGGATGACTAGCCACTAATGCGTCCAAGCTGGGCGACGCGTTAGTGTTGCATCGTGGGTGTCCGACACGTCAGATCCCTGTTGCGACGCAGGTGTGCATCGCGTTCTTGTCGCGCCCAGTTTTCCTGTTGCATTCTTGTCACGATTAATCAACGGGTCGCGACAGTGTTTGTCGTGTTCTGCCGTGCGGTCGTCTGATGCCTGTCAGAGTGGCAGGTGTGTCAGTACGGCCTATCGCATTGTCGTGGCGCCCGTGGGGGGCTCGTTCTTGTCACGGCCCGTTGACCCGTCACATTAAGGTTCATAACGCGACGAGGTGGTCCGTCGTGTTCTGGGTGCTGAATGCTTAAGGCCTTGGCCAGCTACCCCTTTCCCCCTTCTCCCCTCTTCTTCCCTTTCCTCTCTTCTCCGGCGATGGGGAGGTTCCCCTGCGGTGATCGGGCTTGGTGGCGGTCGGCGGCTCGTGTGCGGAGCGGCGGAGCTTGCGTGGAGCAAGGAGGAGGTGGCCAACCGACGTGAAGGGCCCTACAGGGTTCGGTTCTTCGTGAAAGGTAGGGATTTCTTGTGCCCTCTCTAATCCGGGTGGATTGGAGCCCTCGTGGTTTGTAGAATAGCTTTCTTGCTTTCCTCATGCTCCCCTCCCCCGTGTGTGAATGTTTGTAGCTTGTGGGCGGCCCCAGGATGGAGCATCCCGTGTTCTGCCTCTCTGTTGATATTGCGATGGCTCGGCACGTCGCGACATCAGAAGAGGCGTCGGCCCAGTTAGGCGCGACCTTATTGCGAACCTTATCGCAACGTGGTTGGCAGTCGCGATAAGGGTCACTATCGCGACACGTTTCTTGGTCGCGACAGGGTTGGCTATTGTGGCGTTTCTCCCGATCGCGACAAGGCTGTTGCGGTGCCCTTCCCCGTTGCGATGGTGTCGGGACAGCCTTGGGGGTCGCAACAGTGCCTGTGTTGCCTCGTGTGTTTCCGTGGGCCCGGTTGTGTGTCGGCGTGTGCCCCAGGGCAGGATTTCCCTTTAGGACCTTCTGATAGGGAACGCGGCTGGTTTCCTCTGTGCTTCTGGTGACCGAAGGTGACACCTTCGTGGCCGTGTCCTGGCAGGGGTGCCAGGTGGGTCGCGTCTGTCTAATAATCGATTGACTGGTGGTCAATCGATTATTAGCAGAGCGATAGGTTTTCGTGCTGTCTAGTGGTGTTCCGAGGTTCTAACCATTTGTGCGTGCCTTGGTTGGCCGATGGCCCTTTTGAGGATCCGTGCGTGCCTCTTGCTTGCTGGGCTTTTCGTGTGTTACAAGCCAGCAGTTCGGCGTGGTTTTTGTTGTACTTGCCCTGCCTGTTCGCCCGGTGCTTGGCACTCGAGGGCTTGTCCCGTTTAGAGGTTGTCTCCGTTGCCTGGGACCCCTATCCTTGGGAGCCTGTTGAGGGAGTACTCCGGGCTACGAGCGTGCTCGAGTTGGTAGCCGAGAGGGCGGACTCTGAAGCTAAGGGGAAAACAAGGTTTGGACAGCGGCGCTGAGTCGTTTGTAGAGCTCTCTTGTCTGGGGCAGGACGCCGAGGTCATTGAGGCGGTTCTCTCCCCAGTGTGGCCCAAACAGTCCCTTGTCTCACTGCCTCTCTCTACGTTGGTTCCGGAGCCACGTACTGGTGTCAAGCGTGAGGCCGTAGCTTGGCCAGGCTGTGGTGTTGCGTGTCTTGTGTGTTTCCGTGGCGGCTCTGTCTCACCCTTCCGCGGGCGCGGAGGCAGGAGCTAGGTTAGCGAGCAGAGCGTGCGGGCTATGGGTCCCCCTCTTGGCTACTAGCTACGAAGGCTTGGTTGCTGTTGTTGTGACGACGCTTCCTCACATTGTTTCCAAGTGTTATCTGTTGCCCTAGAGTGCACGGCGGTTACAGCCTGGCCGTGCCTAATTTCTGTGGGCGTCGTTGGTCTGGCCTTGTGCGGACCCGTGCTTCTGGTGGTTTTCGTTTTGGTGTTCGCTTGGTTCTGTAGTCCTGTTCTTGGGTGCCAGTCCGTGGTGGCACTGGCGTGTGTGGTTTCCTGACCTTGTGGCGTGTCCACAGTCCGGGATGGTTCTGCTTGTGGGCCCTCGACCTTGTGGAGGTCTGAGGTGGCCGTGCTTGAGGTGAGACGTCGTTCTCACTTGGTTGTTCCGTAGTCTCGGCAGGTGTGCCAAGGCTTGCTTCCACTGTGTGCCCGACTCCGTTGGTTTCTGCGGGAGTCGTGTGTGTTGCCCGACCACAGTTGGTGGTCATGGCGTTGCGCTGTTCTCTTCCACTGCTTAGTAGTACCCTATTGTAGGTGTTACTCGCTTTACAGCTTTCTAGTGTAGTTTCCTATTTTTGGAGTTCCTGCTGCTCTGGCCGGTGAGGGACTGGTAATCCTTACTGGGCCTTGTTCGCGAGGCTCACCCCCCTACTTCCTTCAGTTAGGGCTCCTCATCGCGGGAGCTCGGTGTCGGATGGGTTGCAGAGGCGGTCGTGGCGCTGTGTGTTGTCAGCAGCAGTGAGAGCGAGTGTTGTGAGCTCTTGTCCCCGAGTGAGCTGAGAGTTGTGTTTTGCAAGTCCTCTGGGTATGCCCCTTAAGGACTACACATTTCTTCTTGTACCTGTGCTTTTATTTGGGACTCATTGTACAGACCTTTGTATATTGTACATATTGTTATAGTTATTTAAATTCAGTACATATCTCACCAGACTATTTCTTCTAACCCTTCTGGATCTTCGGATCCGTGGGTGGCGATGCGGACTTCGGGGTCCCCGGAGGGGTCTGGGAGGTTGGGTCGTTACAGCCTGTGTTTATATCTAGGTGGATGCCGAATTTCTTGGGCTTCCAAAAAGCAACATTCAGTAGCTCTATCCACTGCAAAGGCTGAATATGTTGCGGCTGGTTGTTGTGGCACTCAAGTTCTTTGGGTGAAACACCAGCTCCTAGATTATAATCACAAATTGGGTTGTATTCCAATTTTGTGTGATAACACTAGTGCAATCAATTTGTCTAAAAACTCAATTCAGCATTCACGAACAAAACACATTGAAATAAGGCACCATTTTCTAAGAGATGAGGTTGCTAAGAAATCTTTTGAACTTCACTTTATTGAAACAGAAAAATAAGTTGTAGATATTTTCACTAAGCTTCTTCCAGAAAAAGGATTTTCATCCTTAAGAAGAGAGCTTGGTTTGTGCAAACTTCCACATTCTTGATGTTTTCCCTCTCTTTTTACAAATAAATTCTCTGTCCTCTTGCAAATAAATTTCTTGCTTCTCACATTGTATTGGCATTCTTGATATATCAAATAGTGATTTGAAGAAAGGTATAACATCTCAGGCTTTCCGGTTATTTCCCTCCGCATGTTGGATGACTGGCCACTAACTCATCTGGGCTGGGCGACGCATTAGTGTCGCGACGGAGGTGCCCGTCGCGACAGTCATCCCTATTG
The DNA here is from genome assembly GCA_014218235.1 of Colocasia esculenta. Lineage (NCBI taxonomy): Eukaryota > Viridiplantae > Streptophyta > Magnoliopsida > Alismatales > Araceae > Colocasia > Colocasia esculenta. The sequence continues at coordinate 33,342,341 of CM024761.1, read as the reverse complement.
CGACCGCTTTCTATGTCACGTTTTTGTCGCGCCCGGTCAACGGGTCGCGACTGCTTTTCCCTTTTTGGTCGTCTGATGCATGTCAGAGTGGCAGGCGTGGCAGACTGACCTGTCTAGTTGTCGCGGCGTCCCTATGGGATGCGTTCTGGTCGCGGTGTGGACGGCCCTTGCATTAAGGTTGGTAACGTGACGCCCCGCCCCGTCACGTTCTGGGGGCCGAAGGCTAAAAGCCTTGGCCGACGCCCCTTTTCCCTTCTTTTCCCTTTATCCCTTCCCTCCTCTTCTTCGAGGTGGGGAAGGTTTCCCCTACCTTGTTCTCCAGCGGTTGGAGCTCGGTGGCGGTGCCGGCAGCTCATGGTGGAGCAGTGGAGCGGCGAGGAGCGAGGAGGCGGCGGCCGAGGTGTCATGAAGGCCCTTCGTGAGTTCGGTTCTTCATTTCTTGTAGGGATTTCTTGTTCCCATCCCAATCCGGGTGATTGGGAGCTCTCGTGGCTTTGTAGATAGTTCTACAGCTTTCTTCATGCTCCCCTCCCCGTGGTTGTGTAGTTTGTAATGTGTGGGCGACCCCGGAATGTAGCATCCCGGCGGTCTGCCTCCCAGCTGATGTCGCGACGGTGGTGCGGGTCGCGACATCAGAGGAGGCGTCGCCCCGGTCGGGTGCGACCTTATCGCGACGCAGTTGGCCGCCGCGATAAGAGTTGAATCGCGACCAGGTATCCCGTCGTGACAAGTTTGTTGTCGCGACGTGCTTCCCCGTCGCGACTTGGCGCTTGTCGCAGTTGCCCTTCCCGTCGCGATGGGATCGCAATGGGCTAGGAGGGCGCGACAAGATCTGGTTTGCCTCGGGTGTTCCGTGGCCTCGGTTGGCATGTCGGCATGTGCCCCAGGCCGGTGTGCCCTTAGGACCTTCTGGTAGGGAACGCGGTAGGTTGCCTCCCTGCGTTCAGTGACCGAAGGTGACACCTTCGTGGTCGTGTCCTAGCGGCGGTGCTAGGAGGCTCGCGCCTGTCTAATAATCGATTGTCCGTCGGTCAATCGATTTTTAGGAGAGCGATGGTTTCTATTTTGTTTGGTGGTGTTCCGGTTTCTCAGGCCGTGTCGTGTGTACCGGCGTTGGCCGACGGCCCTTCTGGGGGTTTTCGGAGAGGGTGCCGTGCGTGCCTGTGCCTGCTGGGCTTGTCTTGGTTACAAACCAGTTGTGCCGATTTCTGTGGTGGTTGCCCCGCTAGTTCTTTGTGCACCCGGTGCTAGGCACTTGAGGGCTTGTACGTGAGACATGTTGTTACCGTTACCTGGGACCCCCATCCTCGAGAGCTTGTTAAGGGAGTTCTCCGGGCTACGAGCATGCTCGAGTCGACAACCTAGTGTGGCGGACTTGTAGTAGAGGGGAAAACGGTGGGGACAGTGGCATAGAGTCACTTGTGGAGCTCCCTTATCCGTGTCTGTGTCGCCGAGGTTGTTGTGGCACTTTTTCGGTGCGGACCAGCTAGTCCTTCTCGCTGTCTCGCTCTACGGTGGTTCTAGAGCCACGTAGGGAGGGTAGGCATGGGGCCGCAACTCGGCCGGGCTGCGGTAGTTTGTAGTTGTTCTTTGTTGTGACTCGCTAGCCTCACTCTACCTAAGGAGGTCGTAGGCAGGAGTCAACGGCTGGCGAGCAAGAGGGGTGGACTGTGTGTCCCTCTTTTAGCTGCCTGTGGTGGTGGTTGGTTGCACTTGCTGTGACGGAGTTTCTCACGTTGTTTCTAAGTGAGTCTCGTTGCCTATGCCTGTACAGTGGTTGTAGCCTAGCCGTGTCTAGTGCCGTGGGTTTGGTTAGTTTGGCCTTGTGGGCCATGTTTAGTGGTTTCCGCTCTGTGGGTTCTCTCGGGGTGCCTTGTGCAGACACCCGACTGTTGTTTCGGTAACCCGTTCCTTGGTGCCTTCCGTGGTGGCACCGAAATGTGTAGTTCCCTAACCTCGTGGAGTGTCCGAGGTGTAGGATGGGCTCTCGACCTTGTGCAGGTCTGAGGTGGCCGTGCCTATGGTGAGACAGTGCTTCTCACATGGTTGCTCGGTGTCCCTCGTGGTGACACCTGGTTGTTCCTTCCCGACCTCGTGGAGGTCCGGGATGTTGGTGCTTGTGTCGTGAGACTCTGGTCTCACGTGGTTGCTCCGGTGTTCTATGAGCTTCTTTATCTCGGAGGGTGTGTGCTGAGGGTTGCTTCTGCATTGTGTTTGACTCCGCTAGTTCTGCGGGAGTTGTGTTGGGCCCGACTCGGGTTGTGGGTCGTGGCATTTCTCTGTTCTACTGCTTTGTAGCTCTCTGCAGTAGGTGTTTCCCGCTTAACTGCTTTCTAGAGTAGGTTGCTTCCACTTTTGTTGGAGTTCCTGCTGCTCTGGATGGTAAGGGACTGGTTATCCCTACTGAGCCTTGTTCGCGAGGCTCACCCCCCTACTCTCTTCAGGTAGGGACTCACTATCGCAGGAGTTCGTTGCCGGACGGTCATGGTGGCGGCTTGTTCTCCGTGCGTTGCCAGCAGTGTGAGTTGTGAGCATGTGAGCTTTGTACAGTGTGAGTTGAGAGTGGCCTTTTGCAAGTCCTCGGGGTATGCCCCTTAAGGACTGCACCTTTCTTTCTGTACGTGTACTTTTATTTGGGACATGTTGTACATAATTTCTTTATTAATGTACGAACTTTCTTGTTATAGTTATTTGAATTCATTGCTTATCTCACTTGACTAAATTCTAACCCTTCCGGGTCTTCGGATCCGTGGGTGGCGGCGTGACCTTCAAGGTCCCTAGCGGGGGTCCGTGAGGTCGGGTCGTTAAAGTGGTATCAGAGCTCAGGGGTCCAAAGAGATTTGTAATGGGTTAATAACTATGGCTGTCCTAGAGAAAGGTACTCGTGCGCTGCTGGCCCGTCCGTGTAGAGTTGCTGTTAGGTGAGCTTTGGGCTCTTTGTTGCAGGTGGCTAGCTTTTCAGTAGGGTCCGGGTGTAAGCTGTAGGAGAGTGTTGCTGTTGTTGCTGGGTGCGCGTGCTGCAAGCGTGGTTGCTATTTTCTCTCGTGCTGCGGTTGGATTCATCCTCGACCTGCGCATCTGGGTGGTTGTGTCACGAAGGCTGAGAGAGCCTACGTGTGGTGTGGCCTTCACCGGTGCAGGGTTGTGGTCTACGGAACCGGTCGAAGGTGTCCTTGCCTTGTTGGCAGTCCCTTGTTGTTAGGGTGTGTCCTTGTTGGATGTGTGTTTGGCCTTGTGTGCCTGTGCGCCGTTGGGCGCTGTGCTCTGCTCAGTCGGCGTATTTGCTCGAGCTAAGCAGATACTTGTGTGCCGTGTTTCACCACTGGTTGAGCGCTGCGACACCTGTCTGTGGTTGTTGCCGGCTTTGTGCTGGCTAGTTGTGAACTCTGGTGAGGTGTTCTCGGAGTTCTTCTCTGTTGGTTCTAGTGGAGGTAAGGTTTCCCCGGAACTGTATTGTGCTCGTTTCTGGTTGTTGCGGCGTTGCCCTCTGGGTTGAGATGCATCGTTTGGCTGCTTGTGTTCTGGTGTTGTTTCTCAGAACTATTTTGTTGTTGTCCTAGTGAGGGTTCCTCTCCCTCTAGGACTGCTTCTGTGCTCGTTGAAGTCTTCCGCTGTGTTACCTCTTTCGTTTGAGGTCTCTATTGTGTGGTTGGTTGCCATTGCGATGCCCTAGAGGTTGAGGTGCATCGCTTGGTTGCCTTGTGTTCTGGTGTTGTTTCCCAGAACCGTTGGCTGTTGTCCTGGTGATTGTTCCTCTCAGGACTATTCCAAGCTTGTTTTTCCAGTTGTTGTGTTACCTCAGGGTTTAGGTATGCTGTTGTTGTGTTGGCTGGTGCGTTCTGGTGGGTTTTCCAAAACGGTGCCTTGGCGGTTCTGGTGGAGGTTCTCCCAGAACCAGTTGGGTTCCGTCCGCTGGCTGTTGTGTTCTCTCTGTTGGCCGTGTGTTTTTGCCGTTTGTTTGGGCCGCGTTCTGGTGATGTTTTTCCAGAACGGCTCTTGGCGCTTTGGGTGGAGGTTCTCCCCAATGCTGCCTTGTGTTGTTTTGGCTCTCGCTGCTCTCTCTCTATGTGGAGATGAGCTGTCGTTGTTGCCGTTTGGACTGTCCGTGTTACAGTTTGCCTGGGCGTTGTCGGTTGAGGTGTCGTGCCCTTGGCTGTGCGTCTGGCCGTGTTGCTGGCCAGGTTGTCTTCTTGTCCGTTTTTGAGTTTCTCGGCTGCGCTGGTGAAACTTCGTGTGTCCCCATGGTCGGGTGGCTTGCTTCATTTCTTGCGCCCTGCGTGCTCTGTCAGATGGTAGTCTGGTGAGTGCCGTGGTTGTCTGGCTAATTGTGCTTCTGCGAAAGAGACTCATTGTGAGGGTCTCCTTCCCCTTCTTTTTGTTGGTTGCTCGGGGTGATGTTGCTCCACTGTGGTGTTGTGTCGCCAGGGTGCGCATTGTTGCGACCTTTGGGTGGAGTCATCTTCCCTTGAGTTGCTTTTGGGTTGAGCTGATTGCTCCCCTTGTTCTGGTTTTCCTTGGTTGGTTGTGTTGCACTAGCACCTTGCAGTGTTATGCAGCTTTTGGGTTGGACTATTGCGTGCAGTCTGCTTGTCTGCCTCTGGTCAAGGTGGTGGACCTTGACCCTGTGTGCAGCCCCGTGTTTTGTCCGGTTCGCCGTGTTGTTAGCTTTCCAAGTTGGTTGTGCCGGCGGGACCACTTGTGGGTCCCTGTGGTTTAGTTTGTTGTTGCTTGCGTTTCCGTGCCGACACACTCTTGCCAACGGTTGTTTGGCAATTGTCGTGGGTGTTCGGCTGGCTGTGCCTCCTGTGAGAGTGCTAGACTTGTGTTGTTGTTCCCTCTACTTCCCGTGGGTTGCTTGGGGTGGTGGTGCTTTCACATGGCATTTGATGTCGTGTCGCACACCGTGGCGACCTTTGTGGAGAAGGTCCCTCCCCTTTTGAGCTATTTTGAGGTTGAGCAGGTTGCTTCCCTCGTGCGCGTTGTTTTCTTGTGGTGCGATAGGTTGTGGTGACCTATTGTGTCGTCTCTTGATGTGCTGGTTTCTTATTACCTGACTGGATGATGTAGGGCAGCGTGCCCTGTGTTCAATGTGAGGCAGCACCGGTTTTCTATTGTTTGGCTTGCTTGTGCAAGCATCATCCAGTGTGTGTTTCCGCTTGTGCCTCAGCTGTGCTTGGAGGCACTTGTCACCGTTTGGTGTGTGGCCCTCTCCGCCTGTGGTGGTAGGAGCGGTGCCTCATGTTGTGCACTTCCAAGAGCCAATATGGTGGTTGCGCTCTTGATGCTGCTGGTTCTTCGCATGTTTTGCTTGTGTGGGTCTTTGCTGGAGAGTCCCTTTCGGTTGGCCTTGGGTCGTTTCGGGCCGTTGGTGCAGTTGTGTACTGCACCTTGAGAGTGTTTTCTTTTCGATGCTTCGTGTCCTTGTGCCTAGAGGGTTCACGGCCAGTGTGGCATGTTCTGCCTTTTCAGGCTTGTGGCTTCTTACGTGTGGCTTTTGGCAGGTCTCTTGTGGAGAGTTCTTCATGTTAGCCTGTGTTGTTTCGGCCTGTAGTGCAACTGTGTTGCATCTTACCTAGTTTTGGTGCTTGTGGTTGCACCATGTGCTCGTGATCAGGTGGTTTGTTCTGTTCCACCTGGAGCCATGGTGCATTGTGTTGCACCTAGGTGGCTCCTGGTGCTTGTGTTGGCACCGTGTGTGGTGCCGTGTGTCCTGATCATAAGCTTCGTGCGTCGCTTCGCGAGTTTGCTCGGTGTTTGAGGCGTTGAGCTTTCCGCCTCTAGGACACATCGTGCTGGCCGTGCCTTGTGGCTGTACCGTTACCGCTGTGGGGTGGCTGCTTTGCCTTATCTAGGTAGCCCTATCGGTGGTACGCCAGGCTTTGGTCGTAGCCTGTGTCCATGTTTCTCTTCTCGCCTTGGGGTGCGAGTGTGTTCGGTTGGGGTACCCTGTTTTGGTTTGGATTTCTTTGAGGTCGACGTGCTGCCCTCGACCTCTGCAGTTGTCTCATTTCCCGTGCGGTTGCCGACGTCTTGAGTTGCTTAGCCTTGCCAACGTCAGACGTCTTCTTTGGTTTTGCCTCTGTGCTTGTGCCTGTGGAGCGGATGTTTTAGCTTTCTGTGGCTCCACAATCATTGTGTGTCCTGGTCGGACCACGAGGATGATCTGGGTGAGATTTAGTGGTGCCGGCGGACACTGCCCTACGTGCCGTGGTGTTCTCCACGTGCATGCTATCGATTGGTTTTGGGTACCATTAATAAACTCTCGTTTGGCCTTTCCGTAGGTGCTAGCTGTTGCTAGTTGTACGGAGCCATTCAGCAAAGTATTGCGGTTGACCTCTTGGCATTTTCCTCTGTTTTCCATCAGTAGCTGGGACCTCTGTCTAGTCGCTGGTGACAAAGGGAGTTACTGACCGGTTGTTCTTAACAGCGTGGTTTGTTGAGGGTTCAGTCGTGTGGTTTCCGACTGGCAGTTTCAGTGTTTCTGGTCGTCTTGGTGTGCACCGCACCTGTGGAGTTTTCGACATCTGCTTGTATGCTCTGCGTTGTTGTTGTGCGCCCTGTGAGCCGTCGGATGTCTGGTTAGGCACTCCCTTTGTGGCAGGGTCGTGTTGGCTACCACCGAGAAGTCGCGGTGCGACTTAGTAGTCCCTTTGCACCTATTGTTTTCTCCAATCGGGTTTCGCCCTTAAATTTCGAGGACGAAATTATTTTTTGTTGGATGTATTGTAACATCTCAGACTTTCTGGTTTTTCCCATCCGCGTGTTGGATGATTGGCCACTAACACGTCAGGGTTGGGCGACGTGTTACTGTCATGACGGAGGTGCCCATCGCGACAGTCATCCTTGTTGCGACCGCTTTCTGCATCATGTTCTTGTCGCACCCGGTCAACGGGTCGTGACTGCTTTTCCCTTTTTGGTCGTCTGATACCTGTCAGAGTGGCAGAAGGGGCAGACTGACCTGTTTGGTTGTCGCGGCATCCCTATGGGACACGTTCTGGTCGCGGTGTGGACGGCCGTCCCATTAAGGTTGGTAACGCGATGCCCCCCCCCCCATCGCGTTCTGGGGGCCGAAGGCTAAAAGCCTTGGCCGGCACCCCTTTCCCCTTCTTTTCCCTTTCTCCCTTCCCTCCTCCTCTCCGAGGTGGGGAAGGTTTCCCCTCCCTTGTTCTCCGGCGGTTGGAGCTCGGTGGCGGTGCCGGCGGCTCGTGGTGGAGCGGTGGAGCGGCGAGGAGCGAGGAGGCGGCGGCCGAGGTGTCGTGAAGGCCCTTCGTGGGTTCGGTTCTTCATTTCTAGTAGGGATTTCTTGTTCCCATCCCAATCCGGGTGATTGGGAGCTCTCGTGGCTTTGTAGATAGTTCTACAGCTTTCTTCATGCTCCCCTCCCCGTGGTTGTGTAGTTTGTAATGTGTGGGCGACCCCGGGATGTAGCATCCCGGCGGTCTGCCTCCCAACTGATGTCGCGACGGTGGTGCGCGTCGCGACATCAGGGAGGCGTCGCCCCGGTCGGGTGCGACCTTATCGCGGCGCGGTTGGCCGCCGCGATAAGAGTCGAGTCGCAACCATGTTTCCCATCGCGACAAGGTTGTTGTCGCGACGCGCTTCTCCATCGCGACTTGGCGCTTGTCGCGGTTGCCCTTCCCGTCGCAATGGGATCACGACTGGCTAGGAGGGCGCGACAAGATCTGGTTTGCCTCGGGTGTTCTGTGGCCTCGGTTGGTGTGTCGGCGTGTGCCCCAGGATAGGTGTGCCCTTAGGACCTTCTGGTAGGGAACGCGGTAGGTTGCCTCCCTGCGTTCAGTCACCAAAGGTGAGACCTTCGTGGCCGTGTCCTAGCGGCGGGGCTAGGAGGCTCACGCCTGTCTAATAATCGATTGTCTGTCGGTCAATCAATTATTAGAAGAGCGATGGTTTCTGTTCTGTTTGGTGGTGTTCTGGTTTCTCGGGTCGTGCCGTGTGTGCCGGCGTTGGCCGACAGCCCTTCTGGGGGTTTCCAGAGGGGGTGCCGTGCGTGCCTGTGCCTGCTGGGCTTGTCTTGGTTACAAGCCAGCTGTGCCAGATTCTGTGGTGGTTGACCCGCCAGGTCTTTGTTCACCCGGTGCTAGGCACTTGAGGGCTTGTCCCTGAGATAGGTTGTTACCGTTACCTGGGACCCCCATCCTCGGGAGCCTGTTGAGGGAGTTCTGTAGCAACTTGAATTTTTGAACAAAATAAAAATTTACATAATATTAAAATTTTGAGTTATTAGAAAAGTAAATAAAAGAAAATAAATTAATGGAAAGAGAATTAAATAAAACCCATTAAATGAAAACAGGTGATGGGCTTTATTAAATGGACCCATTAGAAATTTATGGGCTAAACTAGAGATTTTAAAAAGGGGAATAATAGAAAAATATCCAAAATTCGTAACTAAAATATTACTTAAAGAAAAAGAGGGTATTTAATTCATTAAATAAGCAAATAGAGTTAGATTTGGAATCCTAAACCTACCCTAATTTATTGGCCACGAATTTGGCTCTCTTCCCAACCCATATAGGAAGTGGAATGCTTAGAAGGAAGGTAGGAGATAGGAAAAACTCGAAATTAATAGGAATTAGACTTAAACTAGGAAAGGGAATGAGGAGAAGCGTAAATACTTCTCTTAAACTCTCATGGCTGGCCCTAGCTCGTGCCAAGAGGTTGCTGGACCAAGAGGAGAGGCCAAGAGGAGGAGATTTCGTGGGAGAAAGAATTGTACCCTAATGCCTATGATACCCCTTTAGGGATCAATACGATCCAAACGGCAATTAGAAGTTCGCTCTTATCTTGAATCATGCCAGACCTCTGGACCTGTGCTTAACATGGCCAGTGGAAGGGTAGTGAGTTCCGCCTAACTGCCAACATTTCGTGTGCGTGTTGTGCAACTGTTACTATCGCCTGTTTACTCGACGTGTTACGTGCAATGTCTAGTAGCTCTCGTCTATACTCTACTCGCTCATCCATTCACATTCATCTATTTCTTGGTACTCTATATTGGCCATTAACTAATTGTCTAAAGATAAACAATATAACCAATGTCTGACAATATATAAAGGGCCCGATCTGGTCCTGGGATGTGCGCCCGAAAGTGCTAGTGCCCATGGGAGTTAAATGATCAGAGTGTTTGGCATTACACTCGAGTGCTATCTATCTCGACTATCTAAATGACAATAAAAAAGTGCTATGTTCTCCTGTTGTCTGTTGACAAAAGTGCTATACTATACTTGTTGTGCTATTGCTATACTTTGTGTTATTTGTGCTATGGCCATCTTGGTATTTTATGCTATACTCGACACTTGTGCTATATTTGGAAACCTGTGCTATTTCGTTCACGTGCTATCCTGGCATCTTTTACTTGACTCTCTCGTTCTATCATTAGTTACTCTACCTTTTAATTCATTAATCATTTAAAGCCTGCTTGACTATTGAGATTTAAGTCCTACTGGGCGTTATCGCTCACCCTGCGTTATTTGTCGTTGTGTTCTCAGGTGAGATCGAGGATGAACCATACACTCAAGAGGACGGGAACGACCTGGAGTGATGTCATGAGTACCCTAGCGTCCTATTACTATGTTCTAGCATTGTAGTAGTTAGGTTTGAAGTTTAGTCTTTATATTGGCTCTGATATTGGTGGTTGTAACTAGACATTGGAAATTTATTAATGAGGAAGATTTGCTTTAGTATTATTCATTGTGCAATGGTTTGATGTCTAGTACTTTCTCTATACCTTTACTTGCAACTGCCTCGCATTCTGATATTCCACGTCGGGGCGTGACAGTTTTGTGGTATTAGAGCCTAGGTTATTCTTAGTATAGGATGATCTAGGTTGACCAGCCTCGACTAGAGTCAATTATCCTACCTATGTGAGTTGTGGTTAGAGCCAAGGGTAACTAGCTAAAATAAACTCACACATGCATGAATTAAATCTCACATCAGTATCATAACAATAAGCTATTTTTTTAGGAACTAAGCAATCGAGATGGCTGCTGAACGTGCTCAAATGACGGGCATGCAACAAACCATTCAAGAACAGACTCGTGCAATCATGCAAGCTACCCAAGGTGGCGGAAACCGTGGCGGTGCAGGCGAGCTACATCGTAACTTCAGGAGTCTGAACCTGCCTAGGTTTAGTAGATCCACGGATCCGGATGAAGCCGAGCACTGGCTGAAGGAAACGGAAAGAATTTTCCTTGTTATGCAATGCGCATCCGGGGAGAAGCTGCTACTGGCTACATTTCAACTGCAGAAGGACGCCCGCGCTTGGTGGGAGTCAGTGGAAGCGACTCGGGAGAACGGTCAATTCACCTAGACCGAATTCAAGGAAGCATTTAATACCAAGTACTTCTCTGAGCGTGTCCAAGAAAGGAAGGCTGCGGAATTCGCTGCTCTTAAACAGAGGAGCCTGACTGTGGCCGAGTATGAAGCCCAGTTCTCAAGACTGGCGCGCTATGCTGCACATCTAGTGAACACTGAAAGAATGAAGGCTAAGCATTTTCTCAACACCCTTAAGCCACAATACATCACCCAACTAGCACCTCTCGACATCCAGACCTATGCCGAGATGGTGAAGAAAGCTCAACTACTGGAAGATGCTACGGACTTCACCGATCGTATCAAAGGGAAGTTCGTGAAGAAGGAATTGACCTCGGGTCAATCATCTGCTAGGCCAAACAATGGCAAGAAGCGTCCCCTCAACCTCACAGAGGGTCCTAGACAAGAAAGGAAACCCAAGGTGATAGTCCCATACACTCCAACAAAAAGCAACTGCAAACACTGCGACAAGCTGGGTCACACGGCTGATGAATGCTGGAGGAAGGTCGGCGCATGTCTGCTCTGCGGAAGTCGCGAGCATCGCATCCCTGAGTGCCCGCTACTAAAAGAGAATGAGAGGCGCCCTAATGCGCCTAAGAAACAGAGCCGACTGCAAGCCCTGCATGATGAGGAACCTGCTATGGAAGGTGGCGTGGTAGAAGGTACCCTTCAAGTTTTCTCATTATCAACATTTGTTTTATTTGATACTGGGGCCACTCATTCATTTATATCTCAAAACTTTGCTGATACTGTGAATACCAAACCTATATCCATGGGTTGTGAGTTCTCTGTCACAACGCCACTAGGGGAAAAGGAGAAATTGAACAAATACTTTCCCTCTGCTGATGTAATGATCGGAGACCATAACCTAAAAGCCGACCTGGTGTGTATGCCCATGGAAGGCTATGATGTAATTTTGGGAGCCGACTGGTTGTCCACTTATGGGGCAAGTGTCGACTGTAAGAAAGGGAAGGTTACCTTTAGTTACTTTCCTAAATTGACATTCTCTGGGATTAGACATAAGAGATGGATGTCTCTAGTCTCTGCTATAAAAGCCCACAACATGATAAGGAAAGGTTGCATTGCTTTCCTTGCGGTTGTAGTAGTTGAAAAGAAGGGTTCTAAGATAGAAGACATTCACATAGTTCATGATTACCCCGATGTGTTTCCTGAAGATCTGCCAGGAATTCCCCTTGAACGAGATGTCAACTTCGCCATTGAGCTAATTCTTAGAGCCGCACCGGTATCCCGTCAACCATACCGGATGTCACCTGCCGAGTTAAAGGAATTGAAGGCGCAACTGATGGAGCTACTAGAAAAGGGGTTCATCAGACCAAGTACTTCCCCATGGGGAGCGCCTGTGCTGTTCGTCAAGAAGAAGGATGGATCGATGAGGCTGTACATCAACTATCGACAACTCAATCAACTCACCATCAAGAACAAGTACCCTTTGCCCAGAGTCAATGAACTGTTCGACCAAATATCTAGAGCTCAATATTTCTCCAAGATCGATCTTTGATCTGGCTATCATCAAATGAGGATCAAGGAGGACGATATCTTCAAGACGGCTTTCAGGAGCAGGTACGGGCACTATGAATTCGTTGTTATGCCTTTTGGGCTAACCAATGCTCCTGTAGCCTTTATGCAACTCATGAAAAGCATATATCGGCCCTACCTCGACAGGTTCGTGGTCGTCTTCATCGACGATATCCTCATTTATTCAAAGACCAAAGAAGAGCATGAAGAACACCTGAAGATAGCACTACAAGTTTTGCGAGACAACAAACTATACGCAAAGCTTAGCAAGTGTGAATTCTGGCTCGAGGAAGTGTCCTTCTTGGGCCATGTCATCTCAAAGGATGGCATCTCCGTTGATCCCTCCAAAGTCAAAGTTGTACTCAACTGGGATAGACTAACCAATGTCACCGAAATCAGAAGTTTCCTAGGACTGGCTGGCTACCACAAGCGGTTCATCAAGGACTTTTCAAAGATCATCGTTCCTCTTATGCGTCTAACACGAAAGGAGAATCCCTACTCCTGAAGTAAAGAGTGTGAGAAAAGTTTCCAAACTCTTAAGGACCGTCTTACCTCAGCACCTGTTCTCGCTCTGCCAATAGAGGGAGAAGGTTTTTCTGTCTACACCGATGCCTCAGGGATTGGGCTAGGGTGTGTACTGATGCAAAAGGAGAAAGTCATCGCCTACTCTTCACGACAACTGAAGACTCATGAAGTCAACTACCCTGTGCATGATCTGGAGTTGGCTACCGTGGTCTTCGCCTTGAAGATCTGGAGACACTACTTGTATGGAGAGAAATTCACTATCTACTCAGATCATAAAAGTCTGAAGTATTTATTCTCCCAGAAAAAACTCAACATGAGACAGAGAAGATGGTTGGAATACCTCAAAGACTTCGACTTCAACATTCAATACCATCTAGGCAAGGGAAACTCCGTGGCTGATGCTTTTAGTAGAAAGCCGATGGCATCTGTTTCTAGTCTAGTCCTTAACGAGATGCAACTACTAGAACAATTTGCAAGGTTAGACTTAAATATTGAACATAGGGATGATCGAGTCTTGGTTGCCAATATCAAGATTCAATCTGATCTGCTCGAGGAGATCAAAGCCCAACAAGATAATGATCCGTTCTTAGTTCGCATCAAGGAAACTCTAGCCGAAAGGCTAGACTTTGCCATGACTGAGGATGGAAGGCTAGTATTTCAGGGGAGGACATGCGTCCCCGACAATGAAGAACTGAAGAGGAAGCTAATGGATGAAGCTCACAAGCCAAAGTACACTATTCATCCAGGAGGTACCAAAATGTATCAAGACATGAAGAGAACATTTTGGTGGCCGAACATGAAGAGAGAGATAGCCGAATATGCCGCTCACTACCTTACTTGCCACAAGTAAAAGTGGAACACATGCGCCCTGCTGGTGTACTCAGACCACTTGACATCCTGGAATGGAAGTGGGAAAGCATTGGCATGGACTTCATCATGGGCTTACCCAAGACTCGTGGTGGGCTCGACGCCATATGGGTCATTGTCAACCGACTTACCAAATCTGCCCACTTCCTGGCCATAAAGAGTAAGTGGTCGGTAGAAGTACTAGCTGCCTTATATGTCAAGGAGGTTGCAAGACTGCATGGAGTCTCATCATCCATAGTCTCGGATCGAGATCCGAGATTCACATCTCATTTTTGGAAAGGATTGCAAGGTGCACTGGGTACTAAACTCAACTTTAGTACTGCATTCCATCCACAAACTAATGGGCAAACTGAAAGGACCAACCTAATAGTGGAAGACATGTTGAGATCTTGCACTATCGACTTCCAAGGATATTGGAACGAGCATCTATCCCTTATTGAGTTCGCCTATAACAACAATTATCAGGCAAGCATTAAAATGGCGTCGTTCGAAGCACTCTACGGAAGAAACTATAGATCACCTGCATGCTGGAATGAGGTTGGAGAACAACAATGGCTAGGCCTAGAGATGGTACAAAATACCACAAGAGACATTCAGGTAATCAAGACGGCTCAAGATTGCTCAATCCAGACAGAAGAGCTATGTCGACAAAGAAGGCGAGATCTGGAATTTCAAGTGGGTGATCATGTATTTCTAAAGGTGTCACATACACGTGGCATCTAAAGATTTGGAGTGAAAGGAAAGCTCAGTCCTAGATTCATCGGTCCTTTTGAGGTACTCGAAAGGGTTGGTGAGGTTGCATACCGACTGGCATTGCCACCGGATCTGGCATGTGTACACAATGTGTTCCATGTCTCCATGCTTAGGAAGTATGTTTATGACCCTACCCACATCATTCACCACGAGAAGTTGGTATTGAACAAAGATGTGACATACGAAGAGAAGCCAGTCAAGATACTGGAACGAAAAGTACAACAGCTCAGGAACTGTCCCATCCACGTGGGAAAGGTCCTATGGAATAACCGCGGAGTGGAAAAAGCCACATGGGAACCGGAAGGAATCATCAGACGTAACTACCCCGATCTTTCGGTAAGACATTCCTCCCTTATGATCATATGAATTTGGGGACCAATTCTTTTAAGAGGGGAGGATGTAGCAACTTGAATTTTGAACAAAATAAAAATTTACATAATATTAAAATTTGAGTTATTAGAAAAGTAAATAAAAGATATTAAATTAATGGAAAGAGAATTAAATAAAACCCATTAATGAAAACAAGTGATGGGCTTTATTAAATGGACCCATTAGAATTTGTGGGCTAAATAGAGATTTTAAAGGGGAATAATAGAAAAATATCCAAAATTCGTACTAAATATTACTTAAATAAAAAGAGGGTATTTAATACATTAAATAAGCAAATAGAGTTAGATTTGGAATCTTAAACCTACCCTAATTTATTTGCCACGAATTTGGCTCTCTTCCCAACCCAAATAGGAAGTGGAATGCTTAGAAAGAAGGTAGGAACTAGGAAAAACTCAGAATTAATAGGAATTAGACTTAAACTAGGAAAGGGAATGAGGAGAAGCTTAAATACTTCTCTTAAACTCTCATGGCCGGCCCTAGCTCGTGCCAAGAGCTTGCTGGACCAGGAGGAGAGGCCAAGAGGAGGAGATTTTGTGGGAGAAAGGAGTTCTCAAGACCTCAACCCGAGTTCTTCAAGTCTTAACCCTAGAAGAGGAAAATAATCGAAGGTAGGCATTCTCACTAGTATAAACCATAAAATTTTAACTGTAGGTTCTTCCCATCATCATGAGAAATACTCTCAAGTTTCATGATTTATCATCAAGTCAATATTTACTTCTTATTTTCGAAGTTCTGCACGTATCTTGACCCCGAACCCTCTTCTTAAATTCATATCTTCATGTATACTCGTCCTCATGCCATGAGATTTTTACTGTAAGGACTGACGGATGTTAGGCATCAATTGCCCCTGAAAGCCCTAAATTCCATACACCCTATCATGCGAATTAATTCATTGATCCCAACTGTACATAGTTCTATGTTCGTCATAAATACTCTCTACTAAACCATGTTGAAACCTTCGTTGCTTTCCGATTCTGATTTACTAGAAGTACCCATGCATGTCTAGATCTATTTAAAACTAGTTTCGTGATTTTCATGCACTATACAATTTGTTCTTAGTTTTAGAACAACCCTATGTCAAAATAGGGAAAGTCTGGTCCGCAATCCAAGACATGTCTGACTCATGTCGTACACGGGCACAGACCACCAGAACGCGACGGCCCGATAGGTCGCGTTCTGAGGTCCGATTGCGACAGTCTGCCGGTCACGTTCTGAACGCGACTGGCATTGTCGTCGCGATCACTGTGCCTGGTCTGAACGATCTGCCACGTTCCTTACAGGTCTCTGTCGCGTTCTCAGTGTCTGATCAGACATGCCTGTCGCGATCCTTACAAGGTACTGTCGCGTTTGATCCAACCCCGTCGCGATCCATACAAGTGTCTGTCGCGATCACAAGATTTTTTGCAGAAAAACCCCTGATTGTAATGCTCTAATTGCCTAGTGTGCTCATACCCTTTAATCTCAGTTATATTGCAGTAATTGCACTTAATATGAATTGAATATTATATGTGATTTAAAATACATACACACAACTAATTTCCATCTATGATTTCATGTCACATGCACACACTTGAACCATCCAAATATGGCTTAAATGGCATGAACATGTTACATAATTTATCTGTTAATTTATGCAATTAAATTGCCTTATTTATAAATGAGCTTGTTCTCGATTTCCGCATTATTTTGAAACACCGATCTCAACACTCCACTGTTCTAGAATTCCTCTAGAACGTCGAGCACTTGTTTCTATATACACACTTTCTTGACTTGGACGAACTCTCCGTCGGATATCCCTTCTACCGGACTAGTGAGTCTTTGTTCAAGGCCTCCGTAAGTCTCCTCTATCCATGGATTCCCACATGGTCGACGAGTGGGTTGTACCCTAACACCTATGATACCCCTTTAGGGATCAATATGATCCAAACGGCTATTAGATGTTCGCTCTTATCTTGAATTATGCCAGACCTCTGGACCTGTGCTTAACATGGCCAGTGGAAGGGTAGTGAGTTCCACCTGACTGCCAACACCTCGTGTGCGTGTTGTGCAACTGTTACTATCGCATGTTTACTCGACGTGTTACGTGCAATGTCCACTAGCTCTCGTCTATACTCTACTCGCTCATCCATTCACATTCACTCTGCTATCTCGTCTATTCTTCTAGTGCTCTCATCTATTTCTTGGTACTCTATATTGGCCATTGACTGATTGTCTAAAGATAAACAATATAACCAATGTCTGGCAATATATAAAGGGCCCGATCTGGTCCTGGGATGTGCGCCCGAAAGTGCTAGTGCCCATAGGAGTTAAATGATCAGAGTGTTTGGCATTACACTCGAGTGCTATCTATCTCGACTATCCAAATGACAATAAAAAGTTCTATGTTCTCATGTTGTCTGTTGACAAAAGTGCTATACTATACTCGTTGTGCTATTGCTATACTTTGTGCTATTTGTGCTATGGCCATCTTGGTATTTTATGCTATACTCTACACTTGTGTTATATTTGGAAACCTGTGCTATTTCATTCACGTGCTATCTTGCCATCTTTTACTTGACTCTCTCGTTCTATCATTAGTCACTCTTCCTTTTAATTCATTAATCATTTAAAGCCTGCTTGACTATTGAGATTTAAGTCCTACTGGGTATTATCGCTCACCCTGCATTATTTGTCGTTGTGTTCTCAGGTGAGACCGAGGATGAACCATACACTCAAGAGGACGGGAACGACCTGGAGTGATGTCATGAGTACCCTAGTGTCCTATTACTATGTTCTAGCGTTGTAGTAGTTAGGTTTGAAGTTTAGTCTGTTACTTTATTTCAATGTAATTGGGCCCTATAGATTGGCTCTGATATTAGTGGTTGTAACTAGACATT
The DNA here is from genome assembly GCA_014218235.1 of Colocasia esculenta. Taxonomy (NCBI): domain Eukaryota; kingdom Viridiplantae; phylum Streptophyta; class Magnoliopsida; order Alismatales; family Araceae; genus Colocasia; species Colocasia esculenta. The sequence goes on along the minus strand of CM024761.1, from coordinate 33,325,068 downwards.
GGAAAGTTATTAATGAGGAAGATTTGCTTTAATGTTACTCATTGTGCAATGGTTTGATGTCTAGTACTTGCTCTATACCTTTACGTGCAACTTCCTCGCGTTCCGATATTCCGCGTCGGGGTGTGACAAGTTCTCTCGGCTACCAGCGTGCTCGAGTCAACAGCCTAGTGTGGCCACTTGTAGCAGAGGGGAAAACGGTGGGGACAGTGGCGTAGAGTCGCTTGTGGAGCTCCCTTAGCTATGTCTGTGTCTCCGAGGTTGTTGTGGCACTCTTTTGGTGCGGATTAGCTAGTCCTTCTAACTGTCTCGCTCTACGGTGGTTCCAGAGCCACGTAGGGAGGGTAGGCGTGGGGCCGCTGCTCGGCCGGGCTGCGGTAGTTTGTAGTTGTTCTTTGCTGTGACTCGCTAGCCTCACTCTACCTAGGGATGTCGTAGGCACTAGTCAGCGGCTGGCGAGCAAGAGGGGTGGACTGTGTGTCCCTGCGTTACCTGCCTGTGGCAGTGGTTGGTTGCATTTGCTGTGACGGAGTTTCTCACGTTGTTTCTAAGTGAGTCTCATCGCCCAAGCCTGCACAGTGGTTGTAGCCTAGACGTGTATAGTGCCATGGGTTTGGTTGGTTTGGCCTTGTGGGCCGTGTTTAGTGGTTTCCACTCTACGGGTTCTCTCGGGGTGCCTTGTGCAGACACCCGACTGCTGTTTCGGTAACCCATTCCTTGGTGCCGTCCATGGTGGCACTAGAGTGTGTAGTTCCCTAACCCCACGGAGTGTCCGAGGTGCAGGATGGTTCTGCTTGTGGGCCCTCGACCTTGTGGAGGTCTGAGGTGGCCCTGTGGTGAGACGGTGCTTCTCGCGTGGTTGCTAGGTGTCTCTCGTGGTGACACCTGGTTGTTCCTTCCCGACCTCGTGGATGTCTGGGATGTTGGTGCTTGTGTCGTGAGACTCTGGTCTCACGTGGTTGCTCCGGTGTTCCGTGAGCTTCTTTGTCTCGGCAGGGGTGTGCCAAGGGTTGCTTCCGCATTGTGTTTGACTCCGCTGGTTCTGCGGGAATCATGTTGGGCCCGACTCGGGTTTGGGTCATGACATTTCTCTGTTCCGCTACTTTGTAGCTCTCTACAGTAGGTGTTTCCCGCTTTATTGCTTTCTAGAGTAGTTTGCTTCTGCTTTTGTTGGAGTTCATGCTGCTCTGGCTGGTAAGGGACTGGTTATCCCTACTAAGCCTTGTTCGAGAGGCTCACCCCCCTACTCTCTTCAGGTAGGGACTCGTTGTCGCAGGAGTTCGTTGCCGGACGGTCGTGGTGGCGGCTTGTTCGCTGTGCATTTCCAGTAGTGTGAGTTGTGAGCGTGTGAGCTTTGTACAGTGTGAGTTGAGAGTGGCCTTTTTGCAAGTCCTCGAGGTATGCCCCTTAAGGACTGCACCTTTCTTTCTGTACCTATATTTTTATTTGGGACATGTTGTACATAATTTCCTTATTAATGTACAAACTTTCTTGTTATGGTTATTTGAATTCATTGCTTATCTTACTGGACTAAATTCTAACCCTTCCGGGTCTTCGGATCCGTGGGTGGAGGCTCGACCTTCGGGGTCCCTAGCGGGGTCCAGGAGGTCAGGTCGTTACAAAAGGCAAGTCAGGCTTGTTTGGACACTTTCACTATGCGTGAATATATGTCTCCGCCAAGTATCAAGAGTCTTTGTGTGCAATTGTTGAGGGGGAGCCTTGTCTTTTACTTCACTGATGTTTTCCTTCTTCAATAATCTTCATGTTCACCTTGTAAGGGGGAGCTACATGAAAGAGGGAGTCATTTGGTATCAAAATCTGTGCTCATTGTCAATTCTTCACTCATTTCTCTTGTTCTTGATTATCTATTTTGAGCCCCAATTATTAGAATTTTTGAGTCTTTGTGCTATTTTTATATGAGAGAATAAAAATATTGAAACAAAACTAGTTATGCATTTCGTTTAATTTCAAAGATTCACTTTCATATCAAGGTTGTGTCATCTTAATACTGAATGTCTTTAAAATGGTTTGCAAAACACATGTAGGCACATGAGTGACATTAATGTTTGACATGTACAAGTTTAAGCTTCATTTTTACCACATGTTAAGAATAATTTCTCTACATTCGTAGCCATGGCTTTTCTGGTCTAAGCAAAAATAATAATCCTATAGCACATTAAACGCAAATGAACAACAATCTGGAAAGATACAAACAGTGCAATATAAATTATTGAACCACTGAGTAACCAGGCCATTTCACCTAAACAGTGATCCTTTTCACGTCAAAAAGTGGAAAATAAAATTTTCAACTCTATAAAAGATAATGAAAGTTAAACCACTGAGTAATCAGGAGGTCTTGCATCTGGTAAATGTGATCTCTTGTACTAAAAAGTGATATTTAACTAATTTATTCTTGTATTCTTTCCTAGTTAGAAATGAAAGAAAATTCAAATAGGCAACACAGAAAAGCTCCAGACCTGAATACAGTTCATGTATACTGAGTTTAGACCTGTTATTCTACATTGTGTTACATCTAAAGCTTCTAACTTGCTTGCTAAATACTTCTGCTTACTCATATAGGTCACTTCAAACACATTTGTATTATTATTTTAACTACATTCAGAACATTATATTTTGCTATACTTTGTTGAGTGCGTCTTTTTTATTAAACTTTGATGCACAATCACTATGCACAATAATTTCTCTCATATGTCCATATCACTTTGTCTCATTTATTTTGATCATTCCTAAACATTCCTTATCACCACTACTTTTCCTGCCCTCCTACCATCTATATCTTTCATGTCTATCTTTTTTATGTTGCCAAAAAGGGGGAGAATATTGTAGAATTGAGAGGCAGAAATTGGTTTGTTGGGGTAATTGGTATGTTGAGGGAGAAATTGCAGACAGGGGGAGAATGAGTTCTTATGAGATTTGGGAGAAATCATTTGAAAAGACCAAGTTGGCAAGTTTGTGCATTTAATTTTATCATCATCAAACGGGAGAGAATGTCTGTTGAGTGTATATTAGAATTTCTTAAAGATGAATTTTTAATGATGATCAATAAACATCACTCATACTTTGATTTTGATGATGAGATATTGAACATATTGTACATATTGAATATATTATAATAATGTTCAAACAACATGTTCTTGATATTTAATATCTCATATCTTACTGTGAATGACATGTTTTGATGGTCTACTCTTCATTCATACAGGTTTACAAAGTTCTTGTCAAAGTAGAGTCAACTCTAGTTGACAGACAGGTCGACTCTAACAGTCTGCCGAGCAAGCTCTTGAAGAAAAAGTCACAGACAGGTCGACTCCAGTTGACAGGCAGGTCGACTTTTAAAGGCTGCCCAGCAAGTTTCTAAAGAGCAAATGTCAAAAGTGTCGACTGTAGCTGAGAGTGAGGTCGACACTAGTATCCGTCCAGTGAACCTGATTTAATGGAATGCATAGGAGGTCAACTGTAGCTGCTGATCAGGTTGACTCTACCTGGTGATTAGGTCGACACTAGTGGTCTGTCAGGTCGACACTAGTGGTTTACTAGTGAGATGAAATAGGTTTCTGATCAGTAGTGTCGACTCTATTGGAAACATGAGTCGACTCCCTTTTTCTGTAAACCCAGAATTATGCAGAGCATAGAATCCAACGGTTAAGATCTCCTTCTAAGATCTGTATGGGAGATTCCATAATTACCAAAATACCATATCATCCAAGTGGCAATGTGGTAAAGAACTTTTGGACACGTAGCAGTCTAGATCATTCTAGGTTTCTGTGCACCTCTCTCTCACATATGTGAGACTGCACAGAGGCTATAAAAACTCTCCTATCTCATCTGATCACAAGAGATCCAAGAATCGGAATCAGAGTCTCCAGCCTTCCCGCCATTTCATCCAAGAGGACGTGTGGATTAAGGCCAAGAAGAGAAGTGCTGAGAGAGGAGCGGATTGAGAAGAGGAGCAACAGAAGAAGAAGAAGTACTGGCAATTCGGATGCCACTGGAGCAGAGCGTTATGAATTGAAGAGGATCTCCATCAAATTCCCTCAAGGGTCTTCAATTCAAGCTTCTACAAGACTTCTTCCTCGAGGAACATCCAATTCATATTTCCTTCACTTAATTCTTGGAGTGTTCATCTCATTTCTGTTTGTGAGATCTGTACATGAAGTTCTGTGCAGATTTCTTTGTTTGTTAAGTCTGTGAATCAGATCATTGCTAGATGATCTGATTTTGTGTGGATTTGATCTAGCTTGTGTTGAGTCGTCGTGCTCAGTTTGGAGTCGTCGTGCTCTAGTTGTGTTTTGATCCGTCGTGCTCAGTTTGTGGGTCGTCGAACTCACGGTTGTGTGTTTTGAACCTTCGTGCTCATAGTTGTGTGTTGAGCTGTCGTGCTCAAGGTGTTTTGGAGTTGTCGTGCTCCAGTTGTGTGTTGAGCCATCGTGCTCAAAGGTTTTTGGAGTCGTTGTGCTCCAGTGTGTGTTGTACTCAGGTTTGAGTAGTGTCACCTCACTGTGTGAGGGTGGATGCAGGAATCACTGGTGTGATTTCCGAAGCACCTAAAAAATTCTGTGTGCAATGGTTTGATTTGTCTCTTTACGCTAGATGCTTGCATAGGATTTCGCTTTCACACACTCTCTCTTTAATTGTTTCACACATCATATACACACATTCACACATCAGATCAGTTAGATTGCTTTCTTGAATGGATCTATAATTCGAAGTGATTTTTTAAAATTGCTTTAGCTTCCACTGTAATTGGTGTTAGATCTATTCAGCCCCCCCCCCCCCCCTTCTAGATTTGTTCATCTACCCTATTCGATCCTACAACTTTACCTCTTGAGAAATCATGTGATATAAGATAAGCACTTAGTCTTTTATACCAACCCTTGGAGCTTGTTTCAAACCATATAGTGCTTTCTTTAAACGGAAAACATGATTTGGACACTTAGTATCTTCAAAACCAGGTGGTCGCTCAACATAAACTTTTTCTTTTATGAAACTATTTAGAAAAACACTTTTGACATCCATCTGAAATAAATTTATATTAAGAGAATATGCATAAGCTAATAAAATTCTGATTGCCTCTAATCTAACAACCGGAGCATATATTTCATCAAAATCAATGTCTTCCTCTAGGCACAAGAGTCCAGACCTGGCTACATTGGAACTAGTTAAGTTCCTCTTGCATAGCTAGGATCCAAGATTCATCTGGCAGTGCATTATTGATTGTCCTAGGCTCACTCCGAGAAACAAATGCAGTGTAATCACAGGGAATATTCATACCTCTTGTTCTTACCATGTCTTGAGGACCACCTATAATATTTTCTCTTGGATGATCTATGTGATATCTTAATTCTCTAGATAGTCCTTGATGTGCTTCTTCTCATTGTTGAAGTTCTTCTATTGGTGGATCTTCCTTGTCTTCCTCTTTTTCTTCAAGAGAAGTCTGTTCCAGATCCCTGTACAATTCTTCAACATCTTCTTCTTCTTCTTCTATTTTCTTAATAGAAAGGTTAGTTTCATCAAATAAAACATAAACTGACTGCTCTATAGTTAAAGTTCTTCTGTTGAATACTTTGTATCCTGTAGGTTTTGAAATATATCATAGTAGAAACCATTCATCACTTTTATCATCTAATTTTCCTAAATTATCTTTACCATTATTCAAAATGAAACACTAACAACCAAAGGGTCGAAGGTGACTGATGTTTAGCTTTTTCTCCTTGTATAGCTCATAAGGTGTCTTCTTCAGAATTGGTCTGATCATGCACTTGTTGATGATGTAGCAGGCTGTGTTGACTGCCTCTACCCAGAAGTATCTTGGTAAATTATATTCTGTAAGCATTGTTCTGGCCATATCTATCAATGTTCTGTTCTTCCTTTCTGCTACTTCATTTTGTTGAAGTTTTCTTGGTGTAGAGAAGTTGTGTTCTATGTCATTTTCTTCACAGAATCTGAAAAATTCTTCATTCTTGAATTCTCCACCATAATCAGATCTAATACTGATTATCTAAAATTTCTAGTTCTTCTGTACTAATTTACTGAATTTTAGAAAAGTTGAAAATGTTTCTGATTTGGCTTCTAGAAATGATACCCAAGTGTATCTTGAGTAATCATCCACAATTACGTAGCCATAAACTTTTCCTCCAAGACTTACTGTTCTTATTGGACCAAACAAATCCATGCGAATAAGTTCCAATGGTTTGGAAGTTGTTATCAATGTCTTGGACTGAAATGATGTATTGGTTTGCTTTCCTTTTGCATAAGCTGTACAAATTTTGTATTTCTTTAATTTCAACTTTGGAAGACCCTCAACTAGATCATGCTTGATTAATTTCTTAATGACTGAGGTGCTTGCATGTCCTAGTCTTCTATGCCATAAATCAGTCTCTTCATTCTTAGTAGTTGCAAGGCACAAATTGACCTCTTTCAGTTCTGCCAGTTGTAAGGTATACAAATTCTTAACTCTTTGAGCTTCAAAGACTGTTTTTCCATCTTTCTGAATAATACATTTGTCATTTTGAAACTTTATTAAGTGACCATTCTCACAAAGTTGACTGATACTAATGAGATTGTGCTTTAGTCCTTCAATATACATAACATCTTCTATTAAATCCTTTTCGTTTGTTCATATTGTTCTACAACCTAACACTTTTCCATTATCACCATAAGTGACTTGACCAATTTTATTTTTGAAACTTGTAAATAATTTTTTGTCACCTGTCATACGCCTCGAGCACCCACTGTCCAAATATCATTTGGATGCTCTCAAACGTCCCTGCAAATAGAATTAAGTTGAGATTTTTGATACCTAAATTTTTTTGGGTCCTTGATGGTTAATTTTGGAATCCAACGCAAATGTCTAGTAGTGCAAGTGCTAATTGTGTGTCCTAATTGATTACAATGATTACAACATAGATCATATGCATTCTTTAAATTTATAGTGTTATTAGTTTTTTGTTTTGTCTGTAAGCATACTGATTAACCCTTTTTAGATTTTTAATTCCCTTTTCTTTTACAAATTTAGGGGTTGGATATTTTTCAGGATACACAATTTCTTCTACATTATTTAGGGTTGTATAGCCTACTCTATATTTCTTTTTACCTGTTCTAGCACCTTTCAGTTTTACAACTAAGGATGTTTTACAGTTTGTGATTCTATCTATAGTAGCTCTTAGATAGTTATTTTCTTCTCTTAATTTTATTCATCTTTCAATTCATTTACGTTTGATTCAATTTCATAATTTTACTATTTTTTGCCTTTAAGTCTTCACATAATAGTTTATTTGATCTTTTAGTTTTAGTTAAATTTTGTCATAATCTCTCTACTTAACTTTTTAGAAAGGCGTTTGATTTTTCTTGGTTCAGTAAATTTAACTTAACTATTTTTATTTGTTTGACTATTATTTTATATTTATCATACAATTCATTAAATGCATCTTCTAGACTGTCAAAATCAGATTATGAACATGAAATAAAGGAGGTTTCAGAATTTACCTGATCTAGTCCTACCATGAGGGCTAGATTCACTTATTCTTCCTCTGATTCTGAGCTTGAAGAGTCCGAACTTGTAGCTTCTTCATTATCTCATGCTGCTGCCATTGCTTTCTTTTTGTATCTTCTGAACCTTTTTCTTTCCCTTTCTTTTTCTCATATTTTTCAGCTGGATCTTTCTTTTTGAGCTTAGGACATTCTGATTTGAAGTGTCTTGGTTGATTGCATTCGTAACATACTGGCTCCTTCTTCTTATCCTTTTTGAAATACCTTTTTAAGTCAAATTTTTTCTTCTTGGCAAGATTTCTCTGAAGTTTCCTTAACATCATGGCTTCATCATCACTGTCTTCAGATATTTCTTTTGAATCTTCAGAGGAAGAAGAATCTACAACCTTCAAAGCATTTGGTATTTTCTTTTTCGATGAACTTTTAGAAAATCTATCCATATTAATTTCATGAGCCATTAGAGAACCAATTAGTTTATCTATAGAGAGTTCAGTAAGATCATGAGCTTCTTCAATAGTAGTTACTTTAGGAGTTCATGAATGAGTTAATGACCTGAGTATTTTTCTGACAATTTCTTCATTAGAAAGAGCTTTTCCTAATGAACTTAAACCAACTATTATATTTGAGAATCTACTATACATTTGGGTGATATTTTCATTAGGTAGCATTTTGAACTGTTCATATTGGGAAACAAGAATATATATTCTAGTTTGCTTTACTTTATCAGTTCCTTCATATATTATCTGTAGTTTATCCCACATTTCTTTTACAGTTTTACATGTAGATAGTCTATTAAATTCCCATTTAGATAATGCACAACATAAATAATTCTTAGCTTTATAGTTTAGGGACATATTTCTTTTATCAGCTATATATAGAGCAGAGGTACCATCAACAAGTATAGTAAAATCACCTTGCTCAATTACCTGCCATAGATCAAAATTTGTGCCTCGGATGAAGCATTCCATTCTCATCTTCCAGTACTAGTAATCTTCACCATCAAAGAATGGTGGCCTTGTAACATACTGTCCTTCATAGTTGTGAGCTTCAGCTGCCATCTCTTCTCAACTCGTTTGATTCTTTTGAGAAGACCTCTATAACGTTGCGCATTTTTTAGATCTTCGTGGATCCTTGCATAGCGGGTTTGGTGGCCAGTGTGTGGCCCATTACCCTGTGTTTCAAGTGTTCTTGTAGGTTGTGAGGCTTCGTGGGCCGGAAGATTGGGCCCAAAGCGCTCACAAGTTTTCTGCTTATGAACGTGACAAGGGTGTGCGTCGCGTTCTGAATGCGACGGCCCCAGTGGTCGCGTTCTGCTTGCCGACCGAGATGCGGTCCTCGTCTACATGTGCGCCGCGTATCGTACGAAGGGCGACTTGCTGACGTCAGCCTTGGGAAGGCGACGGCCTAGGATGTCGCATTCAGGTCGCGATGGAGGTGCACATCGCGTTCTTAACCGCAAATAGTTCATAACCTAGGTCTGCCGGACAGAGCTGAGTACACTCTGTTTGGCCAGGGGGAGGAGCTGCTATGGGGATTTCGAGCGATTTGGCATCTGGGGGTTGTTTCGGGCATGCTCTTGCTGCAAGGACGCCGCATGGAGCGGGGAGACGTCGTGCCGTGGTTGGGTTGCGTGTTCTTTGCGAAGGTAGGGAGATCCCACCTGGTTTCATTACGTGGATCGCGTATGATGCATGTTTGGACTATTTATCACTTTATAAACAGTAGATATCATGCTAGGGAAATCATTAAAGCATGAAAAATGGGAATTAAACGTGGTTTGTATGGCTTGTGGGGTGATCCGGGGAGAGCATCTCAGATTAGGGTTCCTGCTTGTGAAGGCGACGGAGCCCCCTATCGTGTTTAGAACGCGACAGGCTGACCTGTCGCGTTTAGGTTCTTGAACGCGACATATCGGGGTGTCGCGTTCTGAAGGTGACATTACCCCACGTCGCGACCTCAGTCGAGAGGTCCTGTTGTGCATGTTTTAAACGGTACGATTATTCGACTATCGATGTCTTATGTGCATGGTTGGTGTGAGTGGTGCATTGGCACCAATAGCACTCAATGAGCGTGTCGTCCATGTGGTGGACGTGTTGTTTATGTGGTTGACAAATGGTTTGTATGCTTTTGAGCGGTATATATATATGGTTGATTGGTGGTGACTGGGCAGTGAGGTTCCGGTGTGAACCTAGCCTTGGTCCTTTAATGTTTATTATAGATTATTTATTTAAGATGGCTTAACTGGTAAAGTGTGAGTACGATTATTAAGTGGTAATTGTGTAATGAGCTTAATGCAGCCATGGAGGTCACCTCGTGACCAATGACATGCCAAGATATTATTGTATAATGTAAATTGTGTATGTGTTTGTGTAGGCTAGCTTGTGGGTCACAGAGTGACCAGGACATGCTATTCCTCACATGTGTACCGTGGTTTTTAATAAAGATAATATGTGTAAGTAATGTGGTTTGTGCATTGCCGAGTGTGGTGGTCTAGCGCCTATTCCGGAATACCTCTCTAGTCGTGTACCCCAGGTTTTGTGTGAGCCAGGCACGTTAGTGCTCGGGGTTTGTCCCGATACTGTGTGTACTATTGAGGTCTGTGTCGTCTGTCCTGGACACCCTCACTCCTATGCTTTAGTTGTACGTCCGGCTGAGGGAAAGACGACAGTGGGCAGCGACTTGTGAGAGTTTGTGTTTAGTCGCTTATAGCGCGCTCGTGGTTGGGGTACGAACACGAGTAGTCGACACTGGTCCCCAGCTAGTCCTATTTTCCAATGCCTCACTTTAGGGAGCTTAGGCCAGAGTCCCTAAAGGTGCTAGGCATGGGTCTGCAGCAGTGTGGTCTGCAGGTGTGGTGTTGGTTGGACTCTATTATTCTTTGGCTTGTGCTTGTGGAGCAACAGTTGGACCTTTCGTCCGTGACTGCGAGACTGAGAGGTAGTTCTTGTGTTGTGTTGTCCGGGTTGGATACTGGCATCATGAACCAGTAGTCTGTTCCTGTGTGGTGGCGTCGTTCCTTTCCGACTCGTGCTTTGCCACTGGTTGTGGTTTGTGTGTAGTGACTTGTTGGTTGTGGTTGACCCATCGTGGTGTGCCTGGTAGGAGGCACAGTTGTACTGAGGCTTTGTGGTGGTACCTTATGGTGGTAGGTACCTGTACCCTTCGTGGGTATCTGTTTCTCGTGGTACGCTATGTACCAGCCTTTTTAGGTGGTGTGGTGGAGCTGTGCTCTGAGGAGGTCGTATGGTGAGACCTTCCCTCGTTGTGTTTTACTCTTCTTCGGGTAAACTTCCGATTATGGTTTTAGTGTGTGATGGATTGGCATTGTTGTAGCCAGTCCTGCTACCTTGTATGTGGCTTTCGACATATCGTGGTTTGGGGTATAATGGACTAGCTCTTCGTCAGCGGTCCTGTTACCCAGGTGGTTGAGGTTCGCCTATGAAGCTCGTAGCCTAGGCAGCGGTTTGCCTGTGTGGCTTATAGCTTAGGCGACCAGTTGTTGTAGTAGTTTGCCTATGAGGCTTGTAGTCTAGGCATATTAGTTGTTGAGCAGACTAGTGGTGTTAAACTAGTCCTGCCGTTCCTCTTCCGCACTGAGATTTGTATTAGCTGAAATGATTATGTTTAATTGTTATTAATTATATGTTGTTGTGAGCATGAAATGGTTTGGCTAACGGTGTTTCCAGTAAGACCCTTTGGGGGTAGAGGTCTCTTTAGTTCCGTGTGTTGTTTTTGGGTGGTCCCCTACTGAGCTGGTGACTTGTTGATGCTCACTCCCCTGCAGTTCTTTTCAGGGCTTACCGTTGGTATGGCTTGCGAATGCGTTGTGGCAGACTTGTACCACCACCAGTAGTGTTAGTTGTGTTGTGTGAGCTTGAGCTCCCTTGGGGTATGCCCCAGGTAGTTGTACTTTTTAATTGGACATGTAATAATGTATTGGAACAGTTGTAAATTATTATATGCAGATATGAGCACATGTACTTTCTTCTGTCTTATACTGCTGTGGTTGTCTTTTATATTCCTACTGGCCATGTGTACGAGCTATCCATTGCGAGACTTCGGTCCGATCGCGGGAGGCGGACTTGGATATCCAGGGCCGTTACAGTTAGTATCAGAGCATGGTCCAGTTAGAATATGAAAAGACATTGAAGTTACAATGTCCCAAGACATGATTTAATGTCCACTGCTGGTAGTAAGTCTGTGGTTTTATGTGGTTTAAGGTGGTTTTCACTTGAGTTGTGCCATGCGAATTGTGTGTTTATTTTTATAAGTGTGGCAGTTACTGGTAGTAGCTGAGAAAAGATGTGGTTAGAGGAAATCCAGTTTGTGAAGTGTGTTCGATTGTTTGCACACCGGGCAATTGTTAGAAATGGCAGAGAAATGATGAGATTAGTGGTATAAGTTGAGTGGTTGCATTTGTGTGCCTGCTGCAGTTAAAGTGCAGTTGTCTAAAGGTTTTTTATTATAGAAATGAAAGGGATTAGTGAATTTGGTTATGATAATCAAAAGAGGAGAGTAATATTTTGGAAAAGATATGTCTGAGGTATTTGGTAAGATACACAGCTGGCAGAGACAGATATAGAGTAATGATATGGTAAGAAGTATTGGAATAATGTTATTAATGAGGAATAAAGTAGTGTAGATAATGATGTGATTAGCATTATGGAAGGTTTGGAATTATTGTATGAGGCAGTTCAGCTTGAGATAAAGTATTGATAAATAAAGGAGCAGCAATGTGTGGTAATCAGGTTAAATGTATTTGTGATTAGAGATAGTTGTGGTAAAGAGCTCGAGAATAGTGCTGTCGTGAATAATGATGGTAACAGGAAATTTGATGAAAAGATCAGTATAAGTATGTGCAGAGGTGATCAGTTAAGTAAAGAAAGAGAGTAAAGAAAAGATCAGTGCACTGTTAGACCTTTTTGAGAATTCCATAAGAGAGATATTTATTTGGCAAATAGCAGTCTGTGAGGATTGCATAGAATGGTTTGTTAAAGAATGCAGTGTTAAAAATAAGATTAATGATGTTTGGCAATTGGGTATAGTTTGTGAAGAAGATAGGTAAAATTAGTCAGGAAAGATTGAGATTAAGGTTAAGAATGTTTAGAGAAAGGTAGAGTTATGAGGGTCAAAATAGGAAGAGATGGATTAACTGAGAAGCAGTTAAGCAGTATCAGGTAAAGTGGAACAGTAAGGTAAATTATGAGAGGAATTAGAGTAAAAGTTTGAATGAAAAGGATAGCAGTAGGTATGATGTAGCAATAATGATTTCAGCATTAGAAAGTAAAGCAGTAAAGTGGAATAGAGAAATCAGACAGAGCAGATTATAGTATTTAAAGAGATCAGTTTCAGGTCATGATCTTGGTAGTTGTTAGTAAAGGATATTTATATGATGGCAAGAATTGCAGTGTGAAGGGTAAAGTGCGATAAGCCAGGTAATAGAATAACGAAGAGAAATATTTTGTAGAAATGAGATTATGGTTAATGCAGTTGGTAGGTTATTGATCAAAGAAAGAAAGAAAGAGTACAGTATATTATGAAACGGATATAATTAAAAGATTTGAAAAATGTTCAGTAAGAGTTTGCATGACAGCACACAGAAAGTGGTTCAGATTGAGCATAGGTATTTTCTCGAGAAAGTACTTTAGAATTTGATGTAAGAATAAAAGGCAGAATAGTTAAGGAATAATGTACAGATTAGCGTATGGCAGAGTAGAATAGAAAAAGAAGAGAAAGAAAGAAATGAATGGAAATCTGAAATTGTTAAGTAGAAAAGGAAAAGATGTGATTAGTTAAATAGTGAACAGCTTAAGGTTAGATGGCACCTGATTGAAAAAGAGTTTAATAAAGTTGAAGGTGAGATATGTGCGGAATTAGTTAAGCAGTTTTATTTGCTAATAAGAGAATGTAGTATCATAGCAATAAGAGCAGATATTTTGAAAGGTTATGCAATAGATTGATTGGACCAGTCAGAGAATGTTATTTAAGTAAGAAAGCAATGTAAAGAGCAAGGTATGTCAGTAGTGATATAGCAGGATTCAGAATTAAAGCATGTGGCACAACATGAATTGAAGTATTAGAAAAAGCAGTCTAAAATTTTTGATATTTTCTTCCAGTGTTGATTGATTAAGTCAAGTGATTTGAATAGCGAGAAAAGTTAATATTGAATCCAGCCGGAGTCAGAATAAGAATAAAAGTGCGAAGCAATTGTGAATAAAAGTGCGAGCAGAATTTATGGAATATTTTGTCAGGTATTCAGTGTAATCAGAGTGGCGCAGTGGAAGCATGGAACGTTTAATATTCATAGGTTAACTGAAATTGAATATTTAAAGGAGATTTTGAGATTTTTGCATAGTTGGGTAAAGAGACAGTGGTATTTTGGCCAGAAAGGAATAAAGATAGTTGTAGACACGCGAATTTGGCTCCACCGCGGGCAAATTTTCAAGTTGCGCCGTAACACCCAAAAGTGGCCTTCTTTTGCCTCTCAAGAGTGTTTTCCTAAATATTTTTGGATATCGTCCATTCTTCCTTGGTGCTTCCCCTGGGGGTCTGGTTGCGGATCTTCGTGGATCCTTGCTTAGCGGGTTTGGTGGCCAATGTGTGGCCCATTAGCCTATGTTTCAGGTGTTCTTGTAGGTTGTGAGGCTTCATGGGCCGGCAGATTGGGCCCAAAGCGCTCACAAGTTTTCTGCCTGTGAACGCGACAAGGGTGTGCATCGCGTTCTGAACGCGACGGCCCCGGTGGTCGCATTCTGCTTGCCGACCGAGAGGCGGTCCTCGTCTGCATGCGCGCCGCATGTCGCGCGAAGGGCGACTTGCTGACGTCGGCCTTGGGAAGGCGACGACCTAGGATGTCACGTTCAGGCCGCGACGGAGGTGCACATCGCATTCTTAACCGCAAATAGTTCATAACCCAGGTCGGCCAGACAGAGCTGAGCACACTTTGTTTGGCCAGGGGGAGGAGTTGATGCGGGGATTTCAGGCGATTTGGCATCTGGGGGTTGTTTCCGGCGTGCTCTCACCGCAAGAACGCCGCATAGAGCGGGGGAGATGTCGTGCCGTGGTTGGGTTGCGTGTTCTTCGCGAAGGTAGGGAGATCCCACCTGGTTTCATTGCGTGGATCACGTATGATGCATGTTTGGACTATTTATTTCTTTATAAACAATAGATATCATGCTAGGGCAATCATTAAAGCATGAAAAATGGGAATTAAACGTGGTTTGTATGGCTTGTGGGGGTGATCCGGGGAGAGCATCTCGAATTAGGGTTCCTGCCTGTGAAGGCGACGGAACCCCCTATCGTGTTTAGAATGCGACAGGCCGACCCGTCGCGTCCAGGTTCTTGAACGCGACATATCGGGGTGTCGCGTTCTGAAGGCAACATTACCCCACGTCGCAACCTCAGTCGAGAGGTCATGTTGTGCCTGTTTTAAACGATATGATTATTCGACTATCGATGTCTTATGTGCATGGTTGGTGTGAGTGGTGCATTGGCACCTATAGCGCTCAATGAGCGTGTCGTCCATGTAGTGGACGTGTTGTTTATGTGGTTGACAAACGGTTTGTATGGTTTGAGCGGTATATATATGGTTGATTGGTGGTGACTGGGCAGTGAGGTTCCGGTGTGAACCTAGCCTTGGTCCTTTAATGTTTATTATAGATTATTTATTTAAGATGGCTTAACTGGTAAAGTGTGAGTACGATTATTAAGTGGTTATTGTGTAATGAGCTTAATGCAGCCATGGAGGTCACCTCGTGACCAATGACATGCCAAGATATTATTGTATAATGTAAATTGTGTATGTGTTTGTGTAGGATAGCTTGTGGCTCACAGAGTGACCAGGACAAGCTATTCCTCACATGTGTAACGTGGTTTGTAATAAAGATAATATGTGTAAGTAATGTGGTTTTTGCATTGCCGAGTGTGGTGGTCCGGCGCCTATTCTGGAATACCTCTCTAGTCAGGCACCTCAGGTTTTGTGTGAGCCAGGCATGTTAGTGCTCGATGTTTGTCCCAGTATTGTGTGTACCTTCGTGGTTCGTGTCGTTTGTCCTGGACACCCTCACTCCTGTGCTTGAGTTGTACGTCAGGCTGAGGGAAAGACGACAGAGGGCAGCGACTTGTGAAAGTTTGTGTTTAGTCGCTTGTAGCGCGCTCGTGGTTGGGGGTACGGACACCAGTAGTCGACACTGGTCCCCAGCTAGTCCTGTTTTCCAGTGCCTCACTTTAGGGAGCTTAGGCCAGAGTCCCTAAAGGTGTTAGGCATGGGCCTGCAGCAGTGTGGTCTGCAGGTGTGGTGTTGGTTGAACTCCACTGTTCTTTGGCTTGTGCTTGTTGAGCAACAGTTGGACCTTTCGTCCATGACTACGAGACTGAGAGGTAGTTCTTGTGTTGTGTTGTCTGGGTTGGATACTGGCATCATAAACCAGTAGTCCGTTCCCGTATGGTGGCGTCATTCCTTTCCGACTCGTGCTTTGCCACTGGTTGTGGTTTGTGTGTAGTGACTCGTTGGTTGCAGTTGACCCATCGTGTTGTGCCTGATAGGAGGCACAGTTGTACTGAGGCTTTGTGGTGGTACCTCATGGTGGTAGGTACCTGTACCCTTCGTGGGTATCTGTTTCTCATGGTATGCTGTGTACTAGCCTTTTCAAGTGGTGTGGTGGAGCTGTGCTCCGAGGAGGTCGTGTGGTGAGACCTTCCACTCGTTGTGTTTTACTCTTCTTCGGGTAAACTTCCGATTATGGTTTTGGTGTGTGATGGATTGGCATTGTTGTAGCCAGTCCTGCTACCTTGTATGTGGCTTTCGACATATCGTGGTTTGAAGTATAATGGACTAGCTCTTGGTCAGCAGTCCTGTTACCCAGGTGGTTGAGGTTCGTCTGTGAAGCTCGTAGCCTAGGCTGCGGTTTGCCTGTGTGGCTTCTAGCTTAGGCGACCAGTTGTTGTAGTAGTTTGCCTGTGAGGCTTGTAGCCAAGGCATATTAGTTGTTGAGCAGACTAGTGGTGTTAGACTAGTCCTGTCGTTCCTCTTCTGCACTGAGATTTGTATTAGCTGAAATGATTATGTTTAATTGTTATTAATTATATGTTGTTGTGAGCATGAAATGGTTTGGCTAACAGTGTTGCCAGTGAGACCCTTTGGGGGTAGAGGTCTCTTTAGTTTCGTGTGTTGTTTTTGGGTGGTCCCCTACTGAGCCGGTGACTTGTTGAGGCTCACTCCCCTACAGTTCTTTTATAACACCCCGAAAATTCGGTAATTGGAAAATTAGAAATAAATCGAAAATGATAAAAGCAATAATTGTGAAATAGCAAAAATGCACGTGTCATTATCATACATACAAAAACCCATTAGAAAATTTCATAAAAATCATAGTTCAACTCTAAATAATTCTCCCTAATGACCCACTGAGAAATTCGTGCAAAGGAAAATTGGAAGGTCCAAGTTTAAGGCGTTTTGCAACTGAGTATCACAATCAGGGAATAAGTCAGGAAATCATTATCACACATACTTAGATGAGTCAGAAAATTTAATTGAAATCATAGATGGACTTCAAATAATATATTCTAATGATTTATCAAGAAATTTGGCTCAACAAAAGTCATTTGGGGTATATTCAAGAGTTATTGTGACTTATTATCGTAATGAGGAAATAAGTTGGACAACCCATTATCAGGTGTATAAAATGAGATCATAAACTAAATGAGAAATTTATGAAGACTCCAAACAATATGTGGGGATAGTCCATAAAATAAATAGGATTAACGGACAACTTATGACCCATGAACAAATCCAAGTATGAAGTTAGTAAATAAATAACTTCCGTATTATCGGAATGATAGAACTTACGTACCACTATCGTACGTGAGAAAACACATCGGAAAATTTTGTGAAAATTATAAACCATCCCCAAATGTTATCCCTAAGCGTTCCACAAAGGAATTCGTGCTATGGAAAATCTGATTGGCCGAGTATATGTCACACGTGATCAAGTTACCTGAATTAGGAAACTAAGTCGGAAAATTGTTAACACGGAAAAATAACCCAACCATAAATTAAATAAACATGTTGGAGAGACTCACAACATTATGTATTAATAACCCATTAACAAGATTGGGTCAATGGAGTACTTTTGGCCCAAGAATAAAAATCTGGGACAAGAAAATTGCCCAGAAATTTGTGTAGGTAATTATGCCACAATTAGGAAGGGCAATTTAGGGTTAAAAGATGGTTGATTAGTCATGTAAGATAAGCCAAAACTGAACCCAACTCTAAGAGGTGGTTTCCTAAACCTCTGCTACCTCTTTTGGGTAAGGGAATCCCAAATTTTCTGGAAACTAGGAAACAGAACTCGTAGCCCTTTCCTAGTATCATTAGGACTCTTAACAACATCCTAAAACTATAAGAACTCGTCCCTAAACTCTTAGGGAAGGTTTAACAACGAAGTTGGAGTCGTTTGGAGGCAAGCAAGAACTTATGGCGAGCAGGAGAAAGGCTGGGAACCCGGAGCTTCATCCCCTGCATCCTCTGTTGCATCCAGAACATCAACAAGTTTTAGATCCTCGTAAAGGTAGGTGTTCTCGGGCCAAGATTAAAGAAAACCAACCCCATCATGTAGTTCTCTGAGTCTAGGATCATTTGCATTTGGTTTGACTCAATTTCATGGAGTATACGTTGTGTATTCGTCGTTTTTCCGAAGTCTCGCACAGTTAGGGCTTTTCCCGTTCTTCTTATTTTGCATGTGATTCGAGACCGAATTTGACTACACTTTCTTCATAAACATTCTTCCAATTGAAGTCAAGATCATCTTCTATGTTGGACATTTTGTCCAAAAATCCTTCGTTAGAGAGTTAGGAGCATGATAAAAGAGCCTCTGCATGATACTGCGATTTCGAGCTACACTTGACTTTCTGTTCTTCATATATTTTCTTGGAATTCGAGACCGAATAAGATCAAACCCTCAACATAAAAGTTCTTCTACTAGTTCTTATCTTCATCTTTCATGTTGAACGTTTTGTCCAAATGTCATTCTTTAGAGAGTTATAAGAGTTAGAAGTGAATCGCTGCATGAGACATATGTTCTGGTTACACTTGACCATGTGTTTTGTTCTGGAAGGGCCACTAGTGTCGACACTGCCTGGGCTAGTGTCGACCTGCTGTCCCAAAACAGCCCAGATGGTGTTCTGGGAAAGCCTCTAGTGTCGACACTACCCCATCTAGTGTCGACACACTGTCCCAGTTTGACCCAGAAAGTTCTGGGAGGCTGATCTAGTGTCGACACCACTTGTGCTAGTGTCGACACACTGTCCCATATTGACTAGAAGGTTTTCTAGAAGCTGTCTCTAGTGTCGACACTACTTGATCTCGTGTCGACACTACTTGACCTTTTTGCCTTGTATTTGATGCACTGTGTCGACACTACCTGAACTAGTGTCGACACTACCTGACCAGTTTTGCCTGTTTTGTCTTGGGTTTGAAGCATGGTGTCGACACCACCTGATCTAGTGTCGACACTACCCTTACAAGATTTTTTTTTGGTATAATTTGGGTCTAATCATTTCATGATGTCTTTAAGCATGTACATGATGTTATATGGTATGCATGGACTTAAAATAAATCAAACCATTAAAGGAAATGGTAATGATATGAATATGATTCTAATGTGTAAATTTTGATTATTCTTATGATCCTTGGATTATCTTGTGATCTTGCTTATTGTCAATTGATAAGATAAGAATATGTCATGAATGTGGGGATGAATACATGATTAGTATGGACATGTTAGTGATGATTTATATATGAGTTTCATGGTTACATGTTTTCCGGTGTTTAATTGATTATTGTCATATGCATACATGTTAGGAAAGTACATGTTCTACATATAATCTGTCTTTAGAAACACCCTCATGTCAAGACATTAATGAACTATGAAACATAAGATACGTCGTTATCCTGCCTTGTTCTTTTGAGCTGTTTGTCATTCCTTGATTCTATGAATGATCATGTTCTTTCACTACGAGCTTGTTATTGAAACTCTGTGGCCATAATATGAATCTGTTTGTTCGGCACATCGTGGGACTCCGGTCCAAAACATGATCCAATGCCTGTGCAATAGGGGCCATGCCCGGTCCTGGGGAGGAGCGCCCCAACGTACTTATTAACCGCGAGAGTATGGACTCTTGGTGCTTGGCATAGCTCAAAAAAATGTGCCTTTGTTTGATATGATAAGATTGACTTGATATGATATGATACGCCTGTTCATGTGAATGCATGAACTCTGTTTGAATATGGCCAATCTTTTGATACGATTCTATTCTTGAAATATCTGTCCATTATATATGAAATTCGACATTTGATCTGATATGATATCCGTTCTATTCTGCTATTCAATCTGTTAGTATTGCATACATTGTCATCATATTCATGTGCATATCTACCTACTTAAAATGTTAATCATGTATACTAGTGCCCGCACGTTATTGAGATGTAAATCCTACTGAGCTAGTTCGCTCACCCCTATCATCCTGCCCTTTTCAGGTAGTGATGAAGAACCAGTGGAGACAGATGGGACTAGGCAAGAGTGACGAGCACCCGTCTTAGAATAGATGACAGTTTAGAAATAGAGATTTGAGTAGTCTATGTATTAGTGAAACTTTTGTGGAAGTTTATTTGAATGATGGACCCTTTGGTTAATTCTTCTTATGTGAGGTTGTATCTAGTTGAATGAAATGAAATAAAGAGTAACTTTGAGGATGTTATTATGATTTGAAAAGTGTTATTATGTTCGACTGTGACTCTGCACTATTCAACTGTGATACGTCGGTTTTTATCGTTCACGTCCCCCGGTATTTATTCCGCTGCTAAATATTCGGGGCGTGACAGTTGGTATCAGAGCCCTAAACTTTAGGGTCCAAGGGAATAGGAACATAGAATGAAACTAGAGCACACGAGTCAAAATCTGTCGTACCTAATGTGAGCTTGGGTAGAACCAAGGGATAGAAATCGCAGGAGATTGTCATTTATCTCTGCACTTCGAGTCAAAAGGCTGGTGAGGAAAGGTTGTATGGCCTTTCTTGCCGTTGTTGTCATCACAAAGAAGAAAGTCAAAGTTGAGGACACCCGAGTTGTCAGCGAATACACTGACGTTTTTCCAGAAGACTTGCCAGGAATTCCTCCTGAGCGAGAGGTCGATTTTACCATCGAGTTGGTCCCTGGAGCAGCACCAGTATCTAGGGCACCATATAGAATGACCCCCGTAGAACTGAAGGAATTAAAAGAGCAACTGATGGAACGGTTAGAGAAGGGTTTCATCCGACCAAGTGCATCGCCTTGGGGTGCACCTGTCCTCTTCGTCAAGAAGAAAGATGGGTCGATGAGGCTATGTATAGATTACAGACAACTAAACCAGTTGACTATCAAGAACTCTATACCAACCTGGTGAGATCGGGTAGAAACATGGGCTTAGTCTAAAATTTTAGTAATAATTAAATATTGTAAGTTATAAGGCATCAACGAGGAGTAAAGAAGACTGACCGTGTGATAGTTTGTTTTGAAGGAACTTAAATAAACAGCAATGGAGGATATACCTACACCATCTCTGGAGGGACACAGATCGGTCCAAAGATTAACCAAAGCACTACGACAAGCTGCTCAATTGTTAAAGGATGCCCTAATAATGGCTAAGGGAGATACAAATGGGAAGGAAAGGTCTATTGATGACAAGGGAGTTGGCGAAAACAATGAGAAAGAACAAATTTCAACCACAGGTAACTCCAAACCTATAGTCAAGAGAAACGGCCCGGCAACAGTAACAGATCACACAAGAGAAAGAAGTGCAAGAAGTGCAAGAAGAAACTAGTTCCCGCTCCTGTAGAAAGATGCCAGCATTGCAACAAAATAAATCATCGGTCCGAGGAGTGCTGGAAATTTCAGGACAAATGTTTCCGTTGTGGTAGCCAAGACCACAAGGTTAAGGATTGCCCTAATGAGAAATCAAGTTCAGGGAATAAAGGGCAGAATAAACTAAGGAAGGAGGTATGAGAGAGGTATTCTTTCTAACTCGCTTTTATTTGACCCTGAAGTTACATCACCAATCAATCATTATATTATTAGCAATCCATAATTTGATTCCCTATAAGGCCAGCCTGTAAACACATGTGAATTTGGGGACCAAATTCTTTTAAGTGGGGGAGGATGTAACACCCCAAAAATTCAGTAATTGGAAAATTAGAAATAAATCGAAAACGATAAAAGCAATAATTGTGAAATAGCAAAAATGCACGTGTCATTATCATACATACAAAAACCCATTAGAAAATTTCATAAAAATCATAGTTCAACTCTAAATAATACTCCCTAATGACCCACCGAGAAATTCGTGCAAAGGAAAATTGGAAGGTCCAAGTTTAAGGCGTTTTGCGACTGAGTATCGCAATCAGGGAATAAGTCAGGAAATCATTATCACACATACTTAGATGAGTCAGAAAATTTAATTGAAATCATAGATGGACTTCAAATAATATATTCTAATGATTTATCAAGAAATTTGGCTCAACAAAAGTCATTTGGGGTATATTCAAGAGTTATTGTGACTTATTATCGTAATGAGGAAATAAGTTGGACAACCCATTATCAGGTGTATAAAATGAGATCATAAACTAAATGAGAAATTTATGAAGACTCCAAACAATATGTGGGGATAGTCCATAAAATAAATAGGATTAACGGACAACTTATGACCCATGAACAAATCCAAGTATGAAGTTAGTAAATAAATAACTTTCGTATTATCGGAATGATAGAACTTACGTACCACTATCGTACGTGAGAAAACACATCGAAAAATTTTGTAAAAATTATAAACCATCCCCAAATGTTATCCCTAAGCGTTCCACAAAGGAATTCGTGCAATGGAAAATCCGATTGGCCGAGTATATGTCACACGTGATCAAGTTACCTGAATTAGGAAACTAAGTCGGAAAATTGTTAACACGGAAAAATAACCCAACCATAAATTAAATAAACATGTTGGAGAGACTCACAACATTATGTATTAATAACCCATTAACAAGATTGGGTCAATGGAGTACTTTTGGCCCAAGAATAAAAATCTGGGACAAGAAAATTGCCCAGAAATTCGTGTAGGTAATTATGCCACAATTAGGAAGGGCAATTTAGGGTTAAATGATGGTTGATTAGTCATGTAAGGTAAGCCAAACCGAACCCAACTCTAAGAGGTGGTTTCCTAAACCTCTGCTACCTCTTTTGGGTAAGGGAATCCCAAATTTTCTGGAAACTAAGAAATAGAGCTCGTAGCCCTTTCCTAGTATCATTAGGACTCTTAACAACATCCTAAAACTATAAGAACTCATCCCTAAACTCTTAGGGAAGGTTTAACAACGAAGTTGGAGTCGTTTGGAGGCAAGCAAGAACTTCTGGGGCGCAGGAGAAAGGCTGGGAATCCGAAGCTTCATCCTCTGCATCCTCTGTTGCATCCAGAACATCAATACATTTTAGATCTTCGTAAAGGTAGGTGTTCTCGGGCCAAGATTAAAGAAAACCAACCCCAGCATGTAGTTCTCTGAGTCTAGGATCATTTGCATTTGGTTTGACTCAATTTCATGGAGTATACGTTGTGTATTCGTCGTTTTTCCGAAGTCTCGCACAGTTAGGGCTTTTCCCGTTCTTCTTATTTTCCATGTGATTCGAGACCGAATTGGACTAAACTTTCTTCATGAAAGTTCTTCCAATTGAAGTCACGATCATCTTCTATGTTGTAAGTTTTATCCAAAAATCCTTTTTTAGAGAGTTAGGAGCATGATAAGAGAGCCTCTGCATGATACTGCGATTTCGGGCTACACTTGACTTTCTGTTCTTCATATATTTTCTCGGAATTTGAGACCGAATTAGATCAAACACTCAACATTAAAGTTCTTCTACTAGTTGTCCTCTTCATCTTTCATGTTGAACGTTTTATCCAAATGTCATTAGTTAGAGAGTTATAAGAGTTATAAGTGAATCACTGCATGAGACATGTTTCTTGGTTACACCTGACCATGTGTTTTATTTTGGAAGGGCCACTAGTGTCGACACTGCCTGGGCTAGTGTCGACCTGCTGTCCCAAAACAGCCCAGATGGTGTTCTGGAAAGCCTCTAGTGTCGACACTACCCCATCTAGTGTCGACACACTGTCCCAGTTTGACCCAGAAAGTTCTGGGAGGCTGATCTAGTGTCGACACCACTTGTGCTAGTGTCGACACACTGTCCCATATTGACCAGAAGGTTTTCTGGAAGCTGTCTCTAGTGTCGACACTACTTGATCTCGTGTCGACACTACTTGACCTTTTTGCCTTGTATTTGATGCACTGTGTCGACACTACCTGAACTAGTGTCGACACTACCTGACTAGTTTTGCCTGTTTTGTCTTGGGTTTGAAGCATGGTGTCGACACCACCTGATCTAGTGTCGACACTACCCTTACAAGATTTTTTTTTTGTATAATTTGGGTCTAATCATTTCATGATGTTTTCAAGCATGTACATGATGTTATATGGTATGCATGGACTTAAAATAAATCAAACCATTAAAGAAAATGGTAATTATATGAATATGATTCTAATGTGTAAATTTTGATTATTCTTATGATCCTTGGATTATCTTGTGATCTTGCTTATTGTCAATTGATAAGATAAGAATATGTCATGAATGTGGGGATGAATACATGATTAGTATGGACATGTTAGTGATGATTTATATATGAGTTTCATGGTTACATGTTTTCCAGTGTTTAATTGATTATTGTCATATGCATACATGTTAGGAAAGTACATGTTCTACATATAATCTGTCTTTAGAAACACCCTCATGTCAAGACATTAATGAACTATGAAACATAAGATACGTCGTTATCCTGCCTTGTTCTTTTGAGCTGTTTGTCATTCCTTGATTCTATGAATGATCATGTTCTTTCACTACGAACTTGTTATTGAAACTCTGTGGCCATAATATGAATCTGTTTGTTCGGCACATCGTGGGACTCCGGTCCAAAACAAGATCCAATGTATGTGCAATAGGGGCCATGTCCGGTTCTGGGGAGGAGCGCCCCAACGTACTTATTAACCGCGGGAGTATGGACTCTTGGTGCTTGGCATAGCACAAACAAACACGCAAGATTAGTGAAAATGTGCCTTTGTTTGATATGATAAGATTGACTTGATATGATATGATACGCCTGTTCATGTGAATGCATGAACTCTGTTTGAATATAGCCAATCTTTTGATACGATTCTATTCTTGAAATATCTGTCCATTGTATATGAAATTCGACATTTGATCTGATATGATATCCATTCTATTCTGCTATTCAATCTGTTAGTATTGCATACATTGTCATCATATTCATGTGCATATCTACCTACTTAAAATGTTAATCATGTATACTAGTGCCCGCACGTTATTGAGATGTAAATCCTACTGAGCTAGTTCGCTCACCCCTATCATCCTGCCCTTTTCAGGTAGTGATGAAGAACCAGTGGAGACAGATGGGACTGGGCAAGAGTGACGAGCACCCGTCTTAGAATAGATGACAGTTTAGAAATAGAGATTTGAGTAGTCTATGTATTAGTGAAACTTTTGTGGAAGTTTATTTGAATGATGGACCCTTTGGTTAATTCTTCTTATGTGAGGTTGTATCTAGTTGAATGAAATGAAATAAAGAGTAACTTTGAGAATGTTATTATGATTTGAAAAGTGTTATTATGTTCGACTGTGACTCTGCACTATTCAACTGTGATACGTCGGTTTTTATCGTTCACGTCCCCCGGTATTTATTCCGCAGCTAAATATTCGGGGCGTGACATCTTTTCAGGGCTTACCGTTGGTATGGCTTGCGAAGGCGTTGTGGCAGACTTGTACCACCACCAGTAGTGTTAGTTGTGGTGTGTGAGCTTGTGCTCCCTCGGGGTATGCCCCAGGTAGTTGTACTTTTTAATTTGACATGTAATAATGTATTGGGACAGTTGTAAATTGTTATATGCAGATATGAGCATATGTACTTTCTTGTGTCTTATACTACTGTGGTTGTCTTTTATATTCCTACTGGACATGTGTACGAGCTATCGCTTGCGAGACTTCGGTCCGATCGTAGGAGACGGACTTGGATATGGAGCCTTAATGGGCATAAATATCCAGGGTCGTTACAACCTCGCACTGATACTACTTGTTGGATCTAGATGGAGCTTTAGATGTCCTAGAGGGGGGTGAATAGGACTTCTTTGCACCTTTAAAAATTTATCTGAAAACAAATAACACTAAATAGTGATGTTAGTATTTAGTGTAGTGTGTGAAACAAGTGAAATGCTTGGCAGAAACAATCACACAAAGTGCACAGAAGTTTTATCCTAGTTCGTCATTTCCCAGATGGAAGTCCTACGTCCAGTCCCCAAGAACCACTTGGGATTTCACTAACTGCCAAGAACACTTGGCCTTCTCTCAACCTGAGAGGTATTACAACCCACTTGCTCCCAAGCAAATCTTCCCTTTATCGAAGGGTAAAATAGACAACTACAACAGCAGGTCCTCCCTTCACAAGAGGGACACAATAGGGAATAAATCCCCTGTTGGTTACAATACTGAAAAGATTACAGTATGCCTGCTCAAGAAATGAGCAGACATAGAAAATAAAAAAGAGTGACAAGTTGGAAAAAAAGGATTGCTCTAACTCTTTATGACTCAAAAGGTGGTGGACTGAGAAGATCTAAGATGATCAGCTCATCCCCATATAATTTCATGAATTATATATCTATTTTGGTGATTAACAAAACTTCAATTAAGTGTTATCTAACAAGTTTCATGAAGCTTAGGCAAAGGAAGTAAATCAAGCGAAATAAAGCAACTATGTAAGTATTTCTTACATTAAAGTATTTAGAGTTCAAAGCATGAATTTTGACTAAGTACACATCTACTCGCTTTGAAAGCATAACGATTTCCATCATAGCATAACAATTTCATAAGTTAATGCATTACATAATGATTTCATATGTATCGCATCAATTTCGATCTCAGAATGATTCACTAAGTGTATACATCGATTTCTATCATTTCGCAACGATTCGATAAGTGAACATAACGATTTCGTCTCATAACGATTTGATAAGTGAGAACAACGATTTTCTCTCACAACGATTTGCTCTCACAATGATTTGATAAGTGAGAACAACGATTTGCTTTCACAACGATTCGGTTTCACATCGATTTGGTTGTCAGAACAATTTGATAAATTTCACATTGATTTGGTAAGACAGAACGATTCGATAAGTTACATAATGGCTTGGTCATTATACCGACTCGAAAAGTTACGCAATGATTTGCTTGTTGTAACGACTCGATAAGTCACAACAACGACTTGGTCTGTGTAACAATTCTATAAAGCAAACAACGATTTGATCACTGTATCAACTCTACAAGTGAAACAACGATTTGTTTACATCGATTTGCCTGAGCACAACGATTTGTTTATTAAACAACGATTTGGTTGTTCACATCGATTTTCCGATACACAACGATTTATTTACTATTAAACAACATCGCAATGATTTGGTTATAATGATTCACTTATAACGACTTGCTTATACTCTCATAACGATTTGTCTCTTACATCGACTTGGATATGACTATACAACGATTTGTATTCACATCGATCTATTTATGAATGAATAACGATTTTACATAAACAACGACTTATTCACATAACGATTTCATAAGTCATACTCATAACAATTTTTTAAATCACATCGATTTGATATTCAAATCTGTTGAAAGTCAAAGTCTTCTTATGTGCTTTTTGATACTCATGCATTTAATGAATCTGTACATCTCACTGGACGATAAATATCTGGATATCTTCCATTCCTATGCTTCTATAGAAAACACTTTTTTAGATAGCAGAAAAGTATTTCCATTCTGGTGTATATTCCTACTCCTTGGTTTCTAACGTTGACTGACAAGCCAAGAGACAATCTAGCTGTCTACTGTTTGGTATTTATTGTGTGAAGATCCTTGAAAGAACCACTCTCTAACGTTGGAAACAAAGAAGTGGTAGAATATCTAGAAGAATTCTTTCCTTGCGTGCATGGATCAGAAAATATTAAATGACTGCAAGCACACCTGACGTACACGTCAAACCATGCAGTCTAACGAGCATCCAACACAGAGACAACGGATACTTCAACGACTACATTTTTCAAAGAAGATATAAATAGAAGACTGGTGCCTACATGAAGAACATCTCTTGAGAATTCAAAATCCTCAAGCACCATAGAAGAGCTCAAGTCTCACTCCATTGTTTTTGTTGTAGCTCTTAGCTCTCTGAATTCATAGCTTAGACTTTGAGAGCCTTTTGTGTACTGAGAGAATTCTTCTTTGCAGATCTTTCTCTCTCAGTCTTGCTTCAGATCAAGCATTGATCTATTAGCTTGATCTAGGGGCTTGTCTTCTCTTTAACACTTTTCTGTGTTGTTCCTCTTCGTGTTGAGAAGAGAAGACCTGTTGGTAACAGGTGGCTGTATTCCCTTCGCATAGAAGGAAGACCTGTGAATCAGGGTTCTTTGTACCTCTTTCGGTTGAGAAGAGAAGGTCAGTTGCGGCTGAATGTGTAAGTGTCCTTGAGGGGGACTGTACCCTTGGGTAGTGGAATACTGAGTTGTTGCTCAGGGACTGGACATAGGACTCTTGCGGAGAGGAGGTCCGAACCAGGATAAAACCTGTGTGTCATGTGCCTATCTATTTATGGTTGTTATTTATCCTTTTAATAACGCTAACAATCGATCGTAGTGTGTTGTGTTAAACATTTTTGTGCATAGGTTTAAATAATTAAATTTTAAAGAATCCCATTCACCCCCCCCCCTCTGGGCTTGCTATCTGGGCAACAAGTGGTATCAGAGTGAGTCCCTTCGACAAAGAAGATCCAACGATCTGAAGAGAAAAGATCAAATGGCAGCCCAAGGTCACTTCGAAGGTCAGTCAGTCAACAGGCCACCATTGTTCGACGGTGAAGACTATACCTATTGGAAAACAAGAATGGAGTTCGTCCTATAAGGGCTTAACTATCAGATCTAGTCCATCGTAGAAGAAGGAGATCTTCTGGTTACTAATGGGAAAGACAAATGGACTGAAGATGATAAGAAGAAAATTTCCCTCAACTGCAAGGCCAAAAGCATATTGTGTTGTACTCTTAGCAAGAAAGAGTTCAACCATATATCTGTCTGCAAGTCAGCTATGGAGATGTGGGAAAAGTTGAGGATCACATACAAAGGTACTGACAAAGTAAAGGAAACCAGAATAGATATTCTAGTAACACAGTATGAAAGGTTCCAGATGCAGTCAGGAGAGTTGATAACCCAGATGTACAGTAGATTTACAGACATCACAAACAGGTTAGCTGGTCTTGGAAAGTCGTATGAAATGGGAGACATGGTCAGAAAAATCTTGAGGTCCCTACCACCTTCATGGACTCCCAAAGTGAAAGCGATAGAAGAGGCCAATGACTTGAAGAGAATGTCATTGGAGAAACTCATTGGGTCCCTAATGGCCCATGAGATCAATATGGAGAGATTGAGAGAGTCGTCAAGCAGAAGAAAACAGTCCAATGCTCTTAAGGCTGAAGAAGATGCATCAGAAGAAGTCTCAGATGGTGATGAAAGCTTGAGAAGTAGTGAAGATGAAGAAGCTCTCCTCTCCAGAAGATTACAAAGAATATTAGCTAAAAAGAAGTACCAGTCTGAGAGGAGATACTTCAAGAGAAACAAAGGGTATAAGAAGCCAGAAGGAAAGGACTCAAAGAAAGCTGAGCCAATCTGCTACGAGTGCAAGAAGCCCAGACATATCAAAGCTGAATGTCCAAAACTGAAGAAAACTGAGTTCAGAAAGAAGGATAGTTCCAAGAAATTCAGAAGATACAAGAAGAAAGTCATGGCAGTAGCATGGGACAATAGCAACGACTCTGACAGTGAGTTGAGTTCCAGTGGAGAAGAAGAAGAAAAGTCCAACCTGGTCTTCATGGCTAACATCGACGAAAAGGTAACATCTGATTCTTCTTTTACTTCTTGTAATGAATCTGATTCCGAAAATTTAGAGGATGCTTTCAATGAACTGTATAGTAAATACAAAGATGTATGTAAACTACTAAAAATAACAAAGAAAAATCATGCTTGCTTAGAAATCACTAATTCATATTTAAAATATGAAAATGAACAACTAGAGAACCAAGTTACTGAACTAAAAAGAAGAAATGAATTGTTATGTGAGGACCTGAAAAATAAAAATGAACAAATTGCAAGTTTAGAAAACCAAGAAACAGTAAACAAATTAAAACAAGAAGTTAACACATTAACAGAAGAAAATGAAAGGCTATCAAGTACATTAGAAAAATTCACAAATGGAAAAACATCATTAATACTAAAAGGAGCTAGAAGATCAGGTAAAAAGAAACATGGATTAGGTTATACTCCTCCTGATAATGAAGAAACAATAGTATACCCTAAAATATATCCAACATAAAAATTTGTAGCTAAACAAGACACGGCATATAAGTCAAACTTTAAATACGTTCCAACTGAAAAAGTAAGTAGAACATCTTATTATAGTCACTGCAACAAGTTAGGTCATACTAAAATGACATATCCAACTAAACATAAAAGATGGTTAATAAAGAAGAAAACTGAGGATACTAACCAATCAGGAACCAAAAGAACTTGGGTACCTAAAGTTTAGTGTTTTTATTGCAGGGAAACCTTCGAGCATCTAAATGGTACTTGGATAGCGGATGCTCAAGGCACATGTCAGGGAATAGAAAGCTATTTTCCCATCTTGAAGTTGAAGAATGCAGAGTCACTTATGGAGATAATGGAAAAAGGACTGTGATAGGTAGCGGATCAGTAGGCAGTAAAGGCAAAACCGTTATCGAAGATGTTCTATGCGTCAAAGGACTGAAGCACAACCTTATCAGTATCAGCCAACTGTGTGATAAAGGACAACATAACAAATTTCAAGAATCAAAGTGCAGTATCATGAAGGATGGTGCAGTCATTTTTGAAGCTAATAGAGAAAAGAACTTGTATGTACTTTATCTAGAAGAATTAAAAGACCAGGACATATGTCTGGCAGCGAATAAAGCGCAGTCAACTGAACTCTGGCATCGAAGATTGGGCCACTGCAGCTTGGATGGCATGAGAAAATTAATCAAGAGAAACTTGGTGGAAGGCCTACCCAAAGTAAGTACAAGAATGGATCGTGTCTGTGGGCCGTGTGCAAAAGGAAAGCACACCAAGTCATCCTTCAAGTCAAAGACTGTGGTAACAACCTGTAAACCCTTAGAACTTTTACATATGGATCTATTTGGGCCAATGAGGACCACAAGTCTTAGTGGAAAGAACTTTGGATTCGTTATAGTAGATGACTATTCCAGATTTACATGGGTATCTTTCTTGGAGCACAAGGACGACACATTTGATAGTTTTGTTAGCTTCAGTAAGAAAGTTCAAAAGGATAAGAAATACAACATAATTGTATTCGATCAGACCATGGAGGAGAGTTTCAGAATGAGAAATTTGCTAAGTTTTGTGATGATCAAGGGATAGAGCATAACTTCTCAGCCCCAAGGACACCGCAGCAAAATAGAGTTACTGAGAGAAAGAACAGAACCTTATTGGATATGGCAAGGACTATGTTGTCAGAATATAATTTACCAAGGTATTTTTGGGCTGAAGCCATCAACACAGCATGCTATATAATCAACAGAGTGATGATCAGGCAATTCCTGAAGAAGAGTGCATACAAGCTTTACAAGCAGAAGAAGCCAAAGATTAGTCACTTCAGAACATTTGGATGTCCATGCTGTTGGGTTCATATTCTGGAAACTAAGTGAATTCACATTCTAAATGATAAATGTTAGTCAAACAATGTTTTTCAATGATGAATAAATTGAATTGAGGTTTCTTTCATGTCAATTAACATGATACAATATTTGGTTATCAATGTCTTCATTATACCTAACTATACATGTTTTATCATGTAGGTACAAGTGCATATAATCAAGCCTTCACAAATCATGAGAAAATGATCACAAGTACATTATATACATGTACCTGTCGACAGACCCAAAGGCATATGTCGACAGATGCCACAGTTGTGATCAGACAGAAAAGTACTAAGTTCAGAAAAAGAGCACCTGTCGACAGATGCTAAGAAACATGTCGACAGATGTCACAGACAGAAATGCCAGAGCTATGTGTTTTGGCAAAACTGACCTTGTCTGTCGACAGATGGATGTCGCCTGTCGACAGATGCCACAGGCCAGAACAACCTGAAATCTGTCTATTGCAAATCTGTTGCAATCTGTCGACAGATGCTCAATACCTATCGACAGACGAAGTGAATCTTCAAATACGGAAACCTTCCTTCATATCCGAGATTGTGTTTTCAAGTCCCACGACTCTCCATATGAAAACACAACTATATAAGCATCCTTTTGAAGAGAATCTCGTACAGAAGCAGCCACAACCAAAAACCCTAAAGCCAAGTCCAAGAGAAAAGAGTTGTTGCTGCTCTGCTTCAAGTCAGCAGTGCAGAGACCGGAAGATCTGTTGATCATGCAGTATTGAAGACAGATCGTTGTGGATTCAACCTTCTCCATCAATCCAAAGCAGTCAAGTCGAAGTTTGAACTCCATCCAGACGTTCTCAGAAGAGTTCCACATCAGGATTTACTCCTATACTCTGAACTCTTCTGTTTCACAATTCTTATCCATCGTGTGTGTGTTTGTATGATTCAAGTGTCTCTTGTGCTTGAGATCACGTGTGTGTGTTGTTCTGATCGTGGGTGCACATCAGAAAACACGTGTGTGTGTGAGTTGTAGTTTCCGAACTCTCTCATAAGCAGTTTATTCTGTGTGTGTGTGTGTGTCGTGGACGTAGGATACACTGTTGTGTACTCCAAACCACGTAAATCTGCGTGTCTCGTGGTTTGATCGTTTCTACGATAGATGTTTGATAGGCACGTTGCATATTCACACGCTAGATAGGTTTCTACTTCATCTACACATAGTTTAGATCCTGATACTGTCTTGTTAATCTGTGCTTTAAGAAAAAGAACGTGATAATAGTTTTTAAGAGACAGTAATCTATTCAACCCCCCTTCTAGATTACCATATTGGGAATTCCGCAACCCTTCAATTGGTATCAGAGCCGAGTTTCACCGATTTGTTGCTTTATCTATTTGATCTTACGATCAGGAGATTCATGGTCAAATGGAATCTACCAAGGGGTATATGGCCGAGGGACACTCTGTGACCAGGCCACCCTTCTTTGATGGCACTGACTATCCCTATTGGAAAAACTGCATGCAGGTGTTTCTACGAGCACAAAATTTTGAATTGTGGAAGATAGTCAGAACAGGACCATATGAATTACCTCAAGACAAAAATACATGGACCAAGGACCAGATTGCCAAAGGGACTCTCAATTGGAGCGCCCTCAACATGATGCAGTGCGCGGTCCACCCAAAGGAGTATTCAAGAGTCTCCACATGCACCTCAGCAAAAGAGATGTGGGACAAGCTTGAGCTGATATATGAAGGTACGTCTGAGGTGAGAGAATCCAAGGTAAGCATGCTAGTCTCAGAATATGAAATGTTTAAGATGAACCATGATGAGACAATTTCTGACATGTTTGCTAGATTCATGGTACTTATAAATGGATTGAAAGGTCTTAAAAAAGAATACTTAGAGAGTGATTTGGTGAGGAAGATACTTCGGTCTCTTCCATCCTCTTGGGACACCAAAGTCACTGTCATCGAGGATTCCAAGAATCTTTCAACAATGAAAGTGGATGAATTGATTGGATCTCTCATGACTTATGAACTAAATGTAAAAAGAAAAGAAACTGAAGAGAATCCAAGGAAGTCTATTGCCTTGAAGGCTTCCAACAAAGTATCTTCAGATTCCAAAAGAGTGCCCAACAGGAAGGTTCTGAGTCTGAAACCTCCACTGATAGTGAGAATGACGAAATGGCCATGCTCACTAGACAGTTTAAGAAGTTCCTAAAATTCAAAAGAAGAGATTCAGGAAACTCCAAACCTTTCCAAAAGGGCACCAACAGGTTTGATTCGTCCAATAAAAAATCTGATGTTGTGTGCTATGAGTGCAAGAAGCAGGGACACATGAGAGGAGAGTGCCCCGAGCTCAAGAAGAAACTGAAAAAGGACAAGTTCGTCTTCAAGAAAGCCAAAGCAATGCTGGCTACATGGAGTGATGAAGACGATGACGAAAAGAGTCAAGCTACTTCAGGAGATGACGAGATTCACTGTCTCATGGCAAGGAGTGATGACTCCTCTGAGGTAAACTCTTCCTTTGAATCATTTTCTACTACTGAATGGGAAGAAGCTTACACTGTCCTTTTTGAAAAATTCTGTCAATTCAAATCAGAAAATAAAGCACTCAAGAAGAGAGTTAATTCCCTTGTTCATGAAATCGATAATAATGATGAAATTGAATCTCTGAATAAGGTAATTGACATGATGAAAATAGATGAACAAACACACAGTGAAGAGATGGATAGCATGAAAATTAAGCTTCAAGAAGTTCAAAAAGAGAAAGATGATCTAATGAACTCTCTTGAAACTTTAAACAGTGAGCATGCTAATCTAAAAGAAAATTGAAAAAAACTGAAAAGGAGTTAAAAGGCAAATCAAAGGATCTATCTAGTTTTGTTAAGAGCAAACAAAATCTAGATACAATCTTAGGATCCAATGTGTTTGTTGCTAGACATGGGATTGAGTTTCAAAATCCTAAGCCAAAGGAAATTGGCAAAAATCTGTTGACTGATTTCATTGATTCTACCCCAAGTTCTAGCAATCAAAATCCCTCAAAGAAAAGGAAAAATCAATCCAAGGGTAAAAACCAGGAACCTGAGGCTACCAAATCTGTTCCAACCAAGCTTAAGGAATTTGCTACTAACCCCAAACAGGGATGTTCCAAGGAAAAACAGCAAGTCCCTAAAGCTAAGTTCACTAAGCAACAAAAGGGTAAGATGCCTATGCATGCTCCCAAGAATCCAAAGCCCACTGTTGTTCAAAAGCCATCATCATGTAAAATCTGTAAAAAGATTGGGCACAATGAGAAATAATGCTAGAACAATCCAATACAACAGAAAATCAAACAAATTTGGATTCCAAAGCATTTACTGTTTGGCATGAATGATAAAACGGCACCCAAAGTAATTTGGGTACCAAAACCTCTTGTCTAATTCACATGTGCAGGAATGCCTAGCAGCTCACAATCAAAACAAATGGTACCTGGATAGTGGCTGCTCGAGGCATATGACGGGCGATAAAGAAAAATTCTGTTTGCTCGTGGAAAAAGACGGAGGTCACGTTGTCTTTGGAGGTAACAACAAAGGCCAGATCATAGGCTCAGGTAAGGTTGGTAAGTTTGCCTCCAACTCAATAGATAATGTGCTATTAGTTGATGGTCTTCATCACAATTTGCTTAGTATAAGTCAATTGTGTGATAAGGGCCATAAAATTATTTTTGAATCAGATTCATGTCAAATCTTTGATAAGGAAACATGAAGTCTCAAATTTTCTGGAAAAAGAATGAATAACACCTACATGGTTGATTTAGATGATCCAGAAAATAATGTCTTGTAGCAAATAAACAGGATGAGCTTACATTGTGGCATCGTAGGCTTGGTCATGCGAGTTACAATATTTTGCACAAGATCATGAGGCTCAAACTGGTAAGTGGACTTCCTGAAATCCCATTCAATAAAAATGAAAATTTCTGTGATGCATGTGCACAGGGAAAGAAGACCCGAAAATCCTTCAAATCGAAAGCACCGGTAAGTACTTCCAAAGCTTATGAACTGTTGCACATGGACCTATTTGGACCTACTAGAACACTGAGTCTCAATGGAAAACGGTATGGCTTTGTCATTGTAGATGATCTTTCTAGGTTCACTTGGGTGAAATTTCTGGCTCATAAGAATGATGCAATTAATGTTTTTGAAGAATTATTCAATAAAATTGAGCATGGAAATGTCCACAAGATATGCTCCATCCGCACTGATCACGGGGGAGAATTTGACAACAACTCCTTCACTGATTTCTGCAGGAACCAAGGAATAGAACACTTGTTCTCCTCCCCAAGAACTCCTGAACAAAACGGGGTTGTGGAGAGGAAAAATAGAACCTTGGTGGAATGGCTCGTACGCTTCTGGTCGAAAATCAACTTGCAAGAACCTTTTGGGCAGAAGCAGTGAACACATCATGCTACATTCTTAATCGAGCCATGGTAAGACCGGTATTCAAAGAAAACTCCCTATGAGCTTCTGAAAGGTAAGAAACTATCCCTTGGATACTTCAGAGTTTTTGGTTCAAAGGTGTTCATACACAACAATGATAAAACTGATTTGGACAAATTTGAAGCCAAAAGCGACAAAGGTATTTTTCTTGGATACTCAGAACACTCTAGAGCTTATAGAGTGTTTAATCTTAAAACCAGAAAAGTGGAAGAAACTCCACATGTTGTATTTGATGAATCTGAAACCAAAACTGACAGTTCTAATCTTTACAGGTTTCAAGATGAAACTGAAGATACAACACATGAAGAACTGCAAAGCAAACCAAATACAATCTCTAAGTCAGTTCCAAAAATAAATAGTGGATATCTACGCAGGTACAATGATGAAAATGACGGACTTCTGTTCAGAAATGAAGATGAAGTACCTGCACAAGATCCACAACAAGAGGATGAACCACAACATGAAAGTCCTCCAGGCATCCCTCCTCCAGAACAGTCTCCTCAAGTGCAAGATCAACCCGGTCCTTCAACAATCACTAATGTGAGGTATTCTAAAGCACATCCACTTGAGAATATCATAGGTAACATAAATGATTCAGTTCAAACTAGGTCTCAAGTTAATCAAATAGTTGAACAGGATCATTTAGCCTTTGTCTCTCAAGTGGAGCCTAAAAATGTTGAAGAAGCCTTGAAAGAAAACTCATGGATTGATGCTATGCATGAGGAGCTAGGCCAATTTCAAAGAAACAATGTCTGGAGTTTAGTTCCTAGAACCCCCGTAATTTATGTAATTGGAACAAGATGGGTCTTTAGGAATAAACTAAATGAAGAGGGAAAGGTGGTGAGAAACAAGGCTAGACTGGTTGCAAAGGGTTATAATCAGGAATTTGGTGTGGATTTTGAAGAATCTTTTGCACCTGTAGCTAGGCTAGAAGCAGTCAGAATCTTGTTAGCTTATGCATGTTCAAACAAGTTCAAACTATATCAAATGGATGTTAAAACTGCTTTCTTAAATGGCTACATTAAAGAGGAAGTTTATGTCTCTCAACCACCTGGCTTTGAACTTCATGACAAACCAAACCATGTATATAAATTGCACAAGGCTCTCTATGGTTTGAAACAGGCACCCAGAGCTTGGTACGACAGGCTAAGCCAATTTCTGGTAAGCAAAAACTACTCATGAGGTAAAGTAGACCAAACTCTCTTTACAAAGAAAGTTCGCACACACATCATTGTTGTTCAAGTGTATGTGGACGACATAATCTTTGGTTCTACTAACCCTTCACTGTGTGAAGAATTCTCACATCACATGTACAGTGAATTTGAGATGAGTTTAATGGGGGAGCTTCAATTTTTTCTTGGTCTGCAGGTCAAGCAAATGGAAGATGGC
The DNA here is from genome assembly GCA_014218235.1 of Colocasia esculenta. Classification (NCBI taxonomy): domain Eukaryota; kingdom Viridiplantae; phylum Streptophyta; class Magnoliopsida; order Alismatales; family Araceae; genus Colocasia; species Colocasia esculenta. The sequence goes on along the minus strand of CM024761.1, from coordinate 33,287,823 downwards.
TTCTTCATAAACCAAGAAAAATATGTCAAAGAGCTTCTCAAGAGATTTCAGTTTGAAACTGCAAAACCTGCCTCAACACCGATGAGCACTAGCATTAAGCTAGAAAGTGATGAGAAAGGTAAACCGGTAGATGCTAAACACTTCCGAGGTATGATCGGCTCACTCCTCTATCTTACTGCAAGTAGACCTGACATACAATTCAGTGTTTACCTCTGTGCTAGATATCAATCTAGTCCAAAGGAAAGCCACCTAATTGCAGTTAAGAGAATATTCAGATATCTCTCAGGTACACATGACATGGGTCTTTGGTATCCAGCAGGTAGTAGCTTTAACTTAATCTCATATTCTGATGCTGACTATGCTGGATGTAAAATTACACAGGAAGAGCACTAGTGGCTATTGCCAGATGCTTGGTGGTTGCATGGTTTCGTGGGCATCCAAGAAGCAACATTCGGTTGCACTCTCCACTGCAGAGGCAGAATATGTTGCTGCAGGGAGTTGTGCAACACAAGTGTTGTGGATAAAAAGTCAGTTGTGTGACTACGACATTGACCTTGGATGCACACCAATCCTATGTGACAATACTAGTGCAATCAATCTATCAAAAAATCCCATTCAACACTCTAGGAAAAAACACATAGAAATCCGTCATCACTTCTTGAGAGATGAGGTAGCCAATAGAAATTTGGAAATTAGCTTCATACCAACAGAACATCAACTAGCTGATATCTTTACAAAACCATTGGCTGAGGATAGGTTCACATCCCTTAGAAGAGAATTAGGCTTATGTAAAATTCAGTGACCCAAATCCCAAATCCTTGATGTATGTTCCTTGTAAGCAACAACTATGGGGTATATCAAATGGTGATTTGTGGAAAAATAAGTTCGGCTTGTTTGGAAACTTTCATTATGCGTGAGAAAATATTCTCCGCCAAGTACCCATAGTTGGAGCCCATTAAGGGACATCCATGTTGGACAAAGGGGTAAGTTTCATTTCATTAGCCAAATTACTCTGAAAAACAAACAAAAATCATAAATCAAAAAAAAAAATACCAAAAACAGTTTCAATTCCATGAATGTTCTGCTGAATACATGTGTGCATATCTTGCTTGAATTGAATTGCATTGCTTAAATTGAGTCTTCTCATGAGCACACATTATGGGGGAGCTAGTTCAAATTAGATGGGTGTTATTGTGAAGGAAAACATTTCTCCTTGCTGTTCACTAACTCCTTCACATGGGATGATCTTTTCACATTCCCTTCTATCTCTAAACTGGCCTTCAACAAGGATCTGTCGACAGCCCCTTCTTCCCTTGTCGACAGATAGGCCTCCACAGACCACAGGTTCTGAACTCTGTGTGCATCTGTCGATAATCAACCTTGCATCTGTCGACAGATTGCACAGGTTTTGTCCTCCCCGCACAGCCTACAATCTGTCTGTGTGTAGCTTTCGACAAGCTCTTCTTACCTGTCAACAGACACACTTCTACTTGGAATTTCAAGCCTATTCAATCAAAAACTCCTTGAGCTAGTTTCTCTAAAGATGTCTAAGGTGTCTATATGGTGTTAATTCATATATGACCACATCATGTGCATAAGATATTAAAGCCATTTTCAACAATCTTGTGATTTTTACATAATACTCATGTTGAGTCTAGGTTCCATCATTCTGGAAACATTTCACTATTTTCAAAAACTTAACACCTAACTCTTCTACATAATTTACTAGTAGGCAAACATGGTTCTCTTTTTGAAAAGTATTATGATCAATGAGTTTAATGTCTACAATTGATGGATAATCAATCACTACATTGATCTTGGGTTATTAAAACAATACCTGGAGAAAAGCTACCTATTTCTAAACAATTTCATTCCATCCGCTTAAAATGAATTAAATTTGGAGAAATGCAGAGCAATGATGAGTTTTTGCTAAGTAACCGGGGAGTGAGCATCACAAATGTTTGCCCTCGCGTCAAAAGGCTCATTCATCAACTCTGTACAACGGTATGATGGACACTTTCACTGAATAACTGGGGCTACGGGCACATATAATGTCTACCCTCATGTTCAAAGGTGAGAAGTCGTCTTAACTACCACTTTTTCCCATTGCATAAAAGAATGGCAAATATAGAAAATAATGGAATAGTGTGAAGCCTCCACTGAGTGATAGTTCCCATGGATCATTGATGTTTTTGAATGACTTGGCTTTTAGATATTTCTCTCCTTGATCATTTGAACCTCCACTATGAGGATTGTGTGGTCCTACACTCTAATTAATAAAGAGAAGAGTAAAAGTGATTCTTTTTGATATCAGTGAGTGTTTTCTTCATGCTTCAACTTCAGACTAATTAAGTATTATGTTTGAACCATAAAGGAAATTGAAGTGGCCTTCTTATCTCCATGCAAATGATAGGTTTCTATTATGTATTCACCTTCTATACACCTTAAATAATCACTCAAAAATCACTGCTCAAGAGTTTTTCTAAATTCCACAGCAAAAATCAACAAGCGTACATTCTGCAGGGATCTGTCGACAGATCCAAGTTCCTCTGTCGACAGACGGCGGCTGCCCTGTTAGGAAGTCCAACGGGCGCACCGTTTGGGGCTGATTTGGTGGGCCATTGCCTTTTAAACTTCCCCCCACTTCTTTAGATAGGCAACTCCGGCCCTTCCACCTCCAACACCACTCCAATCATCCCCTCTTTCTCCCACATACATCCCTTTCCCCTTTCTGGACGGGAAACCCTACCTCCATCCCCCTTGCTTGATATCCTTGCTCTTCCCTCTTTCTCCAGCCCTCCTTCCTATTCCTCCATCTTTGTCTCATCCCCTTCATGGCTCCCAAGACGAAGAAGTTGGTTTCACGTCGTCGTCCCGCCTCCTCCTCGCCTGGCGAAGGATCCAGGGTTCACGAAGAACGCCGGACCAAACACAGGGATGATCGCCTTCCAGAGTTGGTCGTACCTCCCCGTCTCCACCTCACACGGGTTCACGGTACATTCACAAAGTTCGTTCCTCCACGTTATGTGGATTTCCATTCATTGGCCGATCTCTTCCCAAACCTCCAACCCCTGTTCGATACCCAGGATTGGACAGTCTTTCTCTACGCTCATACGGCATACTCTCCCACTGCCGTAACTGAGTTCTTCAACAATCTAGCCTCCTCCGATCAGGCGTTCTACACCTCTGTGAAGGGCACTCCCTTTAAACTCACTGCTAACCTTTTTAGCACTGCCCTCCAGATTTCGAACACCGGGGCGGATATTCTTGATCATCACCCCGACGCCTCTGTCTACTATCCCCTTCTTACTCTTCAACCCTATAATACAACCAAGGAGATTGCTAAGCTCAATGCCAACACTTTCCCTCCCCTCAATCCGCATGATTCACCAAATCTTCACCACTTGCATTGCGCCGAAGCATGGCAGTCGTGAACTCGTCACCAATGTTCACAAATCATTGTTTACCTTCTTCCTTAATTGTGAACCCATCAATCTTCCTCTCCTGATGCTTCGCTTGATCACCAAGTGCTTCTACCAATCCAGGAGATCCATGCCCTTCGCTTGCCAAATTACTTCTCTTTTGAAGTTTATTGGCATTCCCATTCCAGATAGTGAGTGTGTCTCACTCAACTCCCGCAACAGTTTTGATATCACTGCCGCAACACGCATGGGATACAAGCTAGTGGATGGGGTCGTCACCCGGAACTCATGGGCAAGGCACCTGCTGCTGCCGTGGATGAAGACTACATCGGGGATGACGATCAAGCTGCTGATGAAGAAGATGCTGAAGAAGATGATGAAGACTCCCAGTCAGAGCCACTAGATGCTCCGGGAGATGCTGGTGTTGATGTAGCTGCTCAGCCCTCCATTCGGGATTTGATAGCACAACTACAAGTGCAGATGACACATGGCTTTGAGAGGTTGAATGCAAGACTGGATACCTTGGACACACGCATTGACAGACTTGCCACTGAGCGTCATGCCCCTCATCAAGCTCCTGAAGATGATGCTGCTTAGATATATTTGATGTCTAGGAGTGGGTCATGTCCTGTATTTTCATTTCAGTCTGAGCAATGTCGTTTCTCTCTTATGTTATTTCATGTATTTTCTCCTTCACTTCATGTTACTTCAGTCACACTTTTGTCATGTGAATGCTTCACTTTCCTATGAATGAAATCACATGTTCTGTGCATATCTCAAAGTGTGATTGTTGTCTCTATTTTGATGTTGTCAAAAGGGGGAGAAGAAACCTCAATTGTATGAGCATTAATTGAATAATTTTGTCATCATCAAAAAGGGGGAGAATGTTGGGTTCATATTCTGGAAACTAAGTGAATTCACATTCTAAATGATAAATGTTAGCAAACAATGTTTTTGAATGATGAATAAATTGAATTGAGGTTTCATACATGTCAATTAACATGATACAATATTTGGTTATCTATGTCTTCATTATACCTAACTATACATGTTTTATCATGTAGGTACAAGTGCATATAACCAAGCCTTCACAAATCATGAGAAAATGATCACAAGTACATTATATACATGTACCTGTCGACAGACCCAAAGGCATATGTCAACAGATGCCACAGTTGTGATCAGACAGAAAAGTACTAAGTTCAGAAAAAGAGCACCTGTCGACAGATGTCACAGACAGAAATGCCAGAGTTCTGTGTTTTGGCAAAACTGACCTTGTCTGTCGACAGATGGATGTCGCCTGTCGACAGATGCCACAGGCTAGAACAACCTGAAATCTGTCTATTGCAAATCTGTTGCAATCTGTCGACAGATGCTCAATACCTGTCGACAGACAAAGTGAATTTTCAAATACGGAAACCTTCCTTCATATCCGAGATTGTGTTTTCAAGTCCCACGACTCTCCATATGAAAACACAACTATATAAGCATCCTTTTGAAGAGAATCTCGTACAGAAGCAGCCACAACCAAAAACCCTAAAGCCAAGTCCAAGAGAAAAGAGTTGCTGCTGCTCTGCTTCAAGTCTGCAGTGCAGAGACCGAAAGATCTGTTGATCCTGCAGTACTGAAGACAGATCGTCGTGGATTCAACCTTCTCCATCAATCCAAAGCAGTCAAGTCGAAGTTTGAACTCCATCCAGACGTTCTCAGAAGAGTTCCACATCAGGATTTACTCCTATACTCTGAACTCTTCCGTTTCACAATTCTTATCCATCGTGTGTATGTTTGTGTGATTCAAGCGTCTCTTGTGCTTGAGATCACGTGTGTGTGTTGTTCTGATCGTGGGTGCACATCAAAAAACACGTGTGTGTGTGAGTTGTAGTCACCGAACTCGCTCATAAGCAGTTTATTCTGTGTGTGTGTGTGTGCCGTGGACGTAGGATACACTGTTGTGTACTCCAAACCACGTAAATCTGCGTGTCTCGTGGTTTGATCGTTTCTACGATAGATGTTTGATAGGCACGTTGCATATTCACATGCTAGATAGGTTTCTACTTCATCTACACATAGTTTAGATCCTGATACTATCTTGTTAATCTGTGCTTTAAGAAAAAGAACGTGATAATAGTTTTTAAGAGACAGTAATCTATTCAACCCCCCTTCTAGATTACCATATTGGGAATTCCGCAACCCTTCACATGCTTCATCCACAACAATGGAAAAAGGGATATTGGTAAGCTGGACTCAAAGTCTAATGAAGGTATATTCATGGGGTATGCCTCCAAACCCAAATGTTATAGAGTATTTAATAAGCATAGTTTATTAATTGAACAAACAATGCATGTTATTTTTGATGAGACTGACCCTTCCTTGAGAAAGGAAGTAGATAGTGATGTTGATGATGTAGATGAACTATCCAAGAAATTAAAGAACTCATCCATCAAGGACAAGGAAGATCCACCCTTGGAAGAGCTACAACAAAAAAACATATCATATGATAATCTTCCAAAGGAATGGAGATACAAAATGGATCACCTATTGGACAACATCATTGGGGATCCATCGGTTGGGGTAAGAACTAGAGGTAATGTAATTCCTTGTGATTATTTAGCTTTTGTATCTCAAATAGAGCCCAAGACAGTCAATGAAGCACTGTCTGATGAATCTTAGATATTAACCATGCAAGATGAACTTAATCAGTTCAAGAGAAACCACGTATGGTCACTTGTTCCAAGACCATCAGATCATCCTGTGATTGGCACCAAATGGGTGTTCAGGAACAAATTGGATGAAGCTGGTGTGATCACTAGAAATAAGGCCAGATTGGTAGCTCAAGGCTATTCCCAAGAGGAGGGCATAAATTTTGATGAAACCTATGCACCAGTAGCCAGACTTGAGGTAATTAAGATCTTACTTGCATATGCATCAGCATTAGATTTAAAACTATTTCAAATGGATGTAAGATTAGCTTTTCTAAATGGTTATATAAAGGAGGAAGTTTATGTAGAACAACCTCCTGGTTTTGATGACACCGATTTTTCAAATCATGTATTTAAATTGCACAAGGCTTTATATGGCTTAAAACAAGCACCTAGAACATGGTATGAAAGATTAAATGCATTTTTACTGAACCATGATTTTATTAGAGGTCAAGTAGACAACACTTTATTTGTTAAGTCTAAAGTCAAACATATATTGCTTGTGCAAATTTATGTAGATGATATAATATTTGGTTCTACTGACGAATCTCTTTGCAAGTATTTTGAAAAGCTTATGCAGGGAGAATTCGAAATGAGCATGATGGGGGAGCTAAACTACTTCCTCAGATTGCAAATCAAGCAAGGAAAGGAAAGAAACTCACATTTGTCAAGCCAAATACACCAAGGAACTTTTAAAGAAGTTTGGATTTGAAAGCGCCAAGCCACTGTCAACACCGATGAGTACATCAACAAGGTTAGACAGTGATAAGGACGGTAAGAAAGTAGACCAAAAGGTCTACAGAGGTATGATAGCATCTTTACTCTACTTAACTGCCAGTAGACCTGATATACTCTTTAGTGTATGCATGTGTGCTAGGTATCAGGCACATCCTAAAGAATCTCATTTAATCAGTGTCAAAAGAATTTTTAGATATTTAGCTAGAACCCATGATTTAGGTCTATGGTATCCAAAAATATGTGAAATTAACTTAATAGGATATTCTGATGCTGACTACGATGGATGCAAAATAGATAGAAAAAGCACCAGTGGATGTTGTCAATTTCTTACAGGTTGTCTAATTTCATGGTCCTCAAAGAAGCAAAATTCAGTAGCACTGTCAACAACTGAAGCTGAGTACGTAGTTGCTGGAAGCTGCTGTACACAACTCTTATGGATTAAGCAGCAACTTAAGGATTATGGGCTACATATCAAGACAATTCCCCTACTGTGCGACAACACCAGTGCCATTAATCTCACCAAAAATTCAATTCAGTACTCAAGGACAAAACATATAGAGGTTAGATATCACTTTATTCGTGATCATGTAGCTAATGGTAACATAGATATTTCCTTTATTGATACTCAAAATCAGTTAGCAGATATCTTCACAAAGGCCTTACCTAAAAAGAGACTTACGTCTCTTAGAAGAGAATTAGGCATGTGCAATTTGTGATAGATTTATTTGTAATTAACTGAAATAATAAATAATTTCAGAATATCAATTATTTTTCCCCTTAAAATTAAGCAAATTCTTCAAATATTGCTTGCATCTTATATATCAATGACGGTTCCTTGATTTAAAAAGTATTTATCTATCTCGACCTGTCTCTATTTTGTCGTTTTCTGCATTTATGGCGCCATCCTTTCCAAAGTCACTTTATCTTTCTCTCTCAAAACCTGAAATCTATGTCACAACAATTCACCTCCCGCTCTCATCTTCTTCAACTTGCTTGAGACGATAAACCCTATTGGCTCCGGCATCGACTTCGTGCGATTTCAAAGCTTCCATCTCTTCCTGCAAAAAATCACCTGAGGGCTTTCACTCCAATCTTCCTTCCGATCATCCAGAACCTTTTCTCATTCAAAACCATGGCCGTTTCTGGAGTTTCCGGCACCGTCGGGGGCTGTGGAGCTGCTTTCCTCACCGCAGAGCAGCAGGAAAGGTTCACTTCAGTGAAGACCAAGTTGTGCGGGCACAAGGCAGTCGATGTGATTGATTTGGAAAAGAATGGGATGCACAGCATTGTAGAAGCTATGGAAAGAATGAAATGGACGAAGTTAGCAACATTGTCAAAGGTGTGTTATCCAGACCTGGTGAAGGCATTCTATGTTTGCTTGAAGTCTGAAGAGGACGGGTCCTTGACATCCACTGTCAATGGAACCCAGATTAGGATCACATATGATCTATTGGCATCATTGTTTGGTGTTTGCACCACTGGTCACAGTGGAGTACACATTGTTGACATTCAGGCTAAGGGTTTGGGGATTGTTGGTCCCGAGTTCAAACTGAAGGATGGGAAAATAGACATCAACCAGTTGAATGCTTTCAACCGCATACTGCATTTTGTAGTTTTTCAGATATTGGTTCCGAGGAGTGCCACCTTTGTACCAAGGCAGACTCCGATATGATGTTCTGGGCAATCCAGAACCAGAGCATAAATATGGCAGAAGTGATTTTGGAAAGGATGAAGTTTGCATCTGCTCAAGTTTGGGACAAGAAGAGTAAGTTGAATGTGTCCCTTCCCTATGCCCACTTGCTAACCAAGATTTTCCTGCATTATGGCATCAGTGTTGCTGGGGCAGTTTCTGAGAAGATGGGTCAAGCTATTCGAAGCAGAAACTTAAAAAAGAGTGGTTTTTCTTTGATAGCTAGAGTGTGGACCAAAACTTCAGCAGCAGAGGGCGAGGCCATTATTGGCGAACCCCTAGAAGTCCAAGATGAAGCAGTTTCGGCAGAGGCAGTAGCAGCAGCAGTCCAAAATGATCAAGAAGATGCCAGGGCAGAAGTGTCATCAATTCAAGAGCATCAAGAAATGGTCAGGGAAGATATTCCAGTGAATCAGGAGGAACAAGCAGCAGCAGCAGCAGAAGTCCAAGGTAATGCAGTAGAGATCAGAGTTGAAGACTCAGTGGTCAGCAGCAGCAAGATTGAGGACATTACTCAAGAGTTCATTGAGCCCGTTGGGAAAAATTCAGAGGTTATCTCTCCTTCCTCTGTGGTAGCATCAGTTCTCAAAAGTGTGCTAGATTCCATCACCAGCACTCAAGAGGAGCAAGAGCAGGTGACTGAGGAAGTCAGCAGAGTAGCTGTGGCACTAGGCCACGTTGAAGATGTTGTGATGGAAGAAGCTCCCATTCAGGGGGAGCAGGAAGAAGTGGCATCAGGCCACATTGAAATTCAGATGGGAGATGCTCCTATTCAGTGGGAGCAGTCTATTGAGAAGGAAGCACAGCCCCAGGGGGAGCACACTGCTAGTGCTCCTATTGATAATCAGTTCAGAGAAGGAATTGTGGAAAGCACCTCAGATGAAGAGGCTAATGTTGATAATGTGGAGTCTGTTGCTAGGGCAAGTGTCAAAGGAAAAGGAGTGCCTCCTGAGATCCCTTTACTCACCAGGAAGCCACATAAGAGGCTGAAGAAGAGCAAACTGAAGATCAACATGAAGCCTATTGTTGATAGATTGGATGAACAAGGGAAGATTCTCTGCTCTGTGCAATCAGATATTACATCTATCTTCATAAGCCAGAGTACGACAACTAAGAAGATGGGAATGGTCAGAAATGCAGTCAGATGGGTGCGAAGTGTGCTCATTAGCATTAAGGAGTCTATAGCTGCACTTGCAGATTTGGTGAGGGCACAGTCCACAAATGCCCCTCCTGCTCTTCCTCCTGCAGTACCTGATAGAAGCTCAGGGCCATCTGGGCCAAGGCAAGAGAATGTTGGGCCGTCAGGGCCATCAGATGTGGCAGAAGATCGACCATCAGAGCAAATTTCTGAAGAACCAGCTGGGCCACCAGGGCCTTCAGAGGATGTGTCTGGGCCACCCGGGCCAGTGGTTTCCGAGGCTGAAACTTCAAGTAGAAGCACTGGCTGTAGCTCCAGAAGCCCTTGTTCCTTCTTCTCTTCAAACTCCAGCCCCCTCCTTCACCATCATCTTCATCCACGGCTCCTCCAGCACCTATCACCTTCAAACAACCCATGCCTCGCACCATCTCATCTCCAACACCATTTCCTTTTGAATCCTCCTCATCTCCTGCCACCTCCACATCCATTCCTCCACCTTCTCCTATCATTGAAAACCTTCCAGCCTCCTCCTCAGTTGGAGCCTCATCCTCTTCTGGTCCTTCTTCAACTGAACCATCCATCATACCTCCTCCTACCCATCAGTCATTTCTTCATCCTCCTACTCCTCCCTCCTTTGTTACCTTTATACCTGAAGGTGCACAACTTGAAGGTCCCTTTCTCCAAAAATTCGAGGATGAGTTGGAAATTACCTCAATCCGCTCAGTTCTGGAAGTTGGTTCTCATGTCCACAGAACTGGCTCTCCTAGTCCTATTTCTAAAAAGAGGAAACTCTCCAACACTCTTGCTCTTCCTAAATTTCCTCCTCTCTGGTTCTCCCTCACTGTTGAGAATCGAAGAAAACCCATCTATTGTGAATATCTCCAAAAATGTATCATTGCCATCATTTTTGGTGTTCCTTATCTTAATCTATCTGATCATCTCAATGTTGTTCTTCCCTATTGCCACATCTCCAAAGCTGATCAATCTAAAATCTTCCAAATGGATGAATGCAAATCTGAAGATCAGTGGGCCAAGGGGCACAAGGCTCTCTACAGGAAGTTTCTACTTGCGAAGTCCGATCGGTTTCCACCCCGAGATCACCCACTCACTCTCTCTGAGTGGTTTGTCATTCATCACAAGTCTACCTGGGCACCCTTCATTCAAAAGGAAGTAAAGCTCATCCGATACTTCCAGCTCTTCAATGACTATCGTTATCTCCACAATTTTCCTGAAGTTCAGTTGGGTCAATTCCAGGGAGTTGTTGCTTTGCTTAAAGTTGAAAGCCCAGTTAACTGTTCTTTCAAAGTGGATTTCACTACCCTAAAAATACCAGAAATTGTGTTTCTCCCCAAACTGCATTCCTTGGTCATGGACTCATCAGTTTGTCCTGTTATCTTTGAGAGATTTGCTCGTGTAATGGGAAGGATATCAGCTCAGCAGGGTCGTCTCCCTTCCTTCCAAAGATTCCTCTTCTGGGAATTTCACCTAGGCCATATCACATTTGAGGTTCTTGCACATCTTCTATTGAAAGTGAAAGGCTCTCCCACACCGATTGGGAAAAGCATTACAACCAGTCTGCCCTTCAGCTGGCAACTTTGAACAGTTCCTTGTTTAAGGCAGGCAAGCCTCCTCTCTCGGCTGAAGCCTTCTTAGATTTGAATTCCATCAATCTAGTTCAAGAGCCCTATGCTCAGTGGGTAGCGCGGTACACACTTTTTGTGGCTTTGAAGAAAGATCTCCTGCAGCATCAGATCCACTACCCTATTAAGATCAACCAGTTTCTTCGGTTTGCCAGTTTTGGCTCTTTCACTACCTTCAAGGTCTCTCTTGGCAACGATGAATATGGGACCTTTATAGATGCTCAGTGCCAACTTCATATCAAAAGAATGCTTCCTGACATGGGGTCATCTTATTATATCACTTTTGGGGCTTTTCAAGCCTATTTTGAGGAGCAGGAATGCAAGGCTTTGCCCATTATACAACGACATGCCTCTCTTCTGTCTCCTGCTTTCTATCTCCCTATACCTCCTCAAGATAAATAGAAAAGTTCTTTGATCTCACTTATCTTTTCTCTTTCTGTCTTTGTCTCATTGCTTTATCTTTTTGCTTAATGACAAAAAGGGGGAGAAATATAAATATCATACTTCTGAAATACATATAAAAGGGGGAAATTGAATTCTTTATTGAATTCTCTTTTTTTTTTTACCAGCAAAGTTACTTAGGTTTTATTTCAGAACTATCTGTATCTTTGTTATGTTTTGTCATCACCAAAAAGGGGAAGATTGATGATCAGCTCATCCCCATATAATTTCATGAATTATATATCTATTTTGGTGATTAACAAAACTTCAATTAAGTGTTATCTAACAAATTTCATGAAGCTTAGACACATGAAGTAAATCAAGCGAAATAAAGCAACTATGTAAGTATTTCTTACATTAAAGTATTTAGAGTTCAAAGCATGAATTTTGATTAAGTACACATCGACTCGCTTTGAAAGCATAACGATTTCCATCATAAAATAACGATTTCATAAGTTACTGCATTACATAACGGTTTCATAAGTATCACATCAATTTCGATCTCAGAACGATTCGCTAAGTGTATACATTGATTTCTATCATTCCGCAACGATTTGATAAGTGAGCATAACGATTTCGTCTCATAACTATTTGATAAGTGAGAACAACGATTTTCTCTCACAACGATTTGATAAGTGAGAACAACGATTTACTCTCACAACGATTCGGTTTCACATCGATTTGGTTCAGAACAATTCGATAAGTTTCACATCTATTTGGTAAGACAGAACGATTCGATAAGTTACATAACGACTTGGTCATTATACCGACTCGAAAAGTTACGCAACAATTTGCTTGCTGTAACGACTCGATAAGTCACAACAATGACTTGGTCTGTGTAACGATTCGATAATGCAAACAACGATTTGATCACTGTATCAACTCTACAAGTGAAACAACGATTTGTTTACATCGATTTGCCTGAGCACAACGATTTGTTTATTAAACAACGATTTGGTTGTTCACATCGATTTGCCTGTATACAATGATTTATTTACTATTAAACAACATCGCAACGATTTGGTTATAATGATTCACTTATAACGACTTGCTTATACTCTCATAACGATTTGTCTCTTACATCGACTTGGTTATGACTGTACAACGATTTGTATTCACATCGATCTGTTTATGAATGAATAACAATTTTACATAAACAACGACTTATTCACATAACGATTTCATAAGTCATACTCATAACGATTTTGTGAATCACATCGATTTGATATTCAAATCTTTTGAAAGTCAAAGTCTTCTCACGTGCTTTTCGATACTCATGCATTTAATGAATCTGTACATCTCACTAGACGATAAATATCTGGATATCTTCCATTCCTATGCTTCTATAGAAAACACCTTTTTAGATAGCAGAAAAGTATTTCCATTCTGGTGTATATTCCTACTCCCTGGTTTCTAATGTTGGCTGACAAGCCAAGAGACAGTCTAGCTGTCCACTGTTTGGTATCTTTTGTGTGCAGATCCTTGAAAGAACCACTCTCTAACGTTGGCAACAAAGAAGCTGCAGAATATATGGAAGAATTCTTTCCTTGCGTGCATGGATCAGAAAAACATTAAATGACTGCAAGCACACCTGACGTACACGTCAAACCATGCAGACTAACGAGCATCCAACACAGAGACAACAGATACTTCAACGACTACATTTTTCAAAGAAGATATAAATAGAAGACTGGTGCCTATATGAAGAACATCTCTTGAGAATTCAAAATCCGCAAGCACCATAGAAGAGCTCAAGTCTCACTCCATTGTTTTTGTTGTAGCTCTTAGCTCTCTAAATTCATAGCTTAGCCTTTGAGAGCCTTTGTGTACTGAGAGAATTCTTCTTTGCAGATCTTTCTCTCTCAGTCTTGCTTCAGATCAAGCATTGTTCTATTAGCTTGATCTAGGGGCTTGTCTTCTCTTTAACACTTTTCTGTGTTGTTCCTCTTCGTGTTGAGAAGAGAAGACCTGTTGGTAACAGGTGGCTGTATGCCCTTCGTATAGAAGGAAGACCAGTGAATCAGGGTGCTTTGTACCTCTTCCAGTTGAGAAGAGAAGGTCAGCTGCGACTGAATGTGTAAGTGTCCTTAAGGGGGACTGTACCCTTGGGTAGTGGAATCCTGAGTTGTTGCTCAGGGACTGGATGTAGGACTCCTGCGAAGAGGAGGTCTGAACCAGGATAAAACCTGTGTGTCGTGTGCCTGTCTATTTGTGGTTGTTATTTATCCTTTTACTAACGCTAACAATCGATCGTAGTGTGTTGTGTTAAATGTTTTTGTGCACATGTTTAAATAATTGAATTTTAAAGAATCCCATTCACCCCCCCCCCCCTCTAGGCTTGCTAGCTGGCAACAATCTAGACTACAAATATCCACCCAAGAGAAAAGACTTCATAATGTAGAGATCTTGGAAGTCGAAGCTGAATCATTAAGCTCTCTTTAGATTTTGTGAGCTTCTGTCTTTCTCTTTTCTGTAGAAGGTGTGGTTGTGTATGCTTGTTGTGGTTCTTTCTTTTGTTTTTTTTTTTAACTGGAGTTGTTGTTTCGTCTGTTTCAAACTTCCGTTCCTATATATGAATCAGAGATTTGAGCTTCCCGTTTTAATTTGACCATTTGAAACTAGTTGTTTGAAAGATAGTCGTTGATTCTTGGATGTTGAGACCTTGAGTTTTTGGAGATGACCCTTGTTTCTTCAATTCTTAGAGTTTCAATGACTTCAGGTTATGCAGATAGCTTCATGGCTCTATGAGACAACCTCATTAAATGATTGCAATCTCCATACTCATGACTGAACATAAGTGTGCTTCAGTAGGTAGCAAAATATCTGCAAGGTCAAAAAAAATGCAAATACCTCTATCCTTTCGGAGGTAGGTGAGATAGAAATATATGTAAAGTTTAAAGAACTTCAGAAGGATAGATGTTCAGAGCATTTAAGGACAGACAAACAGTAGTATGGGAATACATGACTTTTCTTAAAAGTATAGAAGTTTTGATAGAAAGGAGATGTGGTAGGTGAGTTCTGACAGATAACCCGTGCTGCTTATACCTACTATAGCATTTACTACTTAGTATCTGTCCAACAGAGATAGAACTATATTCTTAACAAAGAGTAAGAGAACTCATTTACCAAATCTTTAGAATTTCAACAAGATTTTGAACATGAGCATTTTAATTACACATTTTCCCACCTATCAGAATATTTGAATTCAATAGCAGAGATGAAATTTATATTGTGAGTCATACATGAGACTTTTGTTCTTTAACAGACCCTATGGGAATAAAGATAATCTATTGAAATGATTAAGATAAATAAGTGCAATTGGTTCTATAACAAAATAACAAATGTGTGATTACACACAGTTGATGTTATACTTCGACTTCTAAATAGTCGGAGTGAAGAATAATCAAGACAAGAATACTAAACTTTGACTGTTAGGAGAGTCAGAGTGAGACTGATTGGTAAAAGACTTCGACTTTCTTTGAAAGTCGAAGTCAAACAAGTTTGTTCAGCAATCGGTCATACTTCGACTTTTCATGAGTCGAAGTGAGGCTATGTGATATTTCAACTTTACATGAGTCGGAGTGAAACTAGATCTCTTCGACTTTTGAAGAGTCAGAGTGAGCCCATATTACTTCGACTTTAGAGGAGTCAGAGTGAAGCTATACTTGACTTCAAGGAGTCAGAATCCAGATCACTTTGACTTTCGAAGAGTCAGAGTGAACCATATCACTTCGACTTTTGAGGAGTCAGAGTGAAGCCAGTAGTTCACAACATTGATAGCCTACTTCGACTTTCCAAAAATCGAAGTCAGTAGTGGTATACAGTATACGCTTGTGGACTTAGAAAAATTTTCTTATCAAGTGTGTCAGTGTTGACACTTATGTCCTGTGTGTTGACAGAAACTTAAATAGGTGTTACAAAGTATAATACATGTATGCCTTTAATTTTTATATTAATTTTTATACAACATAACTTGTGGTATATTTCAATAAATTTGTTTTAGGAGATATTAAAAGATTTTATCATAGCAAAAGCACAATGTTCAAATATTTGGAAAAGATAATTGCACAAGAATATTTCTAAGTATTTTTATTCAACAATTCTTAAGATAGTTGCTCAACAAATTTGGATTAACAACCTTTTGTGTGGAATGAGAAGTGTGAAGCCAATTTTCAAGAATTAAAAGAGAAGCTTACCACTGCTCCAGTTCTTACTTTACCTCATGGATCAAGAGAATTTATAGTGTATACAGATACATCTCAAAGAGGAATTGGATGTGTTTTTATGCAGCATGGGAAAGTGGTAGCATATGCTTCTAAACAATTAAAGGATCATGAAAGGAATTATCCAACCAATGATCTAGAGCTGGCAACAATTATACATGCTTTGAAGATCTGGCGCCACTATTTATATGGAGAACAATTTAAAGTTTATACTAACTATAAGAGCTTAAAGTACATACTTTCTCAGAAGGAATTGAATTTAAGACAAATGAGATGGTTATAATTTTTGAAGGATTATAATTTTACAGTGAATTACCACCCGAGTAAGGCTAATGTGGTACCTAATGCTTTGAGCAAAAAGAAACTAAGAGCACTACAATTACACCAACAATGGAAAGAAATGACAGACCCGATTGATTACTCACCAAGGTGTGGTGAAGAAAAAATACTGGCACAATTAACAGTGAGGTCAGTACTAGTAGATAGAATTGGTGAGGCAAAGAACTAAGATCAAAAACTAAAAGAGATGGTAAACAAATCAGAATATATCAAAGATAATCAAGGAATAATCAGGTTTTAAAGTAGAATATGCATACTGAAAAGTGAAGAAATCAAAAAGAATTATAGAAGGAAGGACACAAATCTCAGTATTCAATCCACCTAGTAGCTCTAAAATGTATCGAGATCTGAAAAAGTAATTTTGGTGACATGAAATGAAAAGGGACATAGCAAATTTTGTGAGTAAATGTTTAACTTGCCAACAAATTAAACTTGAACACCAAAAGCTAGTCATACTTACGCAACTAACTGAAATTCCAGTGTGGAAGTGGGAGCAAATAACTATGAATTTTGTAATGGGTTTGCCAAAGACAAGAAATAAGCATGATGCTATTTGGGTAATTTTGGATAGATTAACTAAATTGGCTCATTTTCTAACAATTACAAAGACTCAATCATTGGAAGACTTGGCTCAATTATATATAAAAGAAATAGTGAGACTTCATGGAATTCACTTGACAATCATTTTAGATAGAGATACAGGGTTCACTGCTAGATTTTGGAAATGTTTGCAAGCAGCCGTGGGTACACAATTAAGATTTAGTTCAGCATATCATTCTCAAACTGATGACCAATCAGAAAGAACTATCAAAATACTAGAAGATATGCTGAGAGCGTGTAGTTTAGATTGGCATGGCAGCTGGGATAATTACTTACTACTAATTGAGTTTGCATATAACAATAACTACTATGCAAGTATCAGAATGGCACCTTATGAAGCATTATATGGTAGACCCTGTAGATCACCCCTCTGCTGAGTAAAAGTGGGAGAGAAGAATCTCATTGGGCTAGAATTAATTCAAAACTGCTCAGAGAAAATTAAAATAATCAGGAAGAGATTGCTGGTAGCTCAAGACAGATAGAAAAATTATGCTGATAAAAGAAGAAGGCCAATGGAGTTTAATGTGGGTGACCATGTATTTCTAAATGTCTCTCCAATTAAAGACATCATGAGATTTAGTAAGAAAGGAAAGCTCAATTCAAGATATGTAGGACCTTTTGAAATATTACAAAGAATAGGGGAAGTAGCATACTAGTTAGCTCTATCGCCCTCTTGGTCACACATTCATAATGTGTTTCACATGTCTATGCTGAGAAAATACGTAATGGATCCTTTACATATAATCAGTCATGAAGATGTGGAGATACAATTAGACTTAACCATAGAAGAAAAACTTGTGAAAATTTTAGACAGGAAGGAACGAATCTTCATAAACAAAGCAATTTCTATGATGAAGATCTTATGGAGAAATACACTCATGGAAGAAGAAACGTGGAATTGGAGCAAGAAATGAAAGAGAAGCATCAATAACTATTTATTAAGTGAATTTTGTCAATTTCAAGGATGGAATTTATTTTAACAGAGGGAGAAATATAATATCCTCAAATTTCATACATCATGATTTACTCAATAATTACTATTTATGCATAGTAATTAGTTTTAAATCTAGATATTTAGACTCAAGGGTGTATGTAGGACACACTGTCATACACCAGTATACCACTTTCGGTCGTGCATACTCCAATAGAGCGACACCGAATTTTGATAACATAATTAAATTTTGAGACCACCATAATTCTCAAAAAAATGTGCTAATCCCAAAAATATAGATATCAAGAATTAGTTGTGCACAAATATCAAGGTTTAGTTGATTTATTAATTATTTGGTCAATTTTCACCCAACAAAATTTTAATTTGAAAAATTAAACTAAAATCACCATAATTTGTAGCACCTTCCAATTAGTTTATGTTTTAAATTTTATCTTAAATGGACATCATATGGATACTAAATTAAAGGTCTAAATGAAACAGAGGAATTAAATTACATTTACGTAGATGATTTATGTATTTTTTTTTACTCACGAAAGATGCTTAGCCTTGAAGCAAAGCCATGACACGTGTTGGGGTGTGGATAAAAACTCTCGCAATGTGGCTAAAGCTAGTCTCAAGTTAGGAAGATGATAAAACTTAGTCGTTCTACGTGTTTATATGCATGAAAATGCATGCAACCTAAGGCTTTTATAAGCCCCTAACATGACTGATGGAGGAGGTTGAGGGATGATGAGGATTTTCCTCATCCTCATCCCTTTCCTAACTAGGACAACCTATATAAACCCCTTTATTCACTCCTACGTATCCTTTGGACACCGACATCATCTCTTTTTGCTGCTGCTCCTTCTGCCTAGGAGGAAAGTAGAAGAAGGAAGGAAGATTTCTTCTCATCGTCAGGTAGGATCTTCCTTTCTCTTTTTTTCTCCTTCAATTAGAGTCCTTCAGATTAAGCCACCACCTTTGTTATTACCTTTGACTTGTGTTTAGTAAGTTTTTTTGTGTATAGGATTTTACTCTTTCTTTTTACTCCATTCATGGCTTTAACTATTGCCCATGTACACCAGTTGTGAGGTTTCTTCCAGTTTCCAGAAAGAGCCTCAGGTAGGATTTACCTTTTCTCTCTCTTCTTATCCCCCACATGTTATTCGTACTGTGAAGGTCTCCTCACTTCATCCTACTAGTTGTTTCATAATGTTGATCATGAAATCTTGTGTATAGGAACACGCTTAAGACCCAAAACCATTGGTTGAATTTTAATATAGAGTATAATCACTTTAAAAGTGTCTTTCCAACCGGTTTTAACCCCTCCCAAAAAGAAGACCAGCATTTGTCGAAAGACAAATCGTATCTATCGACAAATATCTATGGATCCTAGAACCCAAAAATCAGAAAAAATAATAACTGTCGACAACCAACCTGTAGCTATCGACAACCATCAGTCGCCTGCCGGCAACTAAAGACCAGATTCATGAATGTAGTTTTGGATGGAACAGTAGCAGTCGACAATCAACGAGCACTTGTCGAAAACCACCAGTATTTGTTGACAAACAGACCCACTTCTTCATTATTCGAAGTTGATACACTTCTGGACTATTCAAACAAGTTGACTTTTCTATTTTCTTGGATTCTAAACTAATATACTACTGGAATGAGTTATTTAACTGTCAACCAACCCATCTTTAGATTTCTATCTCTATTGTGCTCATAAAATATGACTTATGATCACAAGACTCTCTTCAAAGAGGGAATTAGGATCACTTGTGATAGCACCAGTCACTTGTGATCAGCTGTAGGAGACGGTTTATAGATAAATTCAAGTCAGTTTGTCTGATGATGGTGGGTAATAAATCATGTTATTGCGTAATGAACAAGATCCGAGGTGTTGGAATCGTCTGGGCACTAAGGATGTATTTTTGTTATTTATTAACCTCTTGAAAGCATCACGATGTCTGTCAAGTTCAATTTCTAAATTAAGTAATGTTCTAAATTTTGAAGGATATATGTGACTTTTGTTCTAAATTTTGTTTGGGCCCGATATGAAATCAAATTGGACTACTTGTTTATGCTAAGTCTGAAAGTTCATGAGCAAGTATGTCATTGATCTATAAGCACACTTTTTGAATATTCATTTAGGTCTGCATAATTTGAATTCTTGTTCTTAACTGCTCAAGTTTTATCAAATTAAGTTCTGAAATTTGACTTATGACTTTTGTTCTAGCATCAGGTCTAAATCCATACTTTGTACGACTTCTGTACATTTAACTCTTAGATTCCGGACATTTAAAATGAAGATATCATGTCCTACGAAAACTACTACTCAAGATTTGATTGAAAGACTTGTACTTAGTTCCACCTATTGAGTCTTTTGTTTTCTCCAAACACTTTCAGATTGAAAGTGAATACAACTTCGGCTACAGATTTCTTTCATTTCCTCTACAAATCCAAAAGAAGAGCATAATTTTAGTGACTCTCTAAAAATTTTGTTATAGTATTAAAATGCTAGAGAGAGTATTTGATTTATGTAAATTATGAATGTTGGTACAAAAGAATCTAGTTGATGTGTAATACTTTTAATGATGACTTTGTGAAATAATTTGTCAATCTTACATATGACACATGTATGTCTAGTCATAACGAATTTTGTTAGTGTAACTTCTCTTCCGTACAAAAGTTATATATTATGTATGTGTGGTGGGAAAATGGTGTTATAGCGTGATCCACCGTAATGGTTGCAGTTATAGGTTTATAGATGTATACATGTAACATTTTTTTGAGTTTTCTTGCATATATACCCCTACAAATTTTTTGTATGTATACCCCTACAAGCATATAGCCGCAACTATTACGGATAATTGATGTAGATCAAAACATACATACAAAAATCAAGGTTTGCTGGAGTATACATGCAAAAACCCAAAAATATTTGTATAGACAAATAAGGACTACCTGTAGAAGGAGATTCGTCACGAGTTCATGTAGAAAATGTTTCCTAATTGAAAGGATATTCAAGTCATTATTTTGAACTTGTACACGTTCAGACGAAAAAAAAATCCATCTTTTGACAAATAAAAGGAATAAGGAAACGTCCCCCTTTCCATGCTCCCTCCCCACCCCCATACTGAAAGATTCAAAGTCATTTTAAGAATGCTACGTTCCCAGAATTGATGAGGTAGGTTTTGAAAGAAACGTTGTGCACAACAAAGATTCATGAGATAGAAATTTGGCTATTAGTTATCATCCATTCACAAGCACACAACGTATGGCAGGATAAAGCAGCTACCAGCCTACCTGTATGTATCACACTGTAGCAGTACGTTGTGCTCCATTGACCCAGTGGGTCTCCCAGATGCCAGAACATAGAAAGGGATCGCAAAGTCAGTAGCAACCTAGGAATCAGAAACATATTAATACTGTGAGCTCCTGCTGGCAATGCAATCCAGCCAAGCACAGGATTTGAGACCTGGTCATTGATTTGACTGGTGGCTGACAAGCCTACTGCCTACCTGCATCAGGCTCAGGAGACCTCAGACTACCATGGCAGACACCACATTACATTATGGTGAACACTGCATTTCTCTTGTTCCAATAACACGTTCGTAATGTGCACCATGAAGGTCTGAAACAAGGAAGGAAGAGGAGGAACTCCCAAAGGAAGTGGGATAAGTGTGCCCGCTGGATAAGTAAGACAAGTCTTGTGCATGAAAAGTGGAGTCAATTGATAAGAAGATTGGCCACAACCAATAACGACTACAAACAAGAAAGAGGAACTGAGAACTGGCTTTACCTTACTAGCATTCTGAGTTCATTTATATCACATACGACCATGATGACTATATATATAAGGTTACATGCTGATGCTATCATGCAAGAAAGGCGAAGATACACACAAGCACTAGGAAGTTGCAGATACAAAGCAGGGTGCTGTGGAAAAGGAGGAGATGCCCAGGTGAACGTGGCTCTTTATTCACTGCAAACGCAAAGATGCAGAAACGTTTTTCCTACACCATGGCATCTCTCTTTTCCTCTGAACAGCCAACCAGAACTCTCTCCCTTGCTGCAAAATTATGGCATCCTATCCGGCGAGAGAATCATCTCTTCCTGATATATAGTTGGAATCTGGAGAAGTAGAGCTTGCTTCAAGGAGACCTCCTTACCCGGTGGCAGTTACCCTGTCCAAGGTGTCTAGAACATGCCTCATTGAAGGCCTCCTTTCTGGATTAGTCTGAACACATGCAAGAGCAATCTTCAGAGCTCCAATGATCTCATCCTCATTATCAGATTCCCGAACGAGGTAAGGATCCAATACCTCGGAGAGGGGCTTCTTCTCCTCGATACATACCTGAACCCATCGGACCAAGTCCATCTCTGAAGTACTTAATAGGATCATGGGAGACCTACCTGTTATTATTTCTAGTAGTATTACACCATAGGAGTAAACATCCCATTTCTGTGATGGCTTAAGAGTCTTCAGGGATTCGGGAGCTTGATAACAGAGCCCACTGGTCAAGATTGGACTAAGAGCTACATCAGATGACTGGCTTGATGGCTTCTCAGTACCCATTCGATTTGAGTGTGGGGTCGGGGTTCCTACTGCTATGTTAGCCAGCCGCCCGAGCCCAAAATCGGCGACAAAAGGTTCCATATTAGCTCCAAGGAGTATATTGTTGGGTTTCAGATCTCCATGGACATACTTCTTTGGACTGAACTCATGCAAGTAAGCCATGCCCCTGGCTATTCCCTTCATGATTTTTAGCCTCACATGCCAAGGTAGAGGAGAAAAGGATGCCATTCCTGCCTTACCTGGAATCAAAGTCACCAACAACAACCAAAATATTGAATGATTAGGGAAGGGTGAAAAATTAAAAAGGAGAAAATAAATGAATTGACTACACAAAACAAATATACAAGGAAGAACTTGTGGTGTATCTTGAAGAGCAGATCCACACCTAGACACCACAATTAACATCCTCCTATATTTGTTCAAATCTAATCATATACAACAGATCTATAACAGACTGGACGTGTTTCCAGATTCTTCCAAACCATGCCAGGGAAACAAATGTGTCATGCGGCGTTTACAGATACCATCTCTTGTTACGGATTCAAAACTGTGCAGACCCTCGCATGCGTTTTAAAATATAAGAAAACTACTGCATATTCACATATGTACTAGTTCAGGCACTCACCATGGATGGCAGTGGACAGGTTCCCATTAGGTATGTACTCGTATATAAGAAGCTTCTCATCGATTGACCAGTAATAAGCTTTCAGGCAAGCAATATTGGGATGCCTGACCTTACCAATGGCCTCTACCTCTGTCTGGAACTCTTTAAACCTCTGAGAACCCCCTTCCCCCAACCTCCTTACTGCCAAGGTGAGCCCATCCTCCAGCACAACCTTGTAGACGATTCCAATCCCGCTCTTGCCCAAAACGAAAGCTGATGCCTTGAGGAGCTCATCCAGATCAAAATTCACCTGCCGATCCAAGGCAACGAGGTCTAGTTGCTCTACATTCTCCGAAAGCACCTCGGATTCATCTTTCCGGAAGCAAAGGCACTCCTTCCTCCCCTTCTGTCCCTTGTCGGAGTTCCCGCCATCCTCTTTCCCAGCCGAGGAGGTCGCTCTCCAGTAGCAATAGAGGAATACCAGTGCTATAAGGCCGATACCGGCAACATCGCCGACAACAATGGCAATCACCTGGCCTGTGCTCAAGTTCCTGCGAGTTCTAACCTCGTCCACATTGCCCACTTGCACACCTGGTGTGGAGTTATCTGTGGGAAGATATGGAAACGACGGAGGAGCTGCTCCCTCGCCAGCAGAACAAGGGCCCGGCAAAGGAGGGCCGCAGAGGCCCGGATTCCCTATGAACGCCGTTGGCCCCCGGTTAACCAGAGCGCCGTTCTGCGGTATGGGGCCGCTGAGGTTGTTGTAGGTGAGGTCGATGTAGACCTTGTCCGGAAGCTCGCCGAGGCTCGCCGGTATGGCGCCGGAGAAATTGTTATGGGAGAGGTCTAGGGTGCCCTGGAGGCTAGAGAGGTTACCAATGCCAGCGGGAATGGGCCCGGTAAATCCATTAGAAGAGAGATTAAGCTTATCCAGCTGGACGAAGCTGTTGCCGAATGCCGGTGGGAGGGGTCCGGTGAAGTTGTTGCTACTGAGATCAAGGGACCTGAGCCGCCGGCACTCCAGCAAGCTGGAGGGCACCAAGCTGTTTATGGAGTTCTGGGAGACGTCCAGATTTTGGAGGTAGGAAAGGTTACCAATCTCGGCGGGGAGCGGCCCAGAGATGTAGTTGCCGGAAAGCACCAAGCTTTGGAGGCCCCGGGCGCCGGTGAGGAGGCCAGCAGGGAGGCCCCCCTGCAGCCTGTTATTCCTGAGGTTGATGTGCCGGAGAGAGGAGAGGTTGCCGAGATCGGGGGGAGGATGCCCAGGAGCTTCTTCTTGGGGACGCTAAGGGAGACGACGCTTCCGCCTCTGCAGGTGACGCCGTTCCACAAGCACGGGTCCTGGTCGGAGGCGTTCCAGTTGGAGAGGGTCCCCTCTACGTCCTCTGTGATGGACCATTTAAACAAGAGCAGCGCCTTGCCTTCTGCGTTCAAGACGCCGCCCACGCCATGGAACTGAAAGAGGAGAAGGAACCCGCTGGACAGAAGGAGGAGAACCCATGTCCCAGCAGGTGGAAGAACCACCATGGATGAAGAATTATGGGCCACGCACCAGCACACTCTACAAGATTGTAGTACCCAGAAGACCAAAGAAGGGTTCCCCCTCCCAACCTTTTGCAAGGGAAAGCTCCTGCTTGCAAGCACCAACTTCTCCTCTGATGGGTACCTCCTCCACCTCTCCAGCTGCCCAAATCTCCACAGCAAGAGGAATGCAGAAGCAGCGAAGTGACCAGGTTTTCGGAGTGGAGAAGAGTGGGGATAGCGAAGCAAAAAAGAAAGCTTTCGGATGCAAAGCAGGGTTCTTTGCTCCCAATTAACCAGGGGTTCTTTGCTCCCAATTAACCAGGGCTTTTCCTCGCTGGATGCTAGCTTTTTTTCTTTCCGGCGTGGAGAGAGAGAGAGAGAGAGCTAGCGGGTGTGGGTAGGAGGGAGAGAAAGGTGGTGTCAGAGGGAGTCTACCTACTCATGCAGGCCTTCCCTGCCACTGCTTTGGGGGGAAGAGGAAGAAGAAGAAAAGAACGGAGGGTTGGGGGGGGGGAGGGGAGGTCTCAGGGAGGGGGACGGGGCAATAAAGGACAAGAAACGAGGGATGGGTCACGGACGGGACCAAGGAGGAGAAGGCGAACGGAAAAGGGTTCGGCTGGACAGGAGACGGGGGTTACAGTGAGAGGAGAGGAGGAAACCGGGAAAGCGACAGAAAAGGCGACGGGGCCAATTCCACCAGCAATTAGTCCGGGGCATCGGCGGGAGAAGGGACGGGTGTGGTGGCCTGGTGACGGTGGGGAATGACGGGGGCAAAAGTGTCCTTTCTCGCCCCTGTCTCCCCGCAGTTATCGGGAGAATTGCGCGCCGGAAACGCCCTTTATTTTGATCTTCGTCGGTCGCCGGCGCCTGTAGCACGCCGAGGGAAGTAGTCGGGGTGTGATGGTAGTGAATAATGTGGCCTACGGTGAGATGCGTTTGGTGGCCGAGTAAACGTAGACAAACATTTATTGTGAGATAATTTTATCTTTTATAATAAAATTGGTTATAAATCATTATAATAAATAATTTTATTAGTTGATAAAAAATAACAAGATTTTTTCCCTCTCTTTTTTCATGAGTTAATATAAATTTTTTTTACAATCTATATCAATTTTATTAAAAAAAGTAATCGTACAATAAATATTTCTCATTCTAAAAAGAATTCGATGATCAAAATCTTGTTTTGATAGTGTATTATCTAGTTCTAAACTCTTAGCCTTGCATGTAGTTCTTTGTAAATTTGCTTTGTACTGGAATTAAACTCTAGTTATTTAAAATATCATTGACGATCGAAATGCTTACCATGCACATCTTCTTAAAAGAATCTCAGTACGACCAAATTTGATGACCAAGATTTCCCATTTTTAAGAAATATATATGCAACTATCATCTAGCACCAATCTCTTAAGTGTTCATTATAATTCTTTTAAACTTGCTCTATGTGAAAATTGAATTTTAATAGTCTAGAGATATATAGAGAGTCTTAATCAATTGAGCCACACTCATTTAAATAGGATTCAACAACCCAGACATTATCGAGTCACTTTGATTATCGATTTGAATATATATAAAAGTTTGTTAGCTAATTATTAAATGTCAAGATAAGTCTCTTACCTAATTGGCCTTCTGCTACTTTATAACAGACAACTTCAGCTAATTTATAGCAGGCAAACTTTAATAATTTGTAGAGTGAACGTACTATTCTCAATCTAATGAACTATACTTAATCTAACTCTCTCTTCTTAAACAAGATCTCTATAATCTTATGCATTGCGGATCAGAGATGGAAATAAAAATGATACTTATAAAAGAATCAGAAAAAAAACAAAATAAAAAATTTATATATCGTTAGAAATGGAAATGGAAACGGAGAAACAAATGTAAAAATGACTATTTTTTATCTACTAAAAAAATAGATAAAATTTTGAATTAATAACCCTACTGCTATCCAAAGAGTCTTATTCTCACTTCTAATCTACTATTCAGTAGTTTGAAAACGGTTCGGAGTGTGGACCGCCACAAGCCAAGGTACTCTTGTAACCATTTATACTTAACAAATGGTAGAATACTTATGAAGAAATATGAAAAATGTATAAAAAGGGTGATGAAATAGAACTATTTGATCTAGAAAAATATAATATAGTTATCAAATGAGTACTCCTACTTTTTAAGAGTTTTTCTTCACTTTTTAGCTTCTATATCATTTCATAGTTATTGATTAGCACATCTAATCATTCGAATAATAAAAAACCTGTAAATTCTATAAAAAAAAATTCAAATAAGTCTATCGTAAAAAAATAAATAGAATGTTCTGTTATATATTCCTTCGTAGTTAACCACACCTTATTTCAGTTTTCCCCATTTAACCAACAAAACAAATGGCATGGTTTTTTTTCCCTTTCTGTAGGGACAAAAATTAGGTGGGTTTTCCTATTAATGGATGAATCAATAAATTCGAAAGAATATAGGAGCCTGAAAATAAAAAACCCAATTTTTAATATAAGCATCTACATATATAGCTTCAAAAGATAGTGTTTTCTTCGTGTCACACGAAGATAAAACCACCATGTAAAAAATATGTATGTTAGAATTAAACATGACTTATTGGGAACAATGTGGAGGGAGTGGTTTCAATGATTTAATCATTGGAAAGTTACTTTTCCTCTTCTAACTCCCAAGTGAAAAAATATATTTTTAGATTATGATTTTAGAATTTTGAGAGAAGATGAGAGAGATAGAGAGAACATGTGAAATGATGAAATCTAGATTTTTATTCCCCAAAAATTGGTGTTGATTAACTTTTGCCCCAAAACCAGATTTTGAAAAAGAGTAAAACCCTCCATTAATTCCAAACGATGCCTTAATTCGATTCCTGCAAAAGAAGCGCGCGGTCTTTTGCTTAATGATGGCTTATATGTACTAGACTCTAACTTTCCAACCAATTAGACATCATGATTCATAGTTAAAATAACATCCCATGTGGGATGGTTCATTGCAACTTTTAACAATATGGAAGGCTTTCACTATGAGGATTCTAGAATCATCTAACTGATCATGGTGCAAAGCGGATGGACATATCGAGTTCTAGGTCTACATGAAATGTAAAATTGTCTAGTCATCATGATAAAAAGAGGGGTGATAAAGTTTGCAAATAGAAAACCCAAGTGTTCAATTCTACACTAAAAATGTTGGATCATGACAAAAACTGGAAATTTGAAAGCCTCTTCTTTCGGATACAATGGAATTTCGAGTATCAATTTGTTGTGTAGGTACTGTATACTTTTTGTTTGGACAATAGTTGTCCAAGTACTAGATTCAAGGACCTTTTTTTTCAAAATGGGTTCTACGGACAAAGTTGATAAAGACGCGTTGGATGCCTTGAAGGAGAAGTTCCTACCACCAGAATTTGAGTTGGGTTGAGAGAGGGAGGTTTAAGTTGCTGTGAGTGTAAAAAGAGATGTTGGGTTAGGACATGAGAGAGAGAGAGAGAGAGAGAGAGAGAGAGAGAAGGTAGCTTAAAATATGAGAGAAGAGAAGAGGTAAAGTAGCCGTTTTGCAGGTGGGGGCTGTGTCCTGGTCTGACGACCCCTGTTTCATCTTTTTCTTTAGCAAGTTTTTTTTCAGTCTGCTGTCCACTTGTCCTAGGGGTTATACTGTTTTCTATTTGTCACCGGTTGTTCATCAAATAAGATTGTGAAATTATAATAAATATATTTAAAAGAGGATTTCGTTGGTGAGTATTATAATGGTGCATTGTATCTATGTAGGGTAAGTCTTGTTGCAAACCGCCACATGACGGTTTGCAACAAACTCAACTCCCCATTGGAGGGAGCTGAGGTGGGGCCAAACCCACCCCCAATGGGGGTGTGGTTTGCACCCACGTGGATTCAAACTCCCCATGGGAGTTTGCACCAAGCCCTTCTCATCCATGTAATAGGAGCCTTATCAAATATATTTTTTATAAGTCTAATAAATATTTCTCGATCAATAATATCAACTGAGAAAAACTTATTAAAAGAGAGACGGGAAGCTTCTCTTATATGCCTTCTCCACATGACATTTATACGCTATCCAACGACTATGCGCCATTGAGTGCCGTGCAAGAGTGTAAATACTATTAAATTTAACACAGATATGACAGCCCATATAAGTCGTAAAAGAGTAATAACTTTTACTGGTAAAAATGAGCAAAAAATTATCTGACACGCCACTTAATTAGTCGGATATTAGAATATCCCGACACTTTAGTGATGTGTGAGACCCGGAGACTTGACTAATGCACCTTGACCGAGCAATGTTTTTTTCCATTTTAAATAAGTGTTGTTCATCATAAAATGGTGCCTTTGGGAACCCACGTTCCCTCCATTAGACTAGTTTTAATCCTGTAATTTTTTGATGACATGGGGTGAACTCTTCAAGCTTTATGGGTTCCTCTGATAACCTTTTCTTGCAGCTTCCTTATGAGTCACCACTTTGCGCCTTTGGGAGCCTTCTTTTCCATGGACCACTGGGAGGTCACCCCACCCCCACATAAGCATCTGTGTACTTTTCACAGAGAATTGCAACAATAACCTGTTAAGTTAAAAATTATAGAATTGCCATCCTTAAAATCATATTAATATTAACAACATTATTGTGTTAAGATTAGTGTAAAATTACCCCTGAGGTTGGTAAGCATTTGAAAACTGGAACATATGCATATAATACTTCTTTACAAATTACCCACGGATCAAAAAATAATGTTATGCGACCTTATTACTTTATCTATCTGTTGGTGGCCAACGTGGAGGCAACTCTAGTCTATCTTATGTAAATATGTATATATATACACATATATATATATGTATGTATAAAATCTCACCATTAATCTTGTCAAGTTAATGTAAATTAATCTCATCACATCATATAAACGTAAAATTAATTATATTACATAAAGATTTGTGTAAGAAAATAGAAGCTGAGGTTATCAACGGGTAATAATTGGGCGACAATGATAATGGCCGATTGACAATGATGATGGCTAGACAATAGACGCAACAACTTGTATTGGCATGTGAAGGTGAGGGGTTGTGCCATATGTGGAAGTGATATAATTAAGCTACATACATATCTAGCTCAATATTAGTAGACTAGTCAGATATTAAACATTTCTTACGTGTAATATCGTCCATCAAATACTAAGGATTTTAGTCCGATACTAAACATTTCTCATGTGTAATATCATCCATCAAATATACTAAGCATTTTATGTGTAAAACCACTCTTTGTTAATGCCTTCTATATATCATGTGTTATTGATTTTTGGCAATAATTAATTGATGAGTTATTTTTTGTCCTTTATATCTATGTAAGATGGTTATTTTAATTAATATGTATATAGAAATGACATTTTTACAGTTATGCATACAAGAAGGGTTTTTTGCGATTATCTCTCATTATTCTCGTTGCATTTTTTATTGTCTTAGCATGCATGAGAGTGGGATAAAGGGCGTTACAAGTAGGTTATCTATCTAATAAAGGGTAATGATGACAATGGCGGTGATCATTAAAGCACATGAGTTGGCAATTCTGATTCGAATACTTCATGGCTTTTAAATAGATCTATCGCTCAAACTCGAAACAAGTACATTACGTTGCTCGCATTAACAGATAATATTCCCTACTTTTCATCTTCTCTAGCAAAAAATAGTCCCTATACTATTCTTATGATATAGATCAACGACAGAGTCTTTTCTTTTGTGAATAAAGGTCATTAATTTTAATAAGCGACTAAGATGTGGTAAGATCTTTTATTTGTTGGAACAACTCAAATCTATTTTACTAAGGCGATTGGAATTAACTACTCCGCTAGAAATGTGAAAACCTTAGCTTATCCTACCAGAGTATATATAACTCAACCCACATTATCCCATCTGTTTATTGAAGCTACTATAAAAGAATAATATAAAAATCGTCAAAATACGGACAAAAGGTTAGTTGCGTGAGACTTTTGTACTTGGGCAATAGCATTTGGACATATAAAATAAACTCTGATATTTTCTTATTATGTTTGGCGGACCGGGCCCAATAAGATCCAGGAACCAGAAATTAGGCTAACTAACGACAAGCTGACAAATTCCTGCCCGGACACTGTCGTTGTCTTTTTGCAGTTTCTGTATTAACAATCTAATGCATGTCTTCTCGCCAAATGACTTCCCTATTTTGATGGTGTACGACGGTCAAGGCCTTTTTAAAAAGAAAAGAAAGAGAACTCTATAACCTCACCATTGTTTGGGCGTGTACTTAAGACCAACATTTTTTTTCTCAAGGGTTGTTTGATTTGACGTAAATAGTATAAATAATATATTTTGTGATACAAAAACATTAATACATTTTTTTAGTTGGAAATTAAGTTAGTTTATTACAATGTTTTTAGAAATTATTTTGAAACTATTCCTATTTGAGATTTGAACCTGCAATTAACTGATCATCTTGGTGTATATGGAAGACTACTAATTATTAGACCATGCACTCTTTGGTATACATGCACAAAAGATATTACAATGTCATGATGTTTCACTGTACGTAGTTTGCATCAAGTAAAACGATCCTCAAGCATATTAATTTGTAAAGTATTGTAGGAACTTGTAGCACACCATGAATTAATGTGCATATATATATATATATATATATATACTCTTCATGATTCCTAGCTAGCTAGCTAATTAATAATGCCGTTAATTGTCTAACATATGCATGTGTAATAAGCACTCTCGACTAGCTACTACTATTCTCCATTTCTCCTTGTTGAAGAATGAAAGCTACACAGACCGAAAGTTTCTGCCAAACGTGCCTGAAGGGACGACTACCATGCATGAAGGACATTGACAAATATTGTTTTCTCCCTCTGAGTATATTATACGTTAATTCGTGCCTTGGCTAGCCAAGAGATGTTCTTCTCCACAAGTCTCTTCTCCTCCATAGAGGCAATGCCCTCGTGAATGGGGTCTTACCTGAATGTACAACGTGACTCGGTCAACGGCCCCTTTGAGTGACCAAGAAGTAGAAGAAACAAAAGCCGAGGGAGACCTAGCTAGATGTGAACTGGCCATTGTTTAATGGTGAGATGCCGTGAAAGGAAGTTAACAACAATTTAAACTTGGTCTCGAGCAGACGGTCCCCGGAGTACGTTGGGCGAACTTCCTATAAGAACAACATGTGCAAGCGTGCCTAACTAATTCATTAGGATAGATGGATAGATATGGATGCTTAAACAGGAAAGGCACCATTTGATTAAAAGGAGCCTTTCAAATGTCCATTGCATATTGTAACGTTCTGCCTCTTGGTTCACATTCATATATATCCTATGGTCACTTCATATGATATGATGTTGCAGTACGTACCCCAATAGTTTTTTAGATAGTTTCTAGTACACCCAATCGTTAATTTTTTTCTCTAATGCATGGAGAGGGTGTAATAAGATTCTTTTCTCTAATTTTTTCAACTAATAAAATTACTTCCTTATAATCCATATTAATTTTATTGAAAGACTCATCCTACATTAATAAACATTTCTCTTATTAGAAATCCAGGGATATGCAAGTTTGAGCCATACAATACCCTTGCTAATTAAGAGACAATGCCCTAGGGACTTTTAGTGACAGTGAACGATTTTTCCCTTCAATTAATTACAGGTCCTCCTCATGGGCAGGATGGAGCATTCTCCTCACTCCGTAATAACTTTGATGCCCATGGCCATATTTCCATATGATTATATTTTGTTTGAAGTCTCTACCATATATAGTGCGTAGAACATATATATATATTAATAAAAAACATAATTAGTCTATATATCTTTCTCGGCTAATCTATATCAACTGGCTGGCTATATATGCCTAGTCGGTACTTCATATGATTATATTTTGCGTGTGTGGTTTCTCAGCTAGCAATAGCATCATAGACCCACTAACTTATGGTGTTTAACTGATCCCTTCTCTAGATTAAGAAACTTAAGCCCCCCCATCCCCAAGACATAATTTCCTCGAGAAAAGATGTCCAAGACCCACATGCTCGTTGCAGACTCTACCGACATTATAAACAAGCTGTGGAAGCAGCTGCTGCTCCCCCACCAGGTCCTGATGCAGCCACTACTTTATTGGTGGAACATGCATGATTACGGGAGGTGTGCTACAGAGGCCCCCTGTAATTAAATTAATTAACTAACTTGGTTGTGAAAGGCTATTCACACGTGGGAAACATATGAACAAACCACTCATCCGTGTCAGCAGGCCAGAGGTGCCCGCCTTCCCGTCTTTAACTTGTACGAC
Organism: Colocasia esculenta; assembly: GCA_014218235.1. Lineage (NCBI taxonomy): Eukaryota > Viridiplantae > Streptophyta > Magnoliopsida > Alismatales > Araceae > Colocasia > Colocasia esculenta. The sequence goes on along the minus strand of CM024761.1, from coordinate 33,254,946 downwards.
TCTGGCGGCTCCAACGGTCTGCGGTCAAATTGGGGGCCAGATTGGGGTGGTGGGTCGGCCGGGTGCGGGGTTCAGCGTCTGCGGACCCCTGTCCCAACGTGATTAGTGGCGGACATTAGGCAGCAGACAGGATGACCAACGGAGGGTCCTGATCTAATGCTCTGTATTTCATGTTTGGGCGATGGAACCTCCGTGGCTTGATCTTGTTCGTAAGGCTGTCACCGGGATCAGATCTGCGTCGAATTTAGGGGAGCTAAGTTCAGATCCGATTCATCAGTATAAAAATTTAAATTCAGGTCTAAGTTCGAGTTATGTCGGGTAGGATTAGGTTGGATCCGACAATTTTATAAAAATGTGAAACTCGACTAAAGTCCAATATGATCAGAATAACGAAATAAAAATTAAATTAATAATAAACTAATATGTTTAATAATAAAATTTATAATTGTACTCAATTAAATAAAATTTTGATGTTAATTACATAATTTGTTTGAAAAGATAGTACGTAAAATAATATAATTTTAACTAAATAAAATTTATGATTTAAAAAGAGAAAAAAAAAAACGGTCAGACTAGTCCTTCGAGTCAAATTCAAAGCCAGCTCATGGACCTAGTTGGGCTGAGTTTTTAAACCCGATTAAATATACGAACTAAAAAGAGTCTTGTGATCTGACCTAAAATTGGGCAAATTACCCGTAGACCTATCGAACCTACCATGTCCATGTCCATTGACAACCCTAAATGACAATCCTCCTATGTATGAACTGGACTGAGATTTATCTATAGTGAAAAAAAATGCAATCGTTCATATTGGAAATGAGATTCCCTCAATACATCGATTGAGAGGACTCAGTGTGAAAAACCCCGCTCACACCCCCACCCCACCCTTGCTAGAGAGAGAGAGAGAGAGAGAGAGAGAGAGAGAGAGAGTATAGCGACCCTAGATATTTATGTTCAATAAAGCTCCATATCTAAGTCCGCCTCCCGCGATCGCACCGGACTCTCGTAAGAGATATCTCACACAAGTGTCCAATAAGAATATAAAAGACAACTACGAGAGTATAATATAGAAGAAAGTACAAGTAATTTTACTCATTTCCACAAATTACATTGTCCCAATACATTATTACAAGTCCAAGAGAAAAGTACAACTACTGGGGCATACCCCGAGGGAGCAAAGCTCACATTGAACACGACTACAACTCATTCGCTGGTGGTACAAGTCTGCCACAACGCCGCTGCAAGCCAAACATACGGCAAGTCCTAAAAAGAACTGTAGGGGAGTGAGCCTCAACAAGTCACAGACTCAATAGGAACCTCCCAAAACAACAACCAGAAACTCAAGAGACCTCAACCCCGAAAGGGGTCTCACTGGCAACACCGTTAGCCAATCCATGTCATGCTCACAACAATCATGATTAATAGCAACTAAAACATAATTGCACCAGCTAATACAAATCTTAGAAGATAAGAGAAACAACATGACTAGCACAACACTACTAGTCCGCCAACAACTGAAATACTTAGGCCACAAGTCTCAAAGGCAAACCACTACAACAACTGATCGCCTAAGCTACAAACCTCATAAGCAAATCAATGCTTAGGCTACAAGCATCACAGGCGAACCTCAAACACATGGGTAACAGGACTGCTAGCCAAGAGCTAGTCCATTATACCCTAGAACCACAACACATCGGAAGGTTACCTTTAAAAGGGTACAACACGGCTAGTGGAAGGTCCTACAACACGACCTCAATGGAGCACAGCTCCACCTTACTACCTGAAAAGGCTGGTATACAACGTACCACGACAAACGGTTATCCACGAAGGTGCAGGTACCTGCCACCACGAGGTACCACCACAAAACCTCAACACAACTATGCCTCCAACAAGGCACACCACAGCGAGTCCAACCACAACCAGTGAGTCAACACTCACAAGCTACAACCACTGGCAAAGCACGAGTCGGAAAGAACGACGCCACCACACGGGAACAGACTACTGGTTCATGACGCCAGTATCCAACCCGGATAACACAGCACAAGAACTATCTCTCAGTCTCACAATCACAGACGAAAGGTCCAACTGCCGCTCCACAACCACACACTAAAGCCAAAGAACAGTGGAGACCAACCAACACCACACCTGCAGACCACACACAACTGCAGGCCCATGCCTAACACCTCTAGGGACTCTGGCCTAAGCTCCCTAAAGTGAGGCACTGAAAAACAGGACTAGCTGGGGCCCAGTATGTCTACTGGTGTCCGTACCCCCAGCCACGAGCGCGCTACAAGCGACCGCACACCCACAAACACAAGTCACTGCCCTCTGTCTTCTTTCCCTCAGCCGGACGTACAACTCAAACACATGAGTGAGGGTGTCAAGGAAGATGACACATACCTCGACGGTACATATAGTACCGGGACAAACCTCGAGCACTAACGTGCCTGGCTCACATAAAACCTGGGATACCCGACTAGAGAGGCATTTCGAATAGGCGCCGGACCACCAAACTCGGAAAGCACACAAACCACGCCGATCACTTAACACCCCAGTAAAACTTATATCAGCACACATTTAACATAATCGGCTCGTCACTGGTCACTACGTGACCTCTAAGCAATAACACACCATTAAACACGGGGTCCACATTATAACATTGCCTATCATTGGCCATCTCATGGCCTCCATGGCAACGCACCATAATGCACATAACCTTTATAACATACTTAACATAATTAACGTAACCAACAACATTACTCACTCATTAACCACCAACTACTCCATTAACCTAAACATGTTTTACTAATGATTAATCAAATTAGAGCAACTTAAAATACCTTAAAACGACCTAAGCTAGGTCCACACATGACCTTCATTGCCCAAGGCCCAACAATCTACTTCGGCCAGAAGAACGCGATGAGGCCACTGTTGCATTAAGAACGCGATGGCCCGACAAGCCGCAATCACACACCAGAATGCAACAGACTGACAAACCATAAACCCGCACTGGAACGCGACGGAGTCTACCGTCGCGTTAATTGATGATCAGTCTGTCCCCATGTAATTTTTAGTATACATTTATTTTGGTGATAACAAAATCCTATCAAAGTTCTTTAACATATATTCATAAGTCTTAAGTACAGGATATACTCCAGGTCAATCAAGCCAATATTGATAATATCATATTTCTGAAGCGTTAATTATTTCAAGATTGTATTTATCTAAGTCCACATCGACTTCTGTTGAAAGTCACAACGATTTCCTTCATGTATATCGTTTTTAATAGAGCTATAACGATTTGATCATCGCAAACGATTCCTTAAGTCATCGTAACGATTTGCTCATCGCAACGATTCCTTAAGTCATCGTAATGATTCGCTCATCGTTACCTTACACTACAAGAAAAATCGGAAATAGAGACCGAAATATTCGGTCTCTATTCGTTCTCTATTTGGTCTCTAAACTCGGTCCCTAAACAGCTCAGAGACCGAACATAGTGACCGAATAGTGATCGAATTTGTCGGTCAAGAACTTCTGGTCACAATCTGTGACCGAAACTAAATTCGGATGTCCCTATTCGGTCACTAAATAGGGACCGAATAGGGACCGAATCAGGTCGGTCCCTATTTAGGGACCGAATATAGGGACCGACCTGATTCGGTCCCAGTTCAGTCCCTAAAAGAGACCGAATAGGGACCGAATATCGGTCCCTATTTAGGGACTGAACTGAGCCGGTCACTATTTGGTCCTATTCAGTCCCTATTTTTAGGGACTGAATTGGGACCAACTCAGTTCGGTCCCTAAATAGGACACACCGAACTAGTTCGGACCCTAAATAGGGACCGACCTGATTCGGTCCCTATTCGGTCCCTATTCGGTCCCTATTTTTAGGGACTGAATTGGGACCAACTCAGTTCGGTCCCTAAATAGGGACCGAATATTCGGTCTCTATTCAGTCTCTAAAATAGGGACCGAATAGTGACTGATTATAATCGGTCACTAATCGGTCTCTAAAATAAGGACCGAATAGTGACTGATTATAATCGGTCACTAATCGGTCTCTATTTTTTAATTTTTTTTTAAAAAATATTACATTTTTAGGAAAATAACCTGCGTAAAATAAATAATATCCATAACATAATAATTGTCCACAATAAAAATTCAACAACACAAAAATAAAAAATATCCACAACAAAACAATAATAAAATGTCCACAACATCAACAATAATAAAAATATCCCAACACACAATAATAAAATGTCCACAACATCAGAATAATAAAATGTCACAATAAGAATAAAAAAATCCACAACATCAAATATAAAATACCAACACATAATAAAAAGTCTACAACAATAATAATAAGAAATGAAAATCATGAATCCTCGTCCTCGTGCTCGTCTCCTCCCACTCCACCTGATGAAGGAACCTACAATACATATATAACTAAATCAGTTAAAATTAAATACTATTAAGTAATAACTTATTTTAGAAGCATAAATTAAATACTATTAAAGTAATAAATTATTTAATTTCATAGATTTTTATTCACTCACTTTCGGTCATATTTTGATCGCACTATAATTTTGTCACACAAATCGGGAGTCCGAATTGAACTCCGTCAGTTACCACAAATCACACTCATCGCCCCGACCGTGCTAGAACAAACCATAGGCCAATTGAATGAGTATTTCTAATTTTGGACCCACAACCTAAGTTTTTCATTTCTTAACTAAATTATAACTTGTTTATTGTGACTTTGAGCGTCGAGCTCAAACCGGGAGTCCGAATTGAACTCCGTTGGTTTCCACAAGTCACACTCATCGCCCCGACCGTGCTGTGAACAAACCGGAGGCCAATCGATGAGTATTTTTAATTTTGGACCCACAAACCTAAGTTTTTCATTTCCAAACTAAATTAACTTGTTTATTGTGACTTTGAGCGTCGAGCTCAAACCGGGAGTCCGAATTGAACTCCGTCGGTTTCCACAAGTCACACTCATCGCCCCGACCGTGCTGGAACAAACCGGAAGTCATCGGATGAGTATTTCTAATTTTGGACCCACAAACCTAAGTTTTTCATTTCTTACTAAACTAACTTTTTATTGTGACTTTGAGCGCCGAGCTCAAACCGGGAGTCCGAATTGAACTCCATTAGTTTCCACAAGTCACACTCATCGCCCCGACCGTGCTTGAACAACCGGAGGCCAATCGGATGAGTATTTTTAATTTTGGACCCACAAACCTAAAATTTTCATTTCTAAACTAAATTAACTTGTTTATTGTGACTTTGAGCGCCGAGCTCAACCGGGAGTCTAAATTGAACTTCGTCGGTTTTCACAAGTCCACATCTCTTCGCCCCGACCGTGCTGTCTGAACAAACCGGTAGGCCATCCTAACCGATGATTATTTCTAATTTTGGACCCATAAACCTAAGTTTTTTTCATTTCTTAACTAAACTAACTTGTTTATTATGACTTTGAGCGCCGAGCTCAAACTGGGAGTCCGAATTGAACTCCGTCGATTTCCACAAGTCACACTCATCGCCCCGACCGCGAATTGAACTCCGTCGGTTTCCACAAGTCACACTCATCGCCCCGACCGTGTGGAACAAACCGAAGGCCAATCGGATGAGTATTTTAATTTTTGACCCACAAACCTAAGTTTTTTATTTTTAACTAAACTAACTTGTTTATTGTGACTTTGAGCGTCGAGCTCAAATCACGGTGGAGTCCGAATTGAACCGTCAGTTACCACAAGTCACACTCATCGCCCCAACCGTGCTGGAATAAAACGTAGGCCAATCGGATGAGTATTTCTAATTTTGGACCCACAAATCTAAGTTTTTCATTTTTAAACTAAACTAACTTATTTATTGTGACTTTCAAGCTCGAGCTCAAACCGGGAGTCCGAATGAACTCCGTTAGTTTCCACAAGTCATACTCATCGCCCGGACCGTGCTAGAACAAACCGGAGGCCAATGGATGAGTATTTTAATTTGGACCCACAAAACCTAAGTTTTTCATTTCTAAACTAAAACTACTTGTTTATTGTGACTTTGAGCGCCGAGCTCAAATAGGGGAGTCCGAATTGAACTCCGTCAGTTTTCACAAGTCACACTCATCGCCCCGACCGTGTGCTGGAACAAACCGGGGCCAATCGGATGAGTATTTCTAATTTTGCACCACAAACCTAATTTTTCATTTCTTAACTAAACTAACTTGTTTTTGTGACTTGAAAGCCGAGCTAAAACCGGGAGTCCGAATTGAACTCTGTCGGTTTCCACAAGTCACACTCATCGCCCCGACCGTGCTGGAACAAACCGAAGGCCAATCGGATGATGAGTTTTTAATTTTGGACCCACAAACCTAAGTTTTTCATTTCTTAACTAAACTAACTTGTTTATTGTGACTTTGAGCGCCGAGCTCAAACCGGGAGTCCGAATTGAACTCTATCGGTTTCCACAAGTCACACTCATCTCCCCGACCGTGCTGGAACAAACCGGAGGTCAATCAGATGAGTATTTCTAGTTTTGGACCCCCAAACCTTGCTAAGTTATTCATTTCTAAACTAAACTAACTTTGTTCTAATGTGAATTTGAGCGTCGAGCTCAAACCGGGAGTCCGAATGTGAACTCCGTTGGTTTTCACAGTCACACTCATCGCCCTGTCCGAATTGAACTCCGTCAGTTTCCACAAGGTCTAACTGCCATGATAGAGTGCCATATAAATGAAGAACTCCTTTTAACTTTTGCATGACAGAAGGGAGTTTGGCTCTACAATACTTGGCTTTAAAAATTTTAGTCCAAAACCACCATAGTCAATAAAGAATCTCCATGTCAATTTCATAATCGCCGCTTTATGATGTTTTGTGCCTGTCCTAAATCCCAAACCCCCCCCCTCAAGTTTAGTCAGAAAACTAATAATTTCAAAAAACCTTAACATCTAATTATCTGACAACTTTTTGTAAAGAGAAAAATCAACTAAGATATTAAGCAGCATTAGAAAACTATCCAATGCAATATCCAATAAGGATAATTCTTTGACTTTTAAAGCACACAGACTTAACCTGTTAAAATATATGTTGAAAATTAAATTAGTAATATAAAATAATAAAAATACACATCCAAAGTGGTATAAGAATTGAACTATATAAATCCAGAAGATCTGAACCAAAATGTCTACACCACATTGTGTAGCCACCCCCAAACTGAAACCCTTCCAACAACAGATTAACATTTAAAATGTAAAAAAAATGATGTTACCTCTTGTGCTCCACGTGTGTTGCCAAGGTGTTGAGGTGTTGCCCCAACCTCAGCGCAATGCAGAATCTGCAAATCGTGTGTTCTTGCACCTAAGCTACAGATCAAATACTCGAGAGGGTCTAATTAGAAAAATGGATGAAGAATGGAATAATTTTGATGTTGTAGAAGGATTTCACATAAATGCCCATTTAGATTCCTATGATTTCAGTCTACTCAACAGTTTTACCTAAAAGTCGCAGTTGACACCATCCCTGAATAGTGAAGAAAGCTGCAGCAGTGAGATACCCTCCATTGATTGAGAGAGAGTTGCAGGGGCTAGTGGGGAGGGGGATGTCAGAGCTAGAGTCAGAGCCTCCTCCTTCGGCGCCGCCCCCGACTCTGGGGGAGGGAGGGAGGAGGAAGGGCGACGCCGTACGGCGGGGTGAGGGCGGGGCAGACCGAGGGCGAGGGCAGGGTGGGGCAGACCAAGGGCGAGGGTGGGGCGGGGCCAGACCGAGGCGAGGGCTTCGCCATGTCGAGGTGGGACGAGGGAGAGGGCGTTGTCGTGCAGAGCCGAGGGCGATGGTAGGGCGGGGCAGACCGAGGGCGAGGGCAGGGCGAGGCAGCCAAAGGCGAGGGTGGGCGGGGCAGACCGAGGGCGAGGGCTTCTCCATGTCGAGGTGGGACGAGGGAGAGGGCGTTGCCATGCAGAGCGAGGGCGATGCTAGGTCTGCGCAGGGCGTCCGCGTTGGAGGCCCAAGAAGGGCGTCGAGAAGGTAGCCATAGCAGGGGGCGAAGCGGCTCAGACGACCACCCGACGATCTACTTTCGTGTTCTTTCCTGCTGTTGGTGGTGTTGGTGGCGGGAGGGTAGTTGCGCAGGGAGGGAGGGGTCGGGGTGGGGGTGTTGGCGGGTGGAGGGGGTGGTGGCGTGGTATGCAGGGGGGAGGGGTGTTGGCGTGGTAGAGGGGGGTGCATAGGAAGGGAGGGGCCGCGGGCGGGGCGGGGATGGGGCGGGGGAAGGGGGGAAATTTTGTTTGGGGATTGGCGCCTAGTGGAGTGGAGGGGGACTATTTGGAAATTTAGGGGTTTTGAATTTGTATTTAAAATATATCTTAAGTATTTATATTATTATTATTATTTATAATTAAGATATATTATTAGTTAAATATTAAATTTATATTATTAACATTTTAACAATTATATTTAAAATATTAATTAAAATGTAAGATAAATAAAATGAAATAAAATATATAATTATAGATGTATATATATATATAGATATATAGATTAAAGACAAATATATATATTACTCTATACATATATAGAGAGATATAGATTATAGATACATTTAAATCCGTAGCGAAATTCCATAGTTAAACTGTATATTCTTGTTAGTGAGAGGGAAAGAAAGAGAGAGAGAGAGAAAGAGAGAGAGAGAGAGAAGAGAGCCCAATTGTTCGTATGAAACGAAGAAAGGGGGGACAGATAAACGGCAACAAGCAGTGGATTGTCACGCTCACTCCCAATAGGCCGACTGGAAGAACGCCCTGCTGGGATCATCACTGCCGCCGTCCCCGGTGACGGCCGCGGTCGAGACCGACGAAGCTGTCGTTGCCCCGAGCATTGGCACGGCGGGGGAGGGCGGAGGTGGGGGCTTTGCAAAGTTGGGGGGGGGGGGGGGGTAGGGGGAAGGAGAAGAGGCGGGGGCTTCGCAGGGGTGGGGGGGTGGGGGGGACAACGGGGGGGGGGAGGAGGCGACAGAGACGGGGGCTTCGCAAGGGTGGGGGGCGATGGGGGGGAGGAGGAGGAACCGAGGATTTAGCGCGGGGGAAGGGGGAAATATTTTGAGGATTCGTTGTCGTTGGAAATTTGGCGCCGCGGGGAGGGGGTATTATTTTAAGAAATTTAGGGATTTTAAATTTATTATTTAAAATATATCTTAAACAAATATATTTTATTATTAATATTTATAATAGTAAGATATATTATAAGTTAAATATTAATTTTTATTGAACAATTAGAAAAAAGAGGTGACGTCGCAGTCCGCATAGAAGGAAAACTTCCTACCACAAGTGGATCGAAATCTAGGCCACTTCGTCGGTTCTTATCGCAAAAAAATGGAACATCTTGAACCATGTGTCGCAAATATGTCACTGTGATGATGTTAGACATGTATTGTCAAGTAAAGGGTAAAATCAGATATAAGAAAAGTCAAGTAAACAAATTTATACAGGTGAGTTCTCAGGAAGTGAGAATTTCTCATGTACATATTGAACAATTAGATATTGAGTTCAAATACTCACATGTACACTATGTGAAACCAGATGTCTAGAAATTCTTAACATGTACTTTAGGTGCAATGCCACACCAAACTATTCAAACTCCCATGGGCACAAGTACTTTGGGTGCTCCTCCCAAGACCAGGTCAGGGCCTTTTATTGGGTCATTCTAGCATTGTAAATTCATGAGAGATCTAGAATCCCAAGTTCTAGACATTACAAGTAAATTTTCAAGAACATGAGACAAGCAAATGACTAATTACATGAATACATATAAATCACTTTTCGGAAGAAGGAGTAGCTTAATAATTATTTCAAGTAAATATGGAATTAATTAGTATCTAATAGTTCATGTAAAAGTTATTTCAAGAAAGAATTCTAATTCTAACATGGTGTGTCGACTGGAACATGGGTTGTGCCGACCTAAGTCACTGGAAACAGGAGTTGGTTGACTTGAATACAAGGTGTGTCAACATGAATAGCTAGAAGAGAGTGTTGACACTTTGAAGGATAGTGTCAACTCTTTACTAGGTATAGGTCCATAATATGAAGGGAGTATGTTGATAATATGAAGGGATAGGTCAACGTCACTATAAGGGATAATTAAATAGGTCAACGTAGTGTTGACACTATTGGATAGATCGATAGTGTTGACACTACTGGGCATATAGCTAGGTCAACACTAGTGGACAGATAGTGTTGACACTACTGGATAGATAGATTAACACTACTGGATAGATAGTGTTGACACTACTGGACAGATAGATTAATACTACTGGATAGATAGTGTTGACACTACTAGACGGATAGGTCAACACTACTGGACAGATAGTGCTAACACTGCTGGACAGATAGTGTTGACACTACCACTGCTTCCAGAACACAGTCAGAAGAAGAAGAAGAAGGAGAAGAATCCTTCACAAAAACACTTGCCTAAGATATGAGTGTTAGCTAAGACACGTACACAAGAGACCAAAAATATACCTAATAATCTTTATGGCATGCAAATAAGGGATAATCATATTCAATATCCTAACCAAAGATAGAGAACGAAGGAAAAGAGATACAGAAATCTTATACGATGATCATGCAATTAGAAATCATATAGTAGCCTTTAAAATGAAACTTAGATGGAACATTTGTTTTGATTTATATTAACTGAAGTTCTTGACTTATAAACTAGATTAAGGATCAAGAAAAAAATTTATTATCTTAAGGTAATGTGAAAGTACCTATCTTATGCACCTTATTTTTCTTCATTATTTCCAGAAAATCAAGTTAGCCATTTTTTTCCTTTTGCGAAAACTCTCCCTTCTGGCGTTTCTTCCTCTCCCAATACTTCCGCCACAACCCTTTATATATGTACTCTTATAATGTATTATATATATATATACTTGCACATGCATATAAGCACTTCCACACTCTCCCACGTAGCTATCTATCTTCTTCTAACACCTCACACACTCCCATGTGACACTAACAAGCACAAACTGACACGTATATATGGCATGTAGGAAGTTTATGCATTTCTTAACATTATAATTTTATCATTTCTTTATTACACATATATATATACTAATAAATATATACACTTTACACATACCTATCACTACCTACACATGTTCACATTTAGATGCATGTTAAAACTTGCGTAAATAAATTACAGAAAATAGAGACCACTTTAGAGAGACCGATTATTTCGGTCCCAAAATAGGGACCGAATAGAGACCGAATTAAATCGGTCTCAATGTATTGAGACCGAAATTTTCCGTCCCTATTCGGTCCTATTTTAGGACCGAATAGAAACCGAATAAAATCGGTATCTAAATATAGAGACCGATTATATTCGGTCCCTATTCGGTCCCAAAAGGGGACCGAATAGAGACCGAATTTAATCAGTCTCAATATTTTGAGACCGAAATTTCAGTCCCTATTCGGTCACTATTTTGGGACGAATAGGGACCGAAGATAATCGGTCTCTAAATATAGAGGATTATGTTCGGTCCCTATTCGGTCCCAAAATAGTGACCGAATAGAGACCGAATTTAATCGTTCTCAATATTTTGAGACCAAAATTTTAGTCCCTATTCAGTCACTATTTTGGGACCGAATAGGGACCGAATATATTCGGTCTACTAAAAATATCAGTCAATATTCAGTCCCTATTTGGGACCGATTAGAGACCGAAAATTTCGGTCTCTATTCGGTCCATATTTTGGGACTGAATAGGGACTGAAATTTTCAGTCTCTAATATTTGAGACCGATTATTTTGGTCCTATTCAATCCCAAAATTGGGACCGAATAGTGACCGAAATTTTCGGTCTCTAAATCGGTCTCTATAAGCATTTTTTCTTGCAGTGTTAAGTCATCGTAACGATTCCTTAAGTCATCATAACGATTTGCTCATCGCAACGATTCCTTAAGTCATCGTAACAATTCGCTCATCGCAACGATTCCTTAAGTCATCGTAACGATTCGCTCATCACAACGATTCCTTAAGTCATCGTAACGATTTGCTCATCGCAACGATTCCTTAAGTCATCATAACGATTTGCTCATCGCAACGATTCCTTAAGTCATCGTAACGATTTGCCCATCGCAACGATTCCTTAAGTCATCGTAACGATTTGCTCATCGTAACGATTTGCTTCACGCAACGATTTCTTTAGAGCTCATAACGATTTGCTTCACGCAACGATTTCTTTAGAGCTCATAACGATTTACATCGCACAACGATTTCTTTAGAGCTCATAATGATTTGCTTCACGCAACGATTTCTTTAGAGCTCATAATGATTTGCCTCGCTCAACGATTTCTTTAGAGCTCATAACGATTTGCTTCGCGCAACGATTTCTTTAGAGCTCATAACGATTTGGCTTCGCGCAACGATTTCTTTTGCGCTCATAACAATTTGCTTTGTGCAACGATTTCTTTAGTGCTCACAATGATTTCTTTAGCGCTCATAACGATTTGCTTTGCGCAACGATTTCTTTAAAGCTCATAATGACTTGCTTCGTGTAACGTTTCCATTAATGAATACAACGACTTGCTTTCTATAACGATTTGTTCAGTATTCATAACGATTCCTTTAATGAATACAACGACTTGCTTTCTATAACGATTTCTTCAGTAAACACTTGATCATAACGATTTCATAAGTCATATAAGCACGACTTTATGGTCTATATCGACTTGATGATTACATTATTTCTGAAAGCGTTGAATAGTCAAGTCTTCTCATATCTATCTGACTGTGCTGCCATTAATGAAGACAGAACGCATCTCTGCATGCATGCAGATGATATCTTTTCATTATCGTGCATATTCTGTCAACATCTTTTAGAAACAAAGTATTTGGCATTGTGTTTGGTGAATATTCACATCAACGTTTTCTGACATCAAGAACAGTCTAGCTGTCTACTGTTCTAGCATTTAATGTATGCAGGGCTCTAAAGACATTCTGTCATACAACGTTGAACCATATAGACACCAGAAGACCCTATCTCCTTGCGTGCTCAAATGGATAAAAGATGTTGACTAGAAGCTTCCAAGTGTCAAGCAGTCTAACGTCTACCAACTAGAGACAACGGTTAATTCAATGACTACATTTCAAATAAGAGATATAAATACAAGATAGCAGCTCCAGAAGAAAAATACAGAAGAGAAGGAAAATACCATCGCAGAACACAAGCTTTGCAGATCTTCTGAAAGAATCCAAGAGCCAAGTTCAATTTAGTGTGTCTTTAGCTCTTTGCTCTCTGTGTTGTAATAGAGATCCAGAGAGCCAGTGTAGTTCTGAGAGAGTGCCTTGTTTACATTATTTGCTCTCAGTGCTAGTAGCTTAGATCTTGTCTTGCTAAAGCTTGATCTAGGGGCTTGAATTCCTTTTTATTCTTTTTGTGTTGTAGTTCCCTTCTGTTGTGAAGGAAGACTGGTGGGAAGCCAGAGTGTTGTGTTCCCTTCTGTCGTGAAGGAAGACCTGGTGAGGGATCTAGGGTGTTGTAGTTCCCTTCTTGTGAAGGAAGACAGCTGCGGGGTTGTTGTATTGTCCTTAGGGGGACTGTACCCTAGTTAGTGGAATCCTGAGTTGTTGCTCAGGGACTGACGTAGGACTCCTAAGGAGAGGGGGTCTGAACCAGGATAATTCCCTGTGTTGTGTGATTGCTTATTGTGTGTTTGTCTTTTATACTAGCTTCTCTAACCTTCATCGAAGAACATCTTTGTATGAATCTTTTAAGTACAGGTACTAATCAAATAAATTTTTAAAAGACCCATCCACCCCCCTCTGGGCTCGTCAACTGGGCAACAATGGTATCAGAGCGAGTCTCTTCGACAAAGAAAAAAATCCAATGATCTGAAGAGTAAAAATCCATGGCAGCCCAAGGTAACATGAAGGTCAGTCTGTCAACCGACCCCTCTCTTTGATGGTGAAGATTATGCTATTTGAAGGACCAGAATGGAGTACTTCTCCAAGGTCACGACTATCAGATATGGTCAATAGTAGAAGAAGGCGATCTCCTGGTCACAAATGAGAAAGCTCAGTGGACAGATGATGATACGGAAAAGATCTCCTTGAACTGTAAGGCTAAGAGTATTCTGTGAGTGCACTAAGCAAAAAGAATTCAGCAGAGTTTCAGCCTACAAATCCGCAATGGAAATGTGGGAAAAGCTTAGAATTACCTATGAAGGCACAGACAAGGTGAAGGAGACAAGAATTGATATTCTTGTACTCAATATGAAAGATTTCAGATGCAATCAGGTGAGTCCATAACTCAAATGTTAGTCGATTCACTGATATTACAAATGGGATTGGCTGGATTGGGGAAAACTATGAGATTGGAGACATGGTAAGGAAAATTCTTAGATCCTTACCATCCTCATGGACCCCAAAGGTCACAGCTATTGAGGAAGCTAATGATCTGAAAAAGGATGTCTTTGGAAAAGCTCATTAGGTCCCTTATGGCCCATGAGATCAATATGGAAAGGTTAGGAGAGTCCTCAAGTAGAAAGAAGCACTCCAATGCTTTAAAAGCTGAAGAAGATCATCAGAAGCAAGCTCAGATGAAAATGAAAGTATTGAGGACAGTGAAAATGAAGAAAGAGCAATGCTATCAAGAAGACTGCAACGGATTTTAGCCAAGAAAAAGAAATTTCAATCTGGCAGAAGATTCTTAAGAAAAATAAGAGTTTAAGAAGTCAGAAGGAAAGGATATGAAGAAAGGAACCAATATGCTATGAGTGCAAGAAACCTGGACATATCAAAGTGAATGTCCAAAGCTCAAAAAGCCTGAATTCAGAAAAAGAGAGAGCTCCAAGAAATTCAGGAAATATAAGAAAAAGGCAATGGCAGCCGCTTGGGAAAACAACAGCGACTCAGCAGTGAGTCAAGCTCGAGCAGTGATAAAGAAGAAGCCAACCTAGCGTTCATGACAAATACAGATGATAAGGTAACATATGACTTCTCCTTTGATTCCTGCGATAATTCTGATTCGGATAATTTAGAGGAAGCATTCAATGAACTATACAATAAATATAGAGAAGTAACCAAACTATTAAAAGTAAGTAAGAAAAACAATGCTTGTATAGAAAACACAAACTCAGATCTAAAATCAGAAAGTGAACAGTTAGAAAAACAGTTAATTGAACTTAAAAGAAGAAATGACTTATTATGTGAAGATCTAAAGGATATGAATGAACAAATAACTAAATTAGAAAAACAAGCAAGTCAGATGAACTGAAAATTGAAATAAGACACTAACAGAAGAAAATATATAGTTATCTAGTACTTATAAAAAATTCACTAATGGTTAAAAAGTCCTTAATAATAAAAGGTGCCAGAGATCAGGTAAGAAGAAAAATGGATTAGGATATACACCCCCAGATAATAAAGAAACCATAGTTATCCTAAAAATATACCAACACCAAATTTGTACCTGAACAAGACATTGCATACACGGCAGATTTCAAATATATAGAAAAAGTAACCAAAATTGTCCTGCTGCAGTCACTGTAACAAATTAGGACATATTATAATACATGTCCAACTAACATAAGAAATGGATAATAAAAAGGGAAACCAGTGATACTAACCAATCAGGACCCAAAGAACTTGGGTACCTAAAAGTTAATGTTTTCATTTCAAGGTAACTCTCGAGCATCCAAATGGTATTTGGATAGTGGGTGCTCAAGGCACATGTCAGGTAATCGAAAGCTATTCTCTCATCTTCAAAATGAAGAAGGAACTGTTACATATGGAGATAACGGAAAAGGACAGTGATAGGCAGTGGTTCTGTGAACAACAAGGAAAGACAGTTATTGAAGATGTATGTTTGTCAAAGGGCTAAAATATAATCTTTTAGCATCAGCCAGCTTTGTGACAGAGGTCATCAATCCAGTTTCAAGAGTCAAAATGCAGCATATTAAGGATGGAGTAGTAATTTCGAGGCAAATAGAGAAAAGAACCTATATGTGCTCTATCTTGAAGAACTCAAGGATCAAAATATCTGTTTAGCAGCAAATAAAGATCAATCAACTGAATTGTGGCACAGAAGATTGGGACATTGCAGCATAGATGGTATGAGAAAGTTGTTAAAGAAAAATCTTGTGGAAGGTCTGCCAAAATCAGCACTAAGATGGAAGGTGTTTGTAGACCTTGTGCCAAAGGAAAGCACTCTAAGAGCTCCTTCAAGTCGAAGACTATTGTAACTACCTCAAAGCCTTTGGAACTCTTCATATAGATTTGTTTAGGCCAATGAGGACCACCAGTCTTGGAGGAAAGAATTTGGTTTTGTTATTGTTCATGACTACTCCGATTTACATGGGTGTCATTCCTAGAACATAAACATGATACATTTGAAAGCTTTATCAGTTTTAGCAAGAAGGTTCAGAGAGACAAGAAATTCAGTATTATTAGTATTCGATCAGATCATGGAGGTGAATTTCAGAATGAGAAATTTGCTAAGTTCTGTGAAAATGAAGGAATTGAACATAACTTCAGCACTAAGGACACCACAGTAGAATGGAGTTGCTGAAAGAAAGAATAGAACTTTATTGAATAGGCTAGGACAATGCTGTCAGAATATAACCTACCAAGGTATTTTGGGCTGAAGCAGTAAACACTGCAAACTACATCATTAATATGTAATGATCAGACCATATTGAAGAAAACCCCATATGAGTTGTTCAAAGGGAAGAAGCCAAAGATTAGTCACTTCAGAACTTTTGGATGTCCGGGAAGAAGCCAAAGATTAGTCACTTCAGAACTTTGGATGTCCATGCTTCATCCACAACAATAGCAAAAGAGACATTGGTAAGTTGGATGCCAAATCAGATGAAGGCATCTTCATGGGTATGCTTCTAAACCCAAAGGTTATAGAATATTATCAAACATACCTTATGATTGAACAGTCTGTGCATATTATTTTTGATGAGACTAACCTTCCTGGAAAGGAAGAAGAAGAAAGTGAAAATGATGATGCAGACGAACTGTCCAAGAAACTAAAGAATATCTCAATTGAAGACATGGATGATCCACCTCTGGAAGACTTGCAACATAAGATATCACTCATGAAAAATTCCAAAGGAGTGGAGATACAAGAAAGATCACCACCTGAGAACATTATTGGTGATCCATCTGTAGGGGTAAGAACTAGAGGTAATGTAATACCTTGTGATTATCTAGCATTGTCTCTCAAATAGAGCCTAGACAGTCAATGAAGCTCTCACTGATGAATTCTGGATTATAGCCATGCAAGATGAACTTAACCAGTTCAAGAGAAACCAAGTATGGTCATTGTTCCCAGACCATCAGACCATCCAGTTATTGGCACCAAGTGGGTGTTCAGAAACAAATTGGATGAGGCTGGTGTGATTTAAGAAACAAGGCCAGACTGGTAGCTCAAGGCTATCCCAAGAGGAAGGCATTGATTTCGATGAAAACCTATGCTCCTGTAGATAGACTGAGGCTATTAGGATTTTACTTGCATATGCATTCTGCTCTAGATTTTAAAGCTATTTTCAAATGGATGTTAAATCCGCATTTTAAAATGGTCTTTTAAGGGGAGGAAGTGTATGTTGAACAGCCTCCAGGTTTTGATGATACAGAATTTCCAAATCATGTTTTTAAAACTTCATAAGGCATTATATGGTTTAAGCAAGCATCAAGAGCCTGGTATGAAAGGCTTAGCTCCTTTTTATTAAACCATGGTTTCACTAGAGGACAGGTAGATAGCACTCTATTTGTAAAATCAAAAGTTAAAAGCATATTACTTGTACAGATTTATGTGAGATGACATTATTTTTGGATCTACTGATGAATCCCTTTGCACATATTTTAAAAGTTGATGCAGGGAGAATTTGAGATGAGCATGATGGGGGAGAGCTCAATTATTTTCTTAGACTACAAATCAAGCAAGGAAAAAATGGGACCACCATCTGTCAAGCAAATACACCAAGGAGCTTCTGAAGAAATTCGGATTCGAGAATGCCAAGCCACTGTCAACCCTATGAGCACATCAACAAGGATGGACAGTGACAAGAATGGTAAGAAAGTAGATCAAAAAAAACTACAGAGGTATGATAGGTTCATACTTTATCTAACTGCTAGCAAACCTGATATTTTATTTTAGTGTATGTATGTGTGCTAGATCTCAAGTAGATCCTAGAGAATCTCATTTAATCAATGTCAAAAGAATTTTCAGATATTTAGCTAGAACTCATGACTTAGGTCTGTTGGTATCCAAAGTCATGTGAAATTAATTTGATAGGATATTCTGATGCTGACTATGCTACTGGAAGTTGTTGTACACAACTCTTATGGATAAAGCAACAGCTTGAGGACTATGGAGTGCACATCAAGTCTATCCCACTATTATGTGACAACACAAGTGCTATAAATCTCACCAAAAATCCAGTACGCATTCAAGGACCAAGCACATTGAGGTTAGATATCACTTCATTCGAGATCATGTAGCTAATGGTAATTTAGAATATCATTTATTGATACAAATGGTCAGTTAGCAGATATTTTCACAAAAGCCTTACCGAAGAGAAGTTCACATCTCTTAGAAGGGAATTGGGCATGTGTAATTTGTGAAAAGAATTCTGTTCAAAACTGATAAATAAATTTTCAGAATTTAAGTAAACTTTCTCTCCAATGGATTTAAGCAAAAGGAAGTTAATTTATCTCTCTCCTGGCCGCTCTCTTTCTAAAGTCTGTTGAGTTGGTCAAACCTGTTTGTCGTTTTCTGCCACCTTTTGACGCTTCATTTTTTCAGTAAAGCCTTTATTTAACCCCAAAATCGATGTGAAAACGATTCATCTCCTACCTTACACCTTTTCCTCTTTCGTCTGGTTGCCTGAGCCGATGCCCTAACGACTCCGACATCAACTTCCTGCTAATTTGAAGCTCCTCTCTTCTTCCGCGAAGAATTTCTTGAGGGCTTTTCTCTCCTCTTCCACATCAACCCCCCATAAAATCTTCCTCACCCAAAGTCCATGCATCATCCACATTATCTCCAGCAGTTTGGGTGGCTACAACACTGAGTTCCTATCGGCAGAGCAACAGAAAGGTTTACTTTTGTGAAGACCAAGCTTTGGAAATAAGGCGGTAGATGTTGCAGATCTTGAGAAGAATGGTATGATCAGTGTAGTGGCCGCTATGAAAGGATGCAGTGGATGGGAATCACCACCTTCTCTGAGGTAAGCTATCCGACCTCGTGAAGGCGTTCTATGTGTTTTGAGATAGAGGCAGACGGGTCCTTGATTTCATCTGTCAAGGGAACCTAAATCAAGATTGATCATGAAGTTTTGAAGACCCTATTTGATGTGAGCACGTCTGATAGTGGAATCACTCAGTGGACACCCAGCAAAGGGTCTAGGTATTATTGGTTCAGAATTTAGACTGAAAGATGGCATTGGATATCAATCAGTTGAATGCTTCAATCGCTCATGCAATTCGTAGTCTGTCAAATTCTGTTCCTAGAAGTGCTACTTTCTCGACATGCACCAAGGCAGACTCTGATATGATGTTCTGGGCCGTTCAGAACCAAGAAATCAACATGGCCGAAGTGATGATGGAAAGAATGAAGTTTGCCCGTAATCAAATCTGGGATACCAAGAGTAAGCTTAAGTATCCGGCCTTATGCTCATTTGCTCACCAAAGTTTTCAGCACTTTGGAGTAGATGTTTCTGGCGTCGTTGTAGAGAAGATGGGCCAAGCAATTAGGTCCCGAAATCTAAGGAAAAGTGATTTTTCTGTGGTCAACGGAGTATAGACCAAGACCTTAGTGGCTGAGGGTGAACCCATCCTAGGGGAAGCCCAAGACGTTCAGCACGAAGCAGTAGCAGTAGAGTCAGAGGGTCCATCAGCAGTTGCAGAACCAGCAGCAGAAGAGGCCGCAGTACCTAGAGCTTCACTGGAAGTAGCTGCCAACAGAGAAGTTGCAATGGAGACTCCGGTAGCTCAAGAAAATGTAGCAGTGGCAGATTCTGTTAGAAGTTCAGAGGATCATCTTCCCACCTCCTCTGTGGCATCTATACTCCGTCAAGTATTAGATTCCATTCACTCCTCTCCAGTGATCCAAAACACTGGTGGGAGTTTGGTTGAACAGTTTGTGGCATCTGGCCACATTGAAGATTCTGTATTAATAGATGCTCCTATTCAGGGGGAGCAAGAAAGAATTGTGGAGGAGGCTCCTGTTTAGGGGGAGCAAAGTATTGAGAAGGAAGCAACATCTCAAGGGGCACATACTGAAGATGCTCCTGTGAATGAAGGACATATTGAAGCTCAAATAGAGGTCGAGGAGAAAATGGAAAGGAGCAGAAAAAACAAGAAAAATGCTCACAGAAGGCAAAAGAAAATTCTAAAGAAAGTGCACTTAAAGCCCATCTTGAAGAGATTGGATAATCAAGGTGCAGTCTTGGACTCAGTGAAGTCAGCTGTGAGTTCTGTCATCGTGCGCCAGGAATCCATGTCAAATGACATTTCTCAAGTAAATAATGCCATGAAGTGGTTCAATAAGGAACTGAGCTCTATGAAGGTAATGGTGTCTGAGTTGTTGAAAGCAGTAGGGCCCAAAGATCCTACTCCTCAAGAGCGTGAGCCTTCAGGGCCAAGTGAAGATAATGTAGGGCCATCCGGCAAATTGGTGTTGATCTTGTGGAGCTGCCATCAGGGCGTCAGTTGATGCTCAAGAAGGCCATCAGTGACTTCAGTTGATGCTCCAGCAGGGCCATCAGAGCCAAGTATTATAGTTCAGTCTTCTGAGAATTGCCTATTGAAGATTCTGATTTTTGTCAGGGGTCTGGGTCGGAGAAGGTGTCACTTAATCCAGTGGAACCGGTAGTTGAAAGAGCAGACCAGGCTGTAGCTCCTGAGCCCCCTACCTCTTCTACTCTTCCCACTCCAGCTGCTCCCTTCCCACCATCTTCTTCCACTCACCTCCAGCTCTAACCACCTTTAAACGACCCCGTCCAAGATCTGTATCCTCTCCTCAACCGTTTCCCTCTCAACTTGCTTCATCTCCTGTCTCTTCCACCATTGTTCTTTCTCCACCATCTTCTCCTCAGATTCCCCCAGCATCCTCTTCAGTTGGGCCCTCTTCTTCTGGTCCTTCCTCCTCAGGACCCTCTGCTCTCCTTACCATAACTCCCACCTCTATCTTCAATCCACCTACACCTCCTTCCATTATTACCATCATTCCTGAGGGTGCCCAACTCACTCAGGTTGAAATCCAGGATATCAAGGATGAATTTAAGGTAGCAATACTTCGTTCAGTCCTGGCTGTTGGCATCCACACTCACAGGACAGGCTCTTCTAGTCCCGCCTCTAATAAGAGGAGACTTACCTCCACTCATCCTATCTCCTCTGATCTCTGTTATCCTCCCCTTTGATTTTCCCTTTCTATCTCCAATAAGCAGAAACTTATCTATGAAGAATATCTTCAAAAGGTAGTTGTTTTTGCTCACATATTTGGCCTTCCCTTCCAAAATCTTTTTGATCATCTTGCCACCATCTTTCCTTACACCCATCTCTCTAAGGCTCAACAGTCAAAAATTTTCTCCATGGCTGAAGCCAAAACTGAAGAGTAGTGGGCTCAGAGCAACAGAGATCTATACAGTCAATTCCATCGAGTTCAAGCTGCTAGATATCCACCTAGGGAAGCTCCTCTTCCCCTTTCTGAGTGGTTCCAGATCCATCACAAAAATCTATTTGGACCCTTCATTCAGAAAGAAATTAAGTTTATCAGGCAGTATCAGATGTACAGTAACTACTGCTATGTAAATCGCCTCCCTGAATCTCAATTGGGTCAGTTCCGTGAAGCCATCAGGGCTCTCAGTGCAAGCTCAGCTCCTTCGGACTCCCTTACAGTCGATTTCGCTATCTTAGTTATTCCTGATGTAGTGTTCCTTCCCCCTCTCCATGCGTTGATTATGGACTCTTCTGTGGGAACACTTATCTTTGAGCGAGCTGCAAGGGTAATGGCCAGGTTATTTGTGCAAGATGGTCGTGACCTATCTTTCCCAAGATTTGTCTTCAAGCAGTATCTTCAAGGGCATATCAAGGCAGATGTTCTGGCCCCCATTGTCTCTGAATGTGAGCGGTTGTCTCCTGCAGATTGGACGATGCTCTATCCCTTGTCTGCTCAGTAGCTAGGCGATCTAAATGCCTCTCAGGCCAGCTCCAATCAACCTCCCTTGTCTCTCGGTGAATTTTTGGATGCCAACTCTCTTCACCTCATCCGGGATTCCTATCTGACCTGGGTCGAAAGATACAAGATTTTCTGTGCTTTAAAGAAAGAGCTTAGGTCGCTTCAGATTGACATCCCCTCAAGATTGAAGCCTTTCTTCGGTTTGCCAGTTTTGGGTCCTTCTTAACCTATAAGTTAGCCCTTGGCAGTGCTAAGTATGGGGATTTCATTTCAGATCAAGGCAGCTTCATATCAAAAGGATGGCTCCCACCAGGGACCCTCCTATCAAATTGAATTGGGGCCTTTCATTTTTTTGAAGAGCAGGAAC
The DNA here is from genome assembly GCA_014218235.1 of Colocasia esculenta. NCBI lineage: Eukaryota > Viridiplantae > Streptophyta > Magnoliopsida > Alismatales > Araceae > Colocasia > Colocasia esculenta. The sequence continues at coordinate 33,232,402 of CM024761.1, read as the reverse complement.
GCCAGGCAATCCCTGTCATCAGGCGCTTTGGCTCCTTGTTATCCCCTGCTTATTATTTATCTGTAAACTCCTCAAAACTGATCAATATATTTGGTTAAGTGCCCTTCCATCTTTTCTCTTCATTCTTTGTCTCAGATTATCTTTTTGCTTAATGACAAAAAGGGGGAGAAAAAATACTAAAAATACTTAGCATGTTTGAAATACATTCCGCAAATATTCATGCTTATTGATAAATTTTCTCATCACCAAAAAGGGGGAGACTGATGATCAGTCTGTCCCCATGTAATTTTTAGTATATATTTATTTTGGTGATTAACAAAATCCTATCAAAGTTCTTTAACATATATTTCATAAGTCTTAAGTACAGGATATACTCTAAGGTCAATCAAGCCAATATTGGTAAGTATCATATTTCTGAAGGGTTAATTATTTCAAGATTGTATTTATCTAAGTCCACATCGACTTCTGTTGAAAGTCACAACGATTTCCTTCATGTATATCGTTTTTAATAGAGCTATAACGATTTGATCATCGCAACGATTCCTTAAGTCATCGTAACGATTTACTCATCATAACGATTCCTTAAGTCATCGTAACGATTCGCTCATCGCAACGATTCCTTAAGTCATCGTAACAATTGCTCATCGCAACGATTCCTTAAGTCATCGTAACGATTCGCTCATCGCAATGATTCCTTAAGTCATCGTAACGATTCGCTCATCGCAACGATTCCTTAAGTCATCGTAACGATTCGCTCATCAAAACGATTCCTTATGTCATCATAACGATTCGCTCATCGTAACGATTTGCTTCGCACAACGATTTCTTTAGAGCTCATAACGATTTGCTTCGCGCAACGATTTCTTTAGAGCTCATAACGATTTGCTTCGCGCAACGATTTCTTTAGAGCTCATAACGATTTGCTTCGCGCAACGATTTCTTTAGAGCTCATAACGATTTGCTTTGCGCAACGATTTCTTTAGCGCTCATAACAATTTGCTTTGTGCAACGATTTCTTTAGCGCTCACAACGATTTCTTTATCGCTCATAACGATTTGCTTTGCGCAACGATTTCTTTAAAGCTCATAACGACTTGCTTCGTGTAACGATTCCATTAATGAATACAACGACTTGCTTTCTATAATGATTTGTTCAGTATTCATAATGATTCCTTTAATGAATACAACGACTTGCTTTCTATAACGATTTCTTCAGTAAACACTTGATCATAACGATTTCATAAGTCATATAGGCAACGACTTTATGGTCTATGTCGACTTGATGCTTACATTATTTCTAAAAGCGTTGAATAGTCAAGTCTTCTCATATCTATCTGACTGCTGTGCATTTAATAAAGACAGAACGCATCTCTGCATGCATGCATATGATATCTTTTCATTATCGTGCATATTCTGTCAACATCTTTTAGAACAAGCTATTTGGCATTGCTATTTTGGTGAATATTCACATCAACATTTTCTGACATCAAGAGACAGTCTAGCTGTCTACTGTTCTAGCATTTAATGTATGTAGGGCCCTAAAGACATTCTGTCATACAATGTTGAACCATATAGACACCAGAAGACCCCATCTCCTTGCGTGCTCAAATGGATAAAATATTGTTGACTAGAAGCTTCCAAGTGTCAAGCAGTCTAACGTCTACCAAACTAAGAGACAACGGTTACTTCAACGACTACATTTCAAATCAGAGATATAAATACAAGATAGCAGTTCCAGAAGAAAAATACAGAAGAGAGAAACTTACCATTGCAGAACACAAGCTTTGCAGATCTTCTGAAAGAATCCAAGAGCCAAGAATTCAATTCTAGTGTGTCTTTAGCTCTTTGCTCTCTGTGCTGTAATAGAGATCCTAAGAGAGCCAGTGTAGTTCTGAGAGAGTGTCTTGTTTACATTATTTGCTCTCAGTGCTAGTAGCTTCAGATCTTGTCTTGCTAAAGCTTGATCTAGGAGCTTGAATTCATGTTTATTCTTTTGTGTTGTAGTTCCGTTCTGTTGTGAAGGAAGATCTGGTGGGGAGCGAGAGTGTTGTGTTCCCTTCTGTCGTGAAGGAAGACCGGGTGAGGGATCCAGGGTGTTGTAGTTCCCTTCTTGTGAAGGAAGACCAGCTGAGCTGGGTGTTGTATTATCCGTAGGGGGACTGTACCCTAGTTAGTGAAATCCTGAGTTGTTGCTCAGGGACTGGACGCAGGACTCCTAAGGAGAGGTCTGAACCAGGATAATTCCCTGTGTTGTGTGATTGCTTATTGTGTGTTTGTCATTTATACTAACCTTCTCTAACCTTCATCGAAGAACATCTTTGTATGAATGTTTTAAGTACAGGTACTAATCAAATAAATTTTTAAAAGACCCATTCACCCCCCCTCTGGGCTCGTCAATTGGGCAACATTAATAACCCAATGGCTCGATAGGCCACGTTCACAAACCAGAACGCGATAAGGCCAAGGGTCACGACCTGAACGCAACCGCCCGATCCGTCGCCTTCTCAGACAAAAACCCTGCACTCCGATTTTCACACAGAAACCAACTCAAAACTCCATTTCCATGTATACCAAACTTTTACAAATCAATTAAACTATACAAGAAACACAACTACACATCGATACACCTTGAACATGCTTCAAATCAATCAAATAATGCAATAAAAATAAGGAAAGTCCCTACCAACAAGAAGAACTCGTAGAACGAGGCTCGATCGATGTACTCCACGCTCCAAGCAGCTTCTACGCGCCAAAACCATGTCAAAACACGAGCTCCAAAGCCGACGTCGCCAGAAATCGCCGCAGCAACCCTCTCCCTGGTCAAACAGAGTTCCCTGCTCTGTTTGGCCGGAGGGCCAAACTTATCCCAACCGGAAACCAGAACGCGACGTAGCATCCTGTCGCCTTCAGAACGCGACGCACCTAACCGTCGCCTTCTGAAAACTTTCCATGCCACGCGCCACAAAGGTGTTGGCCTTTTGGTACGGCAGCAAGCTAACCTAGAGGGGGGGTGAATAGGTTTTTCTGAAATCTGAAATAGAAACTTAAACACAGAAATTAACACTTGAAGGTTTGGTTAGTTTGGTGTGATAAAGAGTAGCAGTGCGGAATCAAATAAACAATCACACAAAGGACACAAGAAATTTATCCTGGTTCGGCCCTTCCCACATGGAAGTCCTACGTCCAGTCCCCAAAACTTCTGGGATTTCACTAACAAGGGTACAGTCCCCCTTAAGGACACTACAACACCCAGCACCCCAGCTGGTCTTCTTCTCTTTCCCGGGCAAGAAGGCAGCCCACTTCTCTTACAGGTAAAGAAGCCAACCTCCTGGTACAAACCCCAGTGCGGTTCTGCTAGACACAAACCCCTAGCTGGGTTAGACACTGTTACAGTCCTACAGCTGGACAGAAGTCTTTCTTAGAAAAGAAAGAACAAAGCTGAGAGTTGGACAAATAAAAACCAACTAAAAGAACTCTCAGCAAAAGACTCTCTCCCCAGATTTACAAGATGCACACAGAGAGAGAGAGAAGAGAGGAGAAGGAGCTTGAATGCTTCAGTGCTTCAGATGCTTGAACACTTCTTCTTGGGCTCAGGCTTTCTCTCTTTTCTTTGAGTGTATTGGAGTTCAGGTTCCTCACTGGTTGTACACTCTTGAAAAATCTTCAGGAAAGCTCATGCTTCTTCTTCAGCCTTGCTTCATCTTTTATATGAGCAATTGAATAAATCTGTTGGAGTTCTAGCCGTTGCTCATCTTCTCTTTCTTCTGATAATTTGTTGGGTCTACGAGGTCTGCAAGCATAGAAAAAAGTGTTTAGATAAAATAGTGTTTCTGTCAAAAAGGTTCATACCTTTATGTTTCCTGATGCCACCCAGAAGTGGTAAGTAATCTCTCTTTTTGTTGGCAGGAGAGAAGAGATCTAGAAAGATAAGCAAAAAGATCTCCTGTCAGAAAGATAGAGGATTACGCAAATCAAGAATATTGACTTTTTCACTAGATGTCAAAAGGCACTTTGAAATATAAAGGAAATCTATGTTTTTACAAAGAAGTCTGTGTTTTACAAAGGAATCCATGTTTCACTTATCAAATCCTTATGAGAGTTACAAAGGAATCCATGTTTTACAAAGGAATCCATGTTTTTACAAAGGAGTCTGTGTTTTACAAAGGAATCCATGTTTCACTTATCAAATCCTTATGAGAGTTACAAAGGAATCCATATTTTACAAAGGAATCCATGTTTTTACAAAGGAGTCTGTGTTTTACAAAGGAATCCATGTTTCACTTATCAAATCCTTATGAGAGTTACAAAGGAATCCATGTTTTACAAAGGAATCCATGTTTTTACAAAGGAGTCTGTGTTTTACAAAGGAATCCATGTTTCACTTATCAAATCCTTATGAGAGTTACAAAGGAATCCATGTTTTACAAAGGAATCCATGTGAGTTACAAAGGAATCCTTATGAGAGTCACTTATCGAATCCTTATGAGAGCGAATCGTTATGAGAGAGAATCGTTATGAGAGTCACTTATCAAATCGTTATGGGACCAAATCGATGTGAGAGTCACTTATCAAATCGTTATGGGACCAAATCGATATGAGAGTCACTTATCAAATCGTTATGGGACTAAATCGATATGAAAGTCACTTATCAAATCGTTATAGGACCAAATCGATGTGAGAGTGAATCCTTATAGCAGTGAATCCTTATGAAAGCGAATCCTTATGACAGTGAATCCTTATGACACTTTGCGAACTGAAATCGATGTATATTGAATGGACATCGATTTATCTGTTTAGTGCAAATCATTACAGAATAATGTCATAAAATTATATTTATTATAAAATCATGATATTTAATTTATTATTAGAAAATTCATGGTATTAAATATATTTAATATTCAATTAATCATGTAAATTATATTTATTAAGAAAAACATAATATTAATATTTTTAATAATAATTAATTAAACATAAATTTTGTTATCACCAAAATAAAAGGGTAAATATAGGAGTGGTTCAACAAAAGGAGGTGCAGAGAACATGACGCATGTGACCGTCGCGTTCAAAACGCGATGCTTCACCCTGTCGCGTTCTCAACCAGTGAACCTGTGGACTGTTTGCACTAAAACCATTGACCCACAATACCCGCACAACGCGCGGAGATCACGACCAAAGCTCAATGACCCCACATTGGTCATGAGCACCACACGAGAACCAGTAAATAAGGATCCTAACGACCACAACGTTACATTTAGTCTCCTCTCAATTACTGTACGAGAGGATTTTCTCACTTTATATTGTGTCCCCCTATCGCTAGGAGAGATTGGGCAATATAGCACGGTGTATTTCATATATATTGGATAAATTAATACCTACGCCATGATAGACCAAGCATACAATAAATATTTTTTTATAATAAAAAATATTTAGTACATATAAAAAATATGTACTAAATAAACACATTCTTATAAGATGTGCTACCTCAATTTTCAAAGATGAAAAAGTAGAGAGAAGATATATTAAATACTCACATCCTAAAATGGCACACTCTTACAAAATATGTCTATTTATTGCATACATTTTGATATGCACAAATATATCTCTTTTCCAATTACATAACATTTTCACTAATATATTGGATTTTGTGCTTTATATCCTTTATCATGTATACATCATGTTGAAAGTATTATTATACTTGCCCGGATAACACCCCTTTCTGCCCGTCCCTCTCACAAAAAGATAGATCTCACAATATATTGATTGTTGTAAGGCCCACCCATTGCCAGAAGGGCGGACAAAAGAACGAGCGATTCGGCGAATAGAAAGTCCACCTATTTATCATATGTAGCTCTGTCATACATATTCTACTTTATATTCTTTATATTATCATGTATTCATCATTATACATTCTAGTTTATCTTATGTATCTTTGTCATAACTTGTAATTTACTTAGCTTAGTTGTACATTACGTTATGTGTAAAAAGATTAATCTGCTCTTATTCAATCTTATCACACTATCGAAATAATATATATAACTCGAGAATGTTTTATATTAGTATCTTTAAAACTATATGTTTTGCATGTTTAACAGAATCTTCTTTTAACGGTGTTAACCCGTGGAGGTTACAGGCGAAGTAATTTTCTTTAATGTTGGTAAGCAGTTCAATTTTACTTAATGTTAAATCTTTGATGTAACAATGGGAGCTTATGCTCATAAATGTATTTATCTTAATTCCGTTGCCAACTATTCTATTTTGCACAAAATACTTATATGCGATTCATAGACTTTGAATATATACTACAATGGAGAACCTATTCTTTTTTCTTATTCTCTGAATTCAACGATGAAAAGTGTCTTCAGGTCATTTTTAATTGGAGAGCATTAGTTTATGGAAACAAAAATTTTCTTGTGCTAGAGAAGAAAACTAGACTTTACAACATAAATTATTCAAAGGGGTGCCTTTGGCACAAATCATGTAGTCCCACCTCTACCTACTGCCTTTTAATTTTATGCCTGAATAGAAGTCAAAAAAGGGCTGGGATGCATATATAAGGGTTATGTTTTTTGCGTTTTGAGCTGAAGTAATCAAGTTTCTTGGGAGACCATTCAGGTTTCTGTTTCTTGTTGGGTTAGGCTAGCGTTCATGTTTGGCCAATGTCACTAAGTAACAACTTGAACTTGGGGCTGTACATTGGGGTACCCACCGAATTGGCCAACCTTCCTTGTGAAATTTGATCTTTTCACTTGGCAAAATTCTGATTTAGGGGTTTGGAATTGAGCTGTTGTCTGATCTTGACAGACACTTATTAGTGATACTAATTGCACACCAGTACTATTCTAGTCCTTTTTCAATTCCTATGTCTTAACAAGCGTTATATATATATATATATCATATATATATATATATATAGGGCAAGCACGTGAACTAGATATGTAGGATGAATAAAATATGAACAAGATAGAAAAAATGACATATTCTCATAAAAAGGTTATTGTTATATGCTGCAGTCATGGAGGAATGATAGGAGAGTGTGTTTAATCTTTTACGAGGAGACAAACGATAGACGTTGGATGTCAACCATCCGTCATATTTAAAACCCCAAAAGAAGCAGCAGCATCTGCCGTATAGAAAACTAGGCACGAGCCGTTACATGTCAACGTCTCTGAAACCTAATAAGTTGAACGAAACCCACTCGATCCAAGTCAACTAAATTGTTGGGTATAGGTGAAGGACTTGGAGTCAAACATTTCTCCGTGATACCTCACAATGTAGAACCAATTAGATACTGTAGAGGCTATTTTCAGCCTCCTAGATCCATAGACCTATCATGACCCAGCAAGACGGTCAGATTTTACCCTCCAGCCATATGTCCTCGGGTCTAGTCGTAGGTTTCCGAACACGTCTCAGCCACTAAACGCCTAAGGGTTCCCAGATAGTCTCCGGACACCACCGACCTTGTCCGAGCAGGACGGGGCCGACCGAACAGACCTCGGGTTCCTATTCGAACCATCTACGGCTCTAGCGTCCGAGCATCGTGCACCAAGCAGCTACACCGAACAGGCCCACTCTCCCCTGTTCGGGTTTCAGCGCCAGGACACCAGGCACCGAACAGCCGCACCAAGCAGGCTCACTAGCCCCTGTTCGGCACCCCCATGGCCAACAACACTGAGCGGCTCTTTGCTTACCATGGCAGTTAATGGGACGGCGTAACGCACCTCCCCATGATCTAGAGCAATGGAAGCACGAGATCCCAAGGGGCGTCTCAAACGGACAACCTCCGCTTTGGGGACTCGACCGACGCGTCCCTTCAATTATCATTGGAGAAGGAAGCATCCGGGCCCTTCAGGTCCCTAGCCTATATAAGGAACAAGTAACCTTCATGCAATGGGACAAGACATCTCTCTCACACAATCGCCCACGCGCGAATCCACACACCAAGGAACCTTCCCTTCCTATCTTCTATAGACAGTCTGACCTGACTTCGGCATCGGAGGGTTCCCCCGATTCTTCAACCGGGACCCCCTGACTACTTTTCTGGTCTTGGAGTCCTTCATTCGCACCGACGACCGATCGTTCCCTCTCTTTTAGTGAATATCCGTTCGGCACACTACCGAATAGGAAACACCACCACATTTTTGGCGCCGTCTGTGGGAAGCAAAGACTGCCATGGATCGTGGATGATCCTCTCACCAAAATCCCAACACCAGGACAATGCAATCTCGTCAGTCACGCAAAGACTCGTGTGACCAAGCCCCTCCCGCCGACGACAACACTGTCCCCGCCGAAGCAACTACCAACGGACATGTGGTCGAAACCCCATTTTTGGCCCAGGAGGTAGCTGAGCTCCGAGGACAATTGCAGCAATTGATGGGGGTCTGTCAGGGACTCTAGACTCAGTTGGAAAGGCAGCCAGCCACGACGTTCACCCCGCCACCAGAGCAACAGGCCGAGTCATCCCGACGACCACCGCCAGCTCTGTTGGCACATCACGAGCGTCATGAAGAGTCGGCCCGACGGTAGCGACGTGCCTTGTCAGCCCACCGTACGCCGGAACGACGGGACGAGTCACCTCGCAGGTCTACTGCGGCTCCCCCTCCTCCACGTTCCGTCGTCGGCGCAAACTCTCACAGCTCTCTACAAGAAGGCTCTGCATATTCTAACTCGGAATTAGCTAGACGACTTCATCGCGTCGTCAATCTGGAATGACACATAGATGCAATGGTTCAGAGGGTCGAGGGTAGAGCTCCGACGGACGACGACCTGAACTTCCACTCCCTATTCGTGGCGGAGATCCTGGAGGCCCGGGTCTCACCGAAACTGCCTCTACCTTCCATCGCCCCTTACAATGGCACCACTGACCTGGCGGATCACATCCACGGGTTTGAGTCGCACATGGTGTTCCATGGAGCATCAGACGCGACGAAGTGCTGGGCTTTCCCGGCCACTCTGAAGGAGATCACGAGGGCTTGGTTTGAAACTCTCCTGGTGGGCTCCATCACCTCCTTCCACCAGTTGAAGAAGTCCTTCCGCGACAACATCCTGGGCGGAAGGTCCCAACCCCGCACGACGGCCTCTCTTCTGTCCGTCCAATTGAGGAAAGGCGAGGCTCTCTGGGACTACGTCAAGAGGTTCTAGATTGAGGTGCTACGCATCCCATGTCTGGACATCCCGCTCACTACCAGTGCCCTCATACAGGGCACTCGCAATGGGTTCCTCTAAAGAACACTGGGGGTGCAACAGCCGACGACCCTGGCCGAGCTCCTCTCCACCGCCCAGGGCCATGTCGCGTGCGAAGAGAGTCTAGCTTCCAAGAGAGATGAGCAAGACGATCCGACGGAGAAGAAGAGGCCTTCCAACAATGGTTCTGACCGAGAACGGAAGAAGAGCTGGTGCAACGGAGATTTGCCGTGCCGACCACACCCCTTCATCGAGTATACTCCCCTCACGGTGGCCCCCGAGCAAATCCTAGTCGAGATCCGGGATGAGCAGTACATTCAGTGGCCACTCAGGATGCGCTCTGATCCCCGTAGGCACAACCAAGACAAGTACTGTCACTTCCATCGCGACCACAACCACGACACCTCTGAATGCCGCCAACTCAAGGACGAGATCGAGTCTTTGATCAAGCACGACTATTTAGGACAGTATGTGCGCTGGAACGAAGACCGCCTGAGGCACTGAGAGCGAACCCCTAAGCAGGCCATCAACAACGAGCCGAATGGGCAGGAGATCAATGTGATCGTGGGAGGTCTCGGCGCGGCGAGAGAGAGCACCTGTGTGATGACTCATGACTTAAACGTGGATCCAAGGGTACCACCTGTTTAGCAAAGGTGGCGTCCCGTCAACTGGGAACGACAGACCGTGATCTATTATCACGTCGTCAAAGGCCGATCAGTTGGGCTGCTCCAAGAAGCCCAATTCCCCAGGTGAATCTTGAATATAGTCCTCGTCCGCAAGGCCAACGGCAAATGGTGGGTGTGCGTGGACTACAAGGATCTCAACAAGGCAACACCCAAGGACAACTTTCCTCTGTCGCGCATAGACCTGCTGGTAGACGCAACTTCTAGGTATGAGCTTCTCAGCTTCTTGGACGCCTACTCTGGTTATCACCAGATCAGTATACATCCACCAGACCAAGATGCCACTACGTTTGTAACCGACCTCGGCCTCTACTGCTTCACTAGAATGTCATTTGCTTTGAAAAACGCAAGCGCAACTTACCAACGGCTGGTCAACAAAATGTTCAAGCAGCAGATCGGGTGCAATATGGAGGTCTACGTCGATGATATGCTGGTCAAAACACACCCGAGCACCAACCACATCACCGACCTAGAGAAAACCTTCGCCACTTTGCGAAGATACAACATGAAGCTCAACCCAGCCAAGTGCACTTTTGGAGTGCGCTCAGGGAAGTTTCTCAGCTTCCTCGTCTCCAACAGAGGAATAGAGGCGAATCCCGAGAAAATCAGAGCCATATTGAAGATGAGCAGTCCAAGGACAGTACGCGACGTCCAACGGCTCATTGGACACCTCGCGTCCCTTAACCACTTCATGTCCCGAGCAGTGGAGAGAAGTTTTAACTTGTTCAAGTTGTTGTGAGTCCCCAAAGGTGCCTCACTGCAAGGGGGGCAGGTACAGTGGACCTAGAGTGTGAAACGGCTTTCACTGAGCTGAAGGAATATCTCGCTGCTCTGCCAATTCTCTCAAAGCCAGTGCTCGGAGAACAACTGTTCGTGTACTTATCAGTCACCGAACACTCCATCACCACGGTACTAATCAGAGAAGAAGTGACAGCACAACATCTAGTCTACTACGTGAGTAGAGTCCTGCAGGAGGCTGAGAGGAGATATCCTCGAGTAGAGAAGCTCGCGTGGGCGCTCATCATGGCTGCACGGAAACTCAGGCCATACTTCCAGGCCCATCTGATCACAGTATTAATCGACCAGCCACTGAAGCTCATTCTACAGTGCCCAGAGGCTTCCGAAAGACTCATCAAATGGGCCATCTAGCTCGAAGAATTCGACATCAGCTACCGACCCAGGACTGCTATCAAGGCTCAAGCTCTAGCGGACTTCGTGGCGGAATGTACCCTTCCTACCGAGACGGACCCCCCATTGGCGGATGAACCGCCGTGGGAGCTCTATGTGGACAGGTCCTCTTGCGTCACAGGAAGTGGTGCAGGGTTGGTCCTAATTACCTCCCCAGAGGGATTGGAAATTCAGTACGTCGTCAGGTTTCGCTTCACTGCCTCCAACAACGCGACAGAATATGAAGCATTGTTGTCCGACGTCAGAATGGCTAGGCACCTCGGAGCACTCCGGCTACGAGCCTTCAGCGACTCCCAACAAGTGGCCAGCCAGGTCAATAGACAATTCAAAGCAAGGGAGCCCCGCATGGCGCAGTACCTTCAACAAGTCAAGCGCTAGGCAGAAGGCCTCCTCTACTTCGAAGTTGTGCAAGTTCCCCATGAGCATAATGCACAGGAAGATGCCCTCATCAGACTAGCGTCTTCAGGCGACATCACCCATTCTCGCTCTATCTTCTTCAAAGAGCTCACCTTGCCGAGCACAGAGATAAATATTGCGGCCATCAGAACTGCCCAACCGGCCCTAAGCTGGAAGGACCCTATTCTGGCCTATCTACTCCAAGGAGAGCTCCCTCCTGACCAGATCAAAGCTCGTAAAATCTGACTATATAACCAAGTTCACCGTCGTCGAAGGCCAGCTTTACCGACGTTCCCTCTCCAGTCCCCTCTTACAGTGCCTTAGTCCTATCGAGGCAGCACCAGCTATTGAGGAGGTACACGAGGGTCTGTGCGGAAGCCACCTAGGCAGAAGGACCTTGGCGCACAACATCCTTTGGGCAGAAGTGGATTTTAAATAAATCTCGAATATCTTATGTTTTGGTTCTTTTTATCATGTTTCTCATGGATGTGTATTGCTAATCCAAGTCCCGTCGGGTGCTACTTGAGCGATGGTGACGAGAGATGAATCAGCAATTAGCATAGCGTAGGCGTGCCAGCCACCGAAGTGGCAACAAGTGTTCTACCTCCGAGAGTCGAAGGGCTTTAGGTCTATTATGCGCACCGTTTGACTTCGTCAAACGAAAGTGAAGATCGGGTTGGGACTAAGATCCCGCCGTCGCCTAAGCGCAACGACGTTAATTACATCTCTTTAGAAAGAGAAAACCCTTGATTAATCGCCAGAATTGAAAGCCTTGTGGCCTAAAACAGGACATGCGATAAAAGGCATAGAATGAAACCACAAAATTGTAGTTAAATTTGCAAGAGAGTTAAATGTGTGTGTGCCTTTCATCTCTTAGTGTCAATTTGTTCATTTGTTCTTTTATTTATTACATTTTTTTTCAATTATGCAATAGATTTGACATGTTTTGATTATCATTGTTCCTTTCATGATTTGAAATCATTGAGCCATTTGTATGCTCAATTGGTGACAATCACAACCCATTTGTAAGACATGCACATTTCATTTGAGTCGGCAGACAAAATGATTCAGCAGCCAAAACCATTCTGCAGGGGCGATTCTGCAGGGCAGATTGATTCTACGAGGGTGAATCGGCATGGGCCATTCTGCAGGGCAGATTGATTCTGCAGGGGTGAATCGGCAGGGGCCATTCTACAAGGCAGATTGATTCTGCAGGGGTGAATCGGTAGAGGCCATTCTACAGGACAGATTGATTCTGCAAGGATACTATTAAAGGGGCTGCATATTCACTTTAATAATGAAAAAAAAGGAGAGAGTCAACCGATTCAAATATTCAAACTAAAATCCGACAGCATTTCCCCTCATATTAGATGATGGGGAAAAACATGGTAACCGCCCACCACAATGGAGGCGGAACCAGAAGTAAGGTGTATGTCAAAAGATGACATCACTGAATGGCACACATTGTCGGTTATCCCCAAGGCATGCCTAAAGGGAAACCGGTTGGTACCGAGACCAAAAGGGAACCCGATAAGTGACAAAACAATGTGTGAGTTCATTTAACCGAGCCTAGATATTGCATTATCCAGCCCGGAGTCTCATGGATTTCTCATTTGCAGGTGAATCTGCGAGGCTGATGATTCTGCACAAGCGATTCGGCAAGGGTTCTATTCAAATGATTCGGAAAGGGACCTTGCAGGATCACTTGGCTCTTGGATAACCATTATGCAGGGTACCCTGCTGGATCGGCCCTGCCGGATCATCACAGTTCTCAGGCCTAAGTGATTCTGCAGCCCTATTTAGGCACAGTTCTCAAAATCCATAAGAGGTCTGAGCGTCCAATCGGGAAGCCAGAGCTTTTGACTTGTTTGGACACTATTCATGAGCTCAAACAGGGCCCAGGTATTGATTACCTCACCCTTCATGTTCAAAGTCTCATGGAAAAGTGATTCTGCAGCTCTATTTGGACACAGCTCTCAAAATCCATGAGGGATCTGAGTGCCCAATTGGGGGGACAGAACCTTTGACACATGAGGAACCAATTTATAGGCTTGAACCGGGCCCAGATATTGATTATCTAGCCCTTTGTATTCAAAGCCACAGGAAGAAGTGATTGTGCAGCCCTATTTGGACGTGGTTCTCAAAATCCATGAGGGATCTGAGCGTCCAATTGGGGGGATAGAACCTTCAACATATGAGGAATCAATTTATAGGCTCGAATCGGGCCCAGATATTGATTATCCAGCCCTTCGTGTCAAAGCCACAGGAAAAAGTGATTCTGCAGCCCTATTTGGACGTGATTCTCAAAATCCGTGAGGGATCTTAGTGTCCAACTTGGGGGACAGAACCTTCAACACGTATAGACATTGTCCATGAGCTCAAACAGGGCCCAGGTATCGATTACCTGACACTTGATGTTCAAAACCTCATGAAAAGTGAATCTGCGGGGTTTGACATAGTGAAACAGGGGGCAGCGATGGGGTATTTGGACAGTGGTTTGACTGCTCCTAAACCCAGCAAAGGAGGTACATATATATCCCTATATTCCCTCCTTGTGTTGGGCTCCTAATGGCCACAGTTGGTGCACACCATCTAGAGAGAGAAACATCAAAGCAAAGGGTCTATTAAAGCAAAACACAACATGGCAGTGGGTGGTTCCTCATGGGATGCCCTTGATGGGATGAGGAGTACCCAGCCGCCCTCCCCACTACACCAGATAGGGTAATGGGGGTCTTATAAAAAAAAGGACAATTTGACTCCCGGTCCTCACTAGGGAGTCTGTTTTAATTTTAAGTCCAAAGGCAAAAAATGTAGTATGACCGTCCTCAAATTTGAAAACATTAATTTTTAGTCCTTTGAGGAAGGAATCCATCTGTTAGTTAACATTTCCCCATTGAAATGACATTATTACCCTTCCCTCATACCCACCAAGGCCCCTTGCACATGGCTCCCGGGTTCTTTGTCTGCCACCGGGAGTCAAATTGCCGCAGGGGCCGGACGCCGGAGGGGGTCTGACACCGGAGGGGGAGCCGGAGGCCGCAGGGGTTAGACGCCGAAGGGGGTCTGACACCGGAGGGGGACCGGAGGCCGCAGGGTCCGGACGCCGGAGGGGGTCTGACGCCGGAGGGGGAGCCGGAGGCCACAAGGGTCGGATGCCGGAGGGGGAGCCAGAGGCCGCAGGGGCTGGACGCCGGAGGGGGTCTGACGCCGGAGGGGGAGCCGGAGGCCGCAGGGGTCGGACGCCGGAGGGGGTCTAACGCTGGAGGGGGAGCCGGAGGCCGCAGGGGCCGGACACCGGAGGGGTAGCCGGACGCCGCAGGGGCCGGACGCCGGAGGGGGAGCCGGACGCCGCAGGAGAACCGGACGCCGGAGGGGGAGAGAGAGGGAGAGATAGAGACGCCGCAGGAGAGCCGGACGCCGCAGGAGAACCGGACGCAGGAGAGCCGGACGCCGCTGCTCCTCCCCGCTGCTCCTCTAGGGTTTCCACGGTGCCAAATGGGGAAATATTGGGGTTTCGATCAGGACTGGGTGGGTTGGGTAGACACTTCAAAAGGGTAATTTGGGGATTACGTTAAGAAACTAACGGGGAGTTGACGGTGAGGGCTAAAAATTAATATTTTTTTGGTCAAAGGACTTAACGTTACATTTTTCAGTCTTTGGACTGGAAATTAATTCCAGTGGTGTTTTTTGGACTGGGTATTAAAATTCCCAAAAAAGGACAATTTGACTCCCGGTCCTCACTAGGGAGTCTGTTTTAATTTTAAGTCCAAAGGATGAAGAGGAAGAAGACATGGCAAGAGCAATAGAAACATGCACATATAACCTCCTAACATCCATGCTAGCTACAACCGGGTGTAGACACGCGAATTTGGCTCCACCGCAGGCAAATTTCATATTGCACCATAATACCACAAATGGCCCTCTTTTTGCCTCGCAAGAGTGTTTTTCCAATATTTTTGGATCTCACCCTTTCTTTCTCGGTGCTTCCCCATGTGGTTCAGTCGTGGATCGACCTGTGCGGTCATGTCGCGGGGGTCCGAGGGCAGCGCCCCCGGAAGCTAAACTTGGTTAAGGAACAGCTCCATTGATTTGCGTCCACTACAGTGGACGCCTTTTAAATGCGGCGGTCATGGTGGACACGGTTTAGGTCCTTAATGCGGCAGTCAAAGCCAACGCATTTAAGAGCCTTTTCTGTCACATGTTCTAATTGGAAACGTGTCCGCCTGACACGACGCAATTAAAAGTCAAAAGGCTATGGCCCCAGAAGTCGCCGCACTTGAGAGCCTACGCTTGGAAATCATGATAAAATCCCTGAATCGCGTCCTTGTCAGTGGACGCGATTTAGAAGGTCAAATCCGAAAACTCCCATCAGCAGATAGCGCATTCATGAGCCGATTGCCTTGAAACCATGCAAGTCTGAATCGCGGCGGACTAGGTGGACGCGATTCAAGTCGCAGCGGCCTGACCCGACGCGATTTCAAAGCGTAGTCATGATATGCCTGTCACATCAGTTTGGCTTTCTTAATCGCGGCCTGCCGCCCGGATGTGATTCAATTCATAATCGCGGCTTCCTGTGTGGACGCGATTCAAGAATCTGTTGCCTATAAATTGGACCCGAGGGTCATTTGTTCAGGAGGGGCATTCAGAGCGGCGAAGCCCTATCGGATTCACGTCTCACCTCCGACCCACGGGGACCCTCTACTCCGAGAAATCCACGCCTTCCCCCCGCAGTGTTCGGAGCCGGCGTCCTCTCCATCGTCCACGTACCCCGGAGTGAGGCGGGCAACGTCTTCCTCCTCCTCTTCATCCATTCCGTCCGTACCGGCAACGCCGTCATACCGTCCATTTGGGGAAGTACCCCCTCCCCTTTCTCTTTTCTCTTCACTTTCATCTCCTCTGGGCCCCACGTGGCCTTTGTACTCCTTTTTTAACACAAACACACATATGCATACATTTTACACACACCCACATTCTTTAGGAGTTTAAAAGCCACCACCTGGTAAGTACACCTCCATGTTCTTTTATTTCATTAATTCTTTATTTTTAGGATTTGGTACTACACGTGGCTAATCCCCTTTCTTTACTTTTCTTTGTCCTTTTTTGTCAGGGTAATCACAAGAAAACGCCCTCTACCGCGGCCGACCGTGTTCGTAGAGGAAGATAAGACCTACCTTCCTGTGCAATCTCCCTACGCTAAAAGGTATGCTCGCGATCACTCTTCCATCTCACACCCCTCGCCGTGCAATCTCCATTCGGCACCCTCGCGTGCCTGGCGATCACGATCTTTTTATTTTTATTGCCTTTTTCGCCATCCACTCCATATCACACACACATCATTATACCAATATTGTCACGTCCCGAGAATTACGCAGCGGATATTAGTTCGAAGAATTCGAGTCGATAATTCGAGACGTGAACAGTCGGCAAATATGCCTCTAGCTAGAATGCACTAAATGTATAACAACATACATCATCATAATAGGGCCCAAATATTGAACTCAACTAATCTTTTATTCAAATCTCAACTCATTGTATTCCAAATAGAAACTATTACAGGACTAAGACTCAATAAAAGCAAAGTACATAATACCTCACTTCCTACTACATTGTTCTAACATTTAAAATAAACTAACTATAGATAGACTCATAATTGGAACGCTCATCACTCGGACGCATTCCCATCCTCGACTTGCTCTTCCTCTTGAACTTCATAGTCACCTAGATTGGGTAAAAGTAGGGGATGAGCAAACTAGCCCAGTAGGATTTATATCTCAATGTGCGGGCAATGATATAAGTGATTAGCAATTTAGAACTAGGTAAGTACGATGAATGATATGCAAGTACGAATAAAACTCGTTAAAACATGATACTTGAACAAGCTAGATAGAGTGATCATGATAGAACAAGATTTTTGAACAAGATGACAAGATAGAACTAGCAATAGATCACTTTGTACAAGCACGCAAGAATTCACTTAATGTCAAGAACGCAAGGTATCACTAATTGCATTAAATGCAGGATGGCCATATCACGCAAGCAAGCAAGCACGCACGAGCACAATCATGTAACACTAATCAGGCACGTAGACACTAATGTACACCAAGAAAAGATCCATCAAGAATGTACACCAGGACACGTGTATGTGGTTATTGTATCTATCATTCAACACGATACGCACGACTCCCAGTGCAGATGTAATGCCAGTAATCATTATACCCCATGGTTAACAGTATATTTATGACTCTCCGTCATTGGGGTTAGACTGGAGCCCTTGGACACTCGCCGTCGGTCAGCATCACACTTAAAATTTTAAATGTAGATACCCACAGTCATTTATAATGGCCAATGAGAGTTCCAATAAGTAAGCATGTGTAATGTCATATTCATGATGATGATGAGAACTAGTAATAAGTAATTGAATATGATTTCATGATAACAATGGTCAAGAGAGAAATTCGGAAGCATAACGGTACGATTTATAATTTAGTTAAATCTTTACATTTACGGCTTTAGTCTAGATTGTAATTCACACTCACGAGAACAAGACGAGAGAGGAAGTGCACGCGATCTCCAGGGAACTTCAATGGTACAACCAACTCATCGGCCATATGGGAATCCATGGTCAGAGGAGATTTACGGAGGCCTTAGAGAAAAGGTCACTAGTCTACCGTTTCGGAATGACCGGTAGAGAGCTTCCAAATCCCCAAGAAAGGGCTGGCTAGACGTGTAAGTGTGTAGTGAAGTACACGCGTCTCAATTCTCAAACCATCAGTTTCAAATTCGCGGAAAAAGCACTTAACATGACGGCACGAATTGAACAATGCATTTAACTACACATGGGCTTGCAAGATTTAAGAATGATAATTATCATTTAAACATGGTAGAATAATGGAGAGATTAAATCATGAGTTGCATGAATGGATCATAACATTTAAGGAGCAATTAGAATAGCATTCATGTAATTAAAGCTTTTAAATGGGTTACTCACTTTTAAGCCATTAAATAACCACCATGCAATGATCAGACCCAAAACATGTGAATTACACACTAAATATCATGTTAACCAGACCTCGGGTATAGTGGTTAGATTTGAAAGAAAATAAGTGGGGATTTAATGCAAAATCCTGAGATCGCGACGGGTGCATATGAAGAAGGCGACAGGGCGGTCAGACCCGAAGGTCAGGTCGCGACGGTCCCCAGTAAGGGTCGTGACGGGTCGGGAAAAGAACGCGACAAGGGGATGTGAAGAACACTACGGGGCAATCAGATAAGGCAGCGAGATAGCGACGGTGTGCTCGTCGCGTTCAGAACGCGACGGGTGTGCTATCGCGACAAGACTCAGAACACGGCCTATCGGGCCGTCGCGTTCACAGGGTCTGCGCCTGAATCCGACAGAGAAAGGACAGTGCTTTGGATTGCGGACCAGACTTTCCCTACTTCGACACAAGGTTATTCTAAAATTAAGAACAAATTGTACAGTGCATGAAAAATAACAAAACTAGTTTTAGACCAATCTAGACATGCAAGGTGCTTCCAGTAAATCGGAATCAGAAAAAGGATGGTTTCGACAGGCTTTAATCAAGTCAAACACAAACATAAAACCAAGTGCAACCTGAAAACGTAGTTTCATGCAGCAACCCTCTTACCACGCTTATAACTCTCTAAATATTGACAATTAGACAAAACATTCAACACAAGATATGACGAAGACAACAAGTAGAAAAACTTTCATGTTGTGGGTTTGCTCTAATTCAGTTTTGAATCACGTGCAACATATAATGAATGGGAAAAGCCCTAACAGTGCGCGACTTTGGAAAAACGCTTATAATTCAAAGTCTACTCATTGAACTTCGATGAAACCAGTGGGAAACGAAGGTTAACTTGATGATCTACACATTGGTATAGGAGTTTTTAAGGTTTGGCCCGAAAAAGCCTACCTTCTGGGTTGAAGAAGTCTCATTTTTCCAGAAAACCGTGTTCAGACCACTTGGAGGAGAACGCTTGCTGCTCCGTGTATACTGCATGGAATTTGGGTATTCCACTTGGCTTAGAATGTAGACTTGACCGTCTTTCCAGGGTATAAGCCTTGCAAGGTTTGGTTTAGGTTTGACCTACCTTTGGTCGACTTCAAGATGACTGTCTGTGCAGGTCGCAGCAGACACAACGGGGAAGAAGATGAGCTTCTTGTGGTCGTTCCACAGCTCCTCAGCCACCAAGAGCTCCTCCACACGACCCCAGCATGTTCTAAACTCGTCCCTAGGGTTTGGGCGAAGAGTATTTAAGCAACCAAGGTGTTTAGGAGTCCTATTGTAACTAGGAAAGCTAGGTTGCGGTTTTGATATATTAGTTTCCTATTTTGAGGATTTCTTCCTCCATTAGAGTGTGTGAGGCTTTTGGAAACATCCCACTATAGTTAAGCACGAATTGGGTTGCCAATAATGCAAGATCTCTTCCCAATTCAACTATAATTACTTCTTTCTAATTTCAGCCTATTTAGAGTTACGAATTTCCATGCATTTTCTAGCTTTATTTGATTTTTGGGCCAAATGTTGTCCATTGGCCCAATTATGATAATGGGTCATCAATATATAATGTTGGAAGTCTCCCCAACATTTTTATTTAATTTATGGTTGCATCGTATTTTCGTGTTAACAGTTTTCCGACTTGTTTCCTAATTTGGATAATCGGTCACAATAACTCTTAAACCTAGTCCAAATGATTTTTATTGACCCAAATTTCTTGATGGGTCATTAGAGGATATTATTTGTAGTCCATATATGATTTTTATTTAATTTTTTGACTCATCCGAGTACGTGTGATAATGATTTGTCGACTTATTCATGAATTACGATAATAAGTCGCGAACCACTTTAAACTTGGCTAATACGATTTTTTGTTTCACAAATTTCTTTGTGAAACATTTAGTAATAATGTTTAGGGTTGATTTATAATTTTTACAGAATTGTCCAATGTGTTTTAGCATATACGTTAATGATACGTATGCTTTAACTACTTTGATATTATGGAAATTATTTATTTCCATTTATTTGAATTTTTATATAATTAAAATTTCCGGGGTGCTACACCCTCCCCCACTTAAGAGAATTTGGTCCCCAAATTCATGTATAGAAAGTTATTGTACAAGTGACGTGTACTTACTTGTGAATAGCTCCGGGTATCTTTTGCGCATTGCTTCCTCGGTTTCCCATGTGTCGTCTTCATCCATGCGTTTATTCCATCTAACCCTTACCAGTGGGATGATCTTGTTCCTTAATTGGCGTAGTTCCCGGTCCACGATCTTAATTGGCTTCTCTTGGTACGTTCCGTCTTTGTTGAATTCCAGGAGCTCATATTCTATGACATGCCACGGATCCTGTACATACTTTTTCAACATGGATATGTGGAACACATCGTGTATTCCATCCATTTGTGGTGGTAAAGTGAGACGATATGCCACCTCGCCGATTCTTTCAAGGATTTCGAAAGGCCCGACAAACCTTGGTGATAACTTGCCTTTAATGCCAAAACGCCTAATTCCACGGCCTGAGACACTTTTAAGAATACATGTTCCCCAACCTGAAACTCCAGGTCTCTTCTTCTATTATCTGCATATGCCTTTTGTCTTTGCTGCACCACTGCCATTCTTTCTTTTATAAGCTTTACTTTCTCTGTGGTTTCCCTTATCATCTCTGGTCCTAGCATTTGTTTTTCGCCAACTTCATACCAGCATATTGGAGATCGGCAACTCCTGCCATAGAGTGCTTCAAATGGTGCCATTTGAATGCTAGCTTGATAGCTATTATTGTAGGCGAACTCCACAAGAGGTAAGTGTTCATACCAACTACCTCCAAAATCTAGGACACATGCTCTAAGCATATCTTCAATTACCTGGTTGGTTCTCTCCGTCTGACCATCTATCTGTGGATGGAAAGTCGTGCTAAAGTTTAGTTTAGATCCCAAGGAGTAGTGCAGTCCTTTCCAAAAGTGGGATGTAAACCTAGGGTCTCTATCAGATACGATAGACACCGGTACTCCATGTAATCTGACTATTTTCTTCACATATAATGCAGCCAGAACATCTACTGACCACTTATTCTTCACTGGTAAGAAGTGAGCCGACTTAGTTAAGCGGTCGACAATAACCCAGATACCATCGAATCCACCTCTAGATTGGGTAGTCCGAAAATAAAGTCCATCCCTATACCTTCCCATTTCCATGCCGAGATTTCTAGGGGTTTGAGTTTACCTGCGGGTCGCAAGTGTTTTGCCTTGACCCTTTGACATGTTAAGCATCGAGCGACATATTCCGCCACCTCTCTCTTCATATTAGGCCACCAAAAGCTTCTTTTCAAATCTTGATACATTTTGGTAGTTCCAAGGATGAATGGTATACCTGGTCTTGTGAGCCTCATCCATGATCATTTTCTTTGTCTCCGCATGGTTGGGTACACAGACTCGATCCCGGAACAATAGTCTTCCATCTTCAGTTAATGAGAAATCCGGCCTCTGGTCTAGATTAGCCTTAATCTCCACAAGTACAGGGTCATTATCTTGGAGTGTTGTGATGTCCTCCAATAGTGTAGGTTGTGCTCTAACACTAGCAACAAGGCATCCCTTCTCTTTGATGTCAGCATCAATATTTAACTTGGCGAAGTCCTCTAATAACTTCCATTCGTCCACCATTAAACTTGACAATGTGATCATTGGCTTTCTACTTAGAGCATCCGCCACAGCATTTGCTTTTCTGGATGGTATTGGATCGTGAAGTCGAAGTCTTTGAGATACTCCAACCACCTCCGCTGTCTCATATTCAAGTCTTGCTGAGAAAACAGATACTTCAAGCTTTTATGGTCAGAAAACACAATGAATTTCTCACCATATAGATAATGACGCCATATCTTCAAGGCGAAGACTACAGCAGCTAGCTCCAGATCATGTACAGGATAATTGTCCTCGTGCTTCTTCAATTGTCTGACGCGTAGCATATAACTTTCCCATTTTGCATCAGCACACAGCCTAGGCCGATCCCGGATGCATCGGTGTATACTTCAAAACTACCCCCAGCAACTGGCAGTGTCAGTACGGGTGCCGAGGTAAGGTGCCCTTTCAATGCCTGGAAACTTTCTTCACATTCATCAGTCCATGCAAATGGATTCTCCTTCCTGGTAAGCCTGGTCAATGGTACAGCTATCTTTGAGAAATCTTTAATGAAGCGACGATAATAACCGGCTAAACCCAGAAAGCTCCTAATCTCCGACACAGTTGTCGGCCTTTCCCAGTTCTTTACCGCCTCCACCTTAGATGGATCCACAGAGATTCCCTCCTTGGATATGATGTGACCAAGGAAAGACACTTCCTCCATCCAAATTCACACTTACTAAGTTTAGCATAGAGTTGATTATCTCTGAGCACTTGCAGAGCAACCTTCAAGTGTTCCTCATGTTCTTCTTTGGATTTGGAGTAAATAAGGATGTCATCAATGAACACCACTATAAACTGGTCCAAGTATGGCCTATAAATATTGTTCATAAGTTGCATGAAAGCCGCTGGAGCATTTTTAAACCAAACGGCATGACCACGAACTCATAGTGACCATATCTACTCCGGAATGCAGACTTGTGAATATCCTCCTCCTTTATTCTTAGTTGATGGTAGCCTGATCTTAGATCTATCTTGGAGAAATATTGTGCACCGGAGATCTGGTCAAACAGCTCGTCGATGCGGGGCAGTGGATACTTATTCTTTATTGTCAACTGGTTTAACTGACGGTAATCAATGCATAGCCTCATTGTCCCATCCTTCTTTCTGACAAATAGCACTGGCGCTCCCCACGGGGATGTGCTAGGCCTGATAAAACCCTGATCTAGCAATTCTTGGATCTGTCTTTTCAACTCCTGCAATTCAACAGGGGACATGCGATACGGAGCTTTTGAAACAGGGGCTGCCCCAGGGAGTAACTCAATGGTGAAGTTTACCTCCCGCTCAAGTGGTATGCCAGGTAATTCCTCTGGAAATACATCAGGATAGTCCCTGGCTATTGGAATGTCTTCTAGGATTGGTTTCTTCTTTTCAGTCGCCAAGACGGAAACTAGGAAAGCATCACAACCCTGGTTGATCAGCTTAGAAGCCTTTAAGGAGGATATCATGATAGGGTGTTTGTGATAACGGGTGCCAAGTAGCGATAGAGTTGGAAGGTTTGGTCTTTTAAAAGTGACCCTCCTATGGCGACAGTTTACATCGGCATCATATTCAATTAGCCAATCGACACCCAAAATGGCATCATAACCCTTCATGTCTAAACAGATAAGGTCGGCAGGGAGATTGTGTCCTCCAATTATAGTTTCACATTTCGGCAAGTAGTGAGTGAGTTCAGATTCTGAGCCTAGTGGAGAGGCTACAGTGATCTTGGATTTCAAGGGTACAGGTTTGACAGGTAGAGTTGCAGCAAACGTGGTGGAAATAAATGAATATGCAGCTCTAGTATCAATAAGCACAAATGCAGGTTGCGAGTGTATGGAAATGGTACCTTCCACCATACCCCCTTCCTCGGGTAGGTCAGCTTCTATGACAGCATTAAGGCGTCCCTGACGCCGTGGCACATTCTGAGCTCTACCTGGCTGGTCCTTCAGCATAGGACAATCAGGAATACGGTGGTCACGACCTCCGCATTTCAAGCACGCCCCGAGCTTCTTCCAGCATTCTTCAGCTCGGTGTCCCGGTTTATCACAGAATTTGCAGTTTTCAGCCAACTGCCTACCTTCCACTTTGACTCTCTTGTCTCCAGTAACATCTCTTCTGGCGTTCGGCCTCTTGTTGTTGTTGTTGATGTTGTTGTTACGAAAAGTTGGAGCAATATTAGGTGCTCCCTTCTTGACGAAGACCGGCTTGGAGTTGTCCTTGCCCCTCATGCCCTCTACTTTGGCCATGGTGTCTTCTACCAGCTGAGCTCTTTGGACCATCTCAGTGTAAGTTTGAATGTTGTGTGGTCCAAGCCTTTCAATGAACATGGGCATGAGCCCATCCATGAACCGTTTTGCCTTAAGTCTTTCAGTTCCCACCAAGTGTGGGGCATACACAGCAAGACGCGGGAACTGAGCCTCATACTCAGCCATGGACATCCCTTTCTATTTTAGTGCGGCAAACTCCACTGCCTTCTTCTCCTTGACTCTCTCAGAGAAATACTTTCTCCGGAATATCTCCAAGAATCCGGCCCACTCCAGTTCGCCAACATTAGGCAGGTGGGCCGATGTGGCCTTCCACCATGCTCGGGCATCCTTAGTGAATTGGAAAGTGGCCAGTACCACCTTCTCCCTGTTAGTGCATTGCATGACTTGGAAGATCCTTTCTATCTCCTCCTGCCAGTTCTCTGCTTCGTCCGGATCAGGGGATTCAGAGAAACGAGGAGGGTTCAAACTCCTAAATTTGCGGTGCAGATCACCGGCTCCGTTTCTAACTGTAGCAACCTGATTTCCAGCCTGAACCACATTTTGCAGGGCCTGAGTCAATCCAGCTACTGTTTCTTGCATAGCTTGCCATTGGTTGTGAGCCATTGCAGTTGAGTGTAAAAGTTATGAGGGTTTATGAGAAAAGGATGGAAACCAATTAATGTCTCTAGATACATTATAAAAGTTAATGGGTAGAAGTGTTTAATTCTTTCTAACATATTCCCAGTCTCTACCCATTCTCACTAGGTATGTATTTAATTTCCATGACCTAGGTTCCATAGGTATCTCCTATTCCTGAGACATATATCCTATTTGGTATTCCTAGGCTCTGATACCACTAAACTGTCATGTCCCGAGAATTACGCAGCGGATATTAGTTTAAAGAATTCGAGTCGATAATTCGAGACGTGAACAGTTAGAAAATAAGCCTCTAGCTAGAACGCACTAAATGTATAACAACATACATCATCATAATAGGGCCCAAATATTGAACTCAACTAATCTTTTATTCAAATCTCAACTCATTGTATTCCAAATAGAAACTATTACAGGACTAAGACTCAATAAAAGCAAAAGTACATAATACCTCACTTCCTACTACATTGTTCTAACACTTAAAATAAACTAACTATAGATAGACTCATAATTGGAACGCTCATCACTCGGACGCATTCCCATCCTCGACTTGCTCTTCCTCTTGAACTTCATAGTCACCTAGATTGGGTAAAAGTAGGGGATGAGCAAACTAGCCCAGTAGGATTTATATCTCAATGTGCGGGCAATGATATAAGTGATTAGCAATTTAGAACTAGGTAAGTACAATGAATGATATGCAAGTACGAATAAAACTCGTTAAAACGTGATACTTGAACAAGCTAGATAGAGTGATCATGATAGAACAAGATTTTTGAATAAGATGACAAGATAGAACTAGCATTAGATCACTTTGTACAAGCACGCAAGAATTCACTTGATGTCAAGAACGCAAGGTATCACTAATTGCATTAAATGAAAGATGGCCATATCACGCAAGCAAGCAAACACGCACGAGCATGATCATGTAACACTAATCAGGTACGTAGACACTAATGTACACCAAGAAAAGATCCATCAAGAATGTACACCAGGACACGTGTATGTGGTTATTGTATCTATCATTCAACACGACACGCACGACTCCGAGCGCAGATGCAATGCCAGTAATCATTATACCCCATGGTTAATAGTATATTTATGACTCTCCGTCATTGGGGTTAGACTGGAGCCCTTGGACACTCACCGTGCCCGGTCAGCATCTCACTTAAATTTTTAAATGTAGATACCCACAGTCATTTATAATGGCCAATGAGAGTTCCAATAAGTAAGCATGTGTAATGTCATGTTCATGATGATGATGAGAACTAGTAATAAGTAATTGAACATGATTTCATGATAACAATGGTCAAGAGATAAATTCGGCTACATAACGGTACGATTTATAATTTAGTTCAATCTTTACATTTAACGGCTTTAGTCTAGATTGTAATTCACACTCACGAGAACAAGACGAGTGAGGAAGTGCACGCTATCTCCAGGGAACTTCAATGGTACAACCAACTCGTCGGCCATGTGGGAATCCATGGTCAGAGGAGATTTACGGAGGCCTTAGAGAAAAGGTCACTAGTCTACTGATTTGGAATGACCGGTAGAGAGCTTCCAAATCCCCAAGAAAGGGCTACCTAGACGTGTAAGTGTGTAGTGATGTATGCGTGTCTCAATTCTCAAACCATCGGTTTCAAATTCGCGGAAAAAGCACTTAACATGACGGCACGAATTGAACAATGCATTTAACTACACATGGGCTTGCAAGATTTAAGAACGATAATTATCATTTAAACATGGTAGAATAATGGAGAGATTAAATCATGAGTTGCATGAATGGATCATAACATTTAAGGAGCAATTAGAATAGCATTCATGTAATTAAAGCTTTTAAATGGGTTACTCACTTTTAAGCCATTAAAATAACCACCATGCAATGATCAGACCCAAAACATGTGAATTACACACTAAATATCATGTTAACCAGACCTCGGGTATAGTGGTTAGATTTGCAAGAAAATAAGTGGGGATTTAATGCAAAATCCTGAGATCTCGACGGGTGCATATGAAGAAGGCGACAGGGTGGTCAGACCCAAAGGTCAGGCCGCGACGGTCCCCAGTAAGGGTCGTGACGGGTCGGGAAAAGAACGCGACAAGGGGATGTGAAGAATGCGACGGGGCAGTCAGATAAGGCAGCGAGATAGCGACGGTGTGCTTGTCGCGTTCAGAACGCGACAGGTGTGCTGTCGCGACAAGATTCAGAACACGGCCTATCGGGCCGTCGCGTTCACAGGGTCTACGCCTGAATCCGACAGAGAAAGGACAGTGCTTTGGATTGCGGACCAGACTTTCCCTACTTCGACCTAGGGTTATTCTAAAATTAAGAACAAATTGTACAGTGCATGAAAAATAACGAAACCAGTTTTAAACCAATGTAGACATGCAAGGGTGCTTCCAGTAAATCGGAATTAGAAAACAAGGATGGTTTCGACAGGCTTTAATTTAGTCAAACACAAACGTAAAACCAAGTGCAACCTGAAAACGTAGTTTCATGCAGCAACCCTCTTACCACGCTTATAACTCTCTAACTATTGACATTTAGACAGAATGTTCAACACAAGACATGACTAGGACAACTAGTAGAAAAACGTTCATGTTGTGGGTTTTCTCTAATTCTTTCTTGAATCATGTGCAACATATAAAGAACGGGAAAAGCCCTAACAGTGCGCGACTTTGGCAAAACGCTTATAATTCAAAATCTACTGATTGAAATTCGGTGAAATCAGTGGGAAACGAAAGTTAACTTGATGCTCTACACATTGGTATAGGATTTTTTAAGGTTTGGCTTGATAAAACCTACCTTCTGTGTTGAAGAAGTCTCATTTTTCCAGAAAACCTGTGTTTAGACCACTTGGAGGAGAACGCTTACTGCTCTTTGTATACTGCATGGAATTTGGGCATTCCACTTGGGTTAGAATGTAGACTTGCCCCTCTTTCCAGGGGTATAATCCTTGCAAGGTTTGGTTTAGGTTTGACCTACCTTTGGTCGACTTCAAGATGACTGTCTGTGCAGGTCGCAGCAGACACAACGGGGAAGAAGATGAGCTTCTTATGGTCGTTCCACAGCTCCTCAGCCACCAAGAGCTCCTCCACACGACCCCAACAAGTTATAAACTCATCCCTAGGGTTTGGGTGAAGAGTATTTAAGCAACCAAGGTGTTTAGGAGTCCTATTGTAACTAGGAAAGCTAGGTTGCGGTTTTGACATATTAGTTTCCTATTTTGAGGATTTCTTCCTCCATTAGATGTGTGAGACTTTAGGAAACATCCCACCATAGTTGAGCACGAATTGGGTTGCCAAGAATGCAAGATCTCTTCCCAATTCAACTATAATTACTTCTTTCTAATTTCAGCCTATTTAGAGTTACGAATTTCCATGCATTTTCTAGCTTTATTTGATTTTTGGGCCAAATGTTGTCCATTGGCCCAATTATGATAATGGGTCATCAATATATAATGTTGGAAGTCTCCCCATCATTTTTATTTAATTTATGGTTGCATCGTATTTTCGTGTTAACAGTTTTCCGACTTGTTTCCTAATTTGGATAATCGGTCAGAATAACTCTTAAACCTAGTCCAAATGATTTGTATTGACCCAAATTTCTTGATGGGTCATTATAGGATATTATTTGTAGTCCATATATGATTTTTATTTAATTTTCTGACTCATCCGAGTACGTGTGATAATGATTTGTCGACTTATTCATGAATTACGATAATAAGTCACGAACCACTTTAAACTTGGCTAATACGATTTTTTCGCTTCACAAATTTCTTTGTGAAACATTTAGTAATAATGTTTAGGGTTGATTTATAATTTTTATAGAATTTTGCTATGTGTTTTAGCATATACGTTAATGATACGTATGCTTTAACTACTTTGATATTATGGAAATTATTTATTTCCATTTATTTGAATTTTTATATAATTAAAATTTTCGGGATGCTACAACTATTCATTCCCCCCTCTTTGTGGGCATCGCGAAAGCGTCGTCTACACCGGGGAGGGGGAAGCCAGGCACCCAACAAAAAGAATGAAAGGAGAGAGGTCTTTTCACTATTCGAGATGGGGAATGATACATGAGGAATGAGAGGGGAAGAAATCAGAGGGGAAACACAAGTGTAGGGGACTGCAACGGCAGTCCCCTTTTCCTCCTTTCTCTCTTCTCACCCTTCTTCTTTTCTTCTTTCTCTTGGCTCTCTTCTTTTCTCTTGTAACAGGGCAGCAGCAACAACCCTCTTTCTCTTGCTTTCTCCCTTCACGTAGGTAGCCACTAGGGGAAAGGAAGAGGCTCTTGCACTTGTTTTCCCCAAGCCCCTCACACACCCAGCCCAAGATGGTTCTGGACGCCCTCTTCTTTTCTGCTCGAACAGCCCCTTGGGAAGCAAGGCAGCTGTAACGACCCAGAATCCGCATTACCAGTAACAACCAGTAACCTGAATTCTGACCCGCTAACCCACGAGACAAGCTCAGAAGGGTAGGAAGGGATGTCCGAGGAGACTATATATAAGAAGATACACACCATGCAAAGCTGTAAAATTCCACTATATGCCAAACTGTAACATATACAATTCAGAGTCTGAGCAAAGTACAGAGTACAGAAGTACAACAAAAAGTACTACTCACTGCAGCTAGGGAGCACCAACACCGGAGTGGCTAGACTCGCCTGGAACGGGAGTCGACGAAGACCCACCTGAAAGGGAAGGGAGTGAGTCTCAAGAAAAGAGACCCAGTAGGGAAAAGTAACCCCACCGGTAACAGTCTAAAGTGCGGAAAGTAAAAACTGAAAGTAAGTACACGTCGCACCACACACAAAACTGTAAACCTTGCGGCTCAGTAACATACACACTCACACACACAATAAGTAGGACTTAGCTAGGGTCTGTGGCTCGGCGTCCCATCACCACAGAGGCTCTCAACCCCAGCCACGTGTGCACACTACAGACGCTCTCTCTCGCGTCTGGTCCACGACCGGTTTTTCCCCTACGCTTGACCCTAGCGGTAGAGAAGGGGCTCCACGGAGACCGGCTCAAAACCACCACAAGGAGTACGCACAGGACAGAGTCGCACTCGACGTCCTGGCTCACTAGCAGAGGATAACCACACGCTAGTCGTCTAGATGGAGTCGCACCCACGCCTAGGTAACACAACAGAAACGGGTACACGGTAACGCAACGCGCGTACAACAGACGGAACACACTCAACGTCTGAAACTCCGTACAGTAAGTAAACACCTCGTGCCACAAACAACTACTCAAATGCACAGGCGGAGTCACACTCTAAGCCTGGCCCACATGTGCTATTAGGGCGGACATCACATGTCAATCGCCTCTAAACACACAACTCAAGTCTGCTGGGAGACAAGAGATTAACGGCCACATCAATTGCCGCCAATATGAGGTAAACGGCACTCACCATGTCGTTTATCCTGATTAAACGGCAATCGACCTTGTCGTTTAAATCACCCCTGAAGATCTCAACGTCAACAGATGTGGACGTTGATATCTTCAGTCCCCTAAACCCAGAACTGAACCAAATCAGTTCCAATGGGCAGAACCACCCAACAGAACCTCGACTGATGGAGGGAAACACTTCCTCTCATCAATCTAAACTATCAGCACAACGAAATTAAACAATCTAACGCCTAGATTGTCCAATTTACCCAAAATCCCGGCATGATACAACCCAACCCTAAACCATGATTTGCACACCAATTCACTTAATTGAGCATGCTGGTTTGATGAGGAAGGTTGTAGGAGTTAAGTCCCTACCTCAGAAAGCCTTAAAAATCCTCAAACAGCCACTAATCGCGCCGGATTCCCCCGAAGACTCCGCGCGAATCACACCAAAATCTCACGTTTCCCGCCCGATCAAGCAACGCTACACGATCCAGGGGCTTCCCACGAGCTCAAATCAACCAACAGAAGCTGAGGAAATGGAGAAAAGCTAAGGTGGAAGAAAGGAGAGGAAAAGAGAAGAAGGAACTCTGCTCTCGGGCTGCCCTACTTCAACAGGCCCGACCAGTCGACGTCAACATCTCTGGTCGCCTACTGAACCGCCTACAGACTGACGTCCAGATCCCATGTCGTTGAGTTCAATCTCAAACGTCCACATCGTTGGACGCTGACTCTGACTCAACGGCAAGCCCTGGCCGTCAACCCCAAGTCAACGACAATGGTCTTGTCGTCGACCACACAGAACCACTACAGACCCAATAAGGATCCATTAGAAACCCGAAACCTTACAGTAGCTCTCTTGCCCTCCTCTCCGTAGCCAGCAAAAGAGAAGAAGGAAGAAGCCTTCTTCACTACTCTCTTTTTCTCCAGCCTCTTATGCAGCCCCTTCAGGAAGAATGTTCTCTTCTCTGCCAAATCCCCAGATCTCTCCTTTTTCTTTGATCCCGTAACCAGCCAAGAGGGATGGGTTAGAAAGGAGGAGCACACCCAAAGAGGAAAAATTCCCTGCTCCTGCACCTCTGCTGCGACAACACCTTTTCTTTGTAGTGGGGAGGTGTGGAGGTAGCTTAGGATGACACCCTTGCATGGGGTGCATGGGGTGCATAGGCCCTTGGATGAGGGGCTCTCTTGGGCCTGTTGAGGAGGTCTTTTAGTGGGCTTTTGAGGGGTCTTTTCCTTTGGGGAAGCTGGGCCAGCCGATGCAAGCCCACTACTTTTTGGGTTCCCACACCTCCTATCCCAAGGAGTCCTACGTCCATTCCCCAAGCAACAACTTGGGATTTCACTAACCAAGGGTACTGTCCCCCTTAAGGACCCTTACACATCTAGCTGCAGCTGGCCTTCTCTTCAAAACCCGAAGAGGTACAAACTACCACCTAATACACAGGTCTTCCTTCCTCAATGAAGGGAAAGACAACCACCTGTTTCCAACAGGTCTTCTCTTCACAACCCGAAGGAACACACGGAAACAATGTGTTTAAAGGCGAAAGGCCCCTAGACCAAGCTTACAACAAAACGCTTAATCTGAGGCAAAGTCTGAGAGAGAAAGATTTGAACTAGAAAAATCTATCAGAACAACAAGCTCTCAAAATATCTAAACAATGAAAGGCTGAGAGCTAAGAGCTGAAGGAAAGATGGAGTGAAAGCTAGAGCTCTTCTTTCTGATGCTCGCAAGTTGTAGATGATTCACCCTGAAGCACTATTGCACCTTCAAGTGCTTTCTTCTTAGAGTCTTCAGTCTTCTGTATATTCTCTGCAACATATTTTGACCGTTGAAATAGCCATTCAGATGCCCGTTATCTCACAGCTTTATGTCAATTAGAGAGACTGGTCGTAGGCATGCAGAGGTTAGCTTGCAGCTACAAACGCTTGGATTGGTTTTTGCATCTTCAGAAAAGATCTACTAAATCTTTTATCCTTTCAACAGGTTGACAGATCCATACTTTACGTGCTTTACTACAAGAAGCTTGCATGCATTAAAAAATAAATACCTAGACAACCTTTTTGTCTGGTCATCAGTCAACTATGACAAACGTGCAGTAATGATATGCTCAAACTGGAAAGGATATCTTGTCTTCACACAAATCAATACTTTATGTGATATATCAAATAAGCAATAAGATTTCGTGTGAAATGATCAAGATCTTAGTGTGCGCGGGAAGACTTGAACTCCACAGAGTTTTGAAAATATATTTGAATATCATGAGAATAATAGATGTATTCATGAAGTCGATGTGATCAATGTTCTATTTATGAAATCGTTGTGTTAACACTTCATTGTTCAAGCAAATCGTTGTTTAAGTAGAACCAAATCATTGTGAACACAAATTGTTGTACAGATGTAAGCAAATCGATGTACAAGCAAATCGTTGTACAGATATAAGCAAATCGTTGTTTAAGTAGAACCAAATCATTGTGAACACAAATCGTTGTACAGATATAAGAAAATTGATGTTCAAGCAAATCATTGTACAGACAAGCAAACCGTTGTACAAATATAAGCAAATCGATGTACAAGTTATCAAATCGTTATGAGACCGAAATCGATGTTTCAATAAGGAAATCGATGTTTCACTTATGAAATTGTTGTGTGGCCAAAATCAATGTTTTACTTATGACTTCGTTGTGAGGCCGAAATTGATGTTTCACTTAAGAAATCATTGTAAGGCCGAAATCGATGTTTCACTTAAGAAATCGTTGTGAGGTCGAAATCAATGTTTCACTTATGAAATCGTTGTGAGGCTGAAATCGATGTTTCACTTATGAAATCATTGTGAGGCCAAAATCGATGTTTTACTTATGAAATCGTTGTGAGGCCGAAATCGATGTTTTACTTATGAAATCGTTGTGAGGCCGAAATCGATGTTTCACTTATGAAATCGTTACAGCGATCAAATCGTTGTGCTATAAGGGAAATTGATGTGAACTTAGATGAAATCGATGTCCAAATCGTTATTCTATAAAGGAAATCGATGTGGATTTAGAAGAAATGCATGCTCTGTACTTTAATCAACAGTGTGTAAGAATTACTTATAGATTTTTTTTGATTATTTCCTATGGATGAACTTCACAAAAGATTGTTAGAACATATTTGTTAAGGTTTTGTTAATCACCAAAATTATTTATAATTAAATAAAATTATATGGAGATGGACTGGTCATCATACAGAGGCTATAAAAGCTCTCTTGTCTCATCTGGAGCAGCTATCCATCAAAATCCACCACAGAGGATGTGGGGATCAAGGCCAAGCAGTGAAAGAAAGTATTGGAGTGCTGAAAGAGGAGCATATCAAGAAGAAAAGCAGTAGAGGAAGAAGGAGGAATCGTGCAAGCAGCAGATCTGAAAACAGAGCATCCTGGATTGAAAGAGTACTTCTTCTGATCTTCTCAAGAACCTTTAATTCAAGCTTCTGCAGATCATCTTCAACAAGGGACATCCAATTCACCTCTCTTTCATTCATTTTTATTAGAGTGTTCTTCTCAATTTGTCTTTGAGTGCTCGTGAGATCTGTACACGTGTTCTGTGCAGATTTATGTGTGCATGTAGTTGTGTGAATCAGATCAGTGCTAGAGGTTCTAATTTCCTGTGAATATGATCTAGCTAGTGTTTTTGAGCCGTCGTGCTCAAGTGTGTTGTTTGAGCCGTCGAGCTCAAGTGTGTGTGTTGTACTCGGTTTTGAGTAGTGTGGCCTCACTGTGTGAGGGGTGGATGTAGAAATCACTGGTGTGATTTCTGAACCACCTAAAAATCTCCTGTGCAGTGGTTTGATCAGTTTTCTGTGCTAGATGCATGCATAGGAATTTCGCCTTTACACTACTTGTCTAATTGCGTCACACATCAACTACACACACCCACACGTCAGATCAGTAAGATTGTCTATCTGAATGGATCTATAATTTGAAGTGATTTTTAAATTGCTTAAGCTTCCACTGAGATTTGTATTAGATCTATTCACCCCCCCCCCCCCTCTAGATATGTTCATCCTACACATTCGATCCTACAATTGGTATATATCAGAGCCTGGTCTTTGTTCATCTGTTGTGATTTGGCAAATCTGGTTTGATGTCCGACTCTGATTTATTTTTTATCTAATTTGATTTGATTACTTCTTTTTGACTCTTCTGATTTGATTTGATTTGACAATCAAAAGTGATCCTTCAGTTGACATCAGAGTCAATACTATGTACATCGAATTTGATTTAGCAAGTCTAGTGCATGTTATGTTTCTAATCATATTGTGTGATTAATTGTTCTGACCCAACAATTTGGAATCACAATAGATGTAGTATACATTGGTGTTGGTTTGACAGATCTGATATTTGAATATCTTTTACTTTTGGATCTCTGATTTGATTTTCTAGAACATCATCTGATCTACTTGATCTAATTCAAAATTTTAATTATGATCATTCTGAGTGCTTCATTACTTGTTGATCAGATTTGATTGTCTTCAGATCTAATTATCTAAAGTTAATCTATTAAAATGGCAAATCTCTTTAACTTACATGAATTTTTTGCTATAATTTCAAAGAAATCTCTAAGCTCATCACCATCTTCTAAAATGCAGGAATCTTTAGAGAATAAGAAGAGAAGAGAAGGAAGAAAAATGGACAAATGCTTTATGGCTAAGGAAAGCTCCAATGGTTCGGTAAATTCCAACAATTCTCTCAATTCATGTTCTGACAGTGATAATGAGGAATTGTCTTATGATGATTTGATAGAATGCTATGAACATGTGTGTAAACAATTTAAAAAGGTTAAATCTCAAAACAAGAAGCTGAAGGATAAATTATAGGTAAATGAGATGAAAATTGTTAATGTTCAAGCTTTCTATGAAGAGATTGAAGAACTAAAAATAAATCAAAAGTTGAATTCTAAAAAATAAGATTTGGAAGATGAAATCAAAATTTGTGAAAACAAACTGAATGCATTAAAAGAAAATCGTGAGCTATTGAAATCTAAAGTCATTAATCTAGAAAATGAAAATGAAAAACTGATTGATCTCAATGAGAACTTCAAATTTGATAATGATCAATTAAACAAATAGATTTCAAATATGGCTCATGATCATCAAATCAATGAGAAATGCAAACAACTTGTTGAAGAAAATCATCAAATGAAAAAAAAGATTGAATGCATGTTGTATAACAAACCATTAGACAATGAATGTAGTAATTTAAGTAACAAAATTGTTGATTTGAAAAAACAAGTTCCTCAATTTGAAAATGAAAAGATCAAGATGAAAAATGGTTTCGATGTCATGCTAAACAAACTTCAACTTTCATAAAAAGAAGTTGTTACATTAAAAGTTGAAAAACAAAGCTGCAAAATGAATTCAAGACTACTGCAAACAAACATCTTGTTCTGAATAAGATAAAAGTTTCTTAAATGAACAGAAATGTTGCTAACAAGAACTCTTCTATTTCCAATGAAGAACCTGTAAATATTCTTGTTCTTAAAAGGGTTCAAAAAGAAAATCAATAAATCAATAAAAATGTTGCTAGTAGGAAGAGTCATGTTTCTGTTAAAAACAAGAAAATAGAAACAGAAAAACAAAAGATTCTGCACAGGATTCCTCCACAAACTAGAAAAGCTCCAAGGCAAGCTCCAACTCCACATCATGCCAAGAGCAACCATAGGGTACCACCTTCACCTCAACCCAAGAACAATCAAAGGTACTTTAGAGGGTTTCAAAAGTTCCAGCATACACATCAATGCTATGGTAAGTTTCAAATAAATACTCAATCAAATTGCTTTAATTGCAATAAACTTGGTCATCTTTTCGAGTATTGCTGGAATAAAAATGAAAAGATTCATAAACATGCCAAATCAGCCCAATGTTTTCATTGTCACAGAACTGATCATATCTCTAGGGACTGTTGGTACAGAGATGATCTTTTTGTGCATGCTCCAAACCTCATGCTCATATACATGGTCATGTACATAGAAATAAAAATCATGTTCATGTTGAAAATACTCAAAAACTCTATGTACATAAGAATAGAACTGCTACAAAAAATTGTTGAACCACTCTTTTATTTATCTCATATTTTGGTGATAACTAAAACTCATGATTAAATAAATCTTATATTTATGTCATATCATATTCTGATATTAATATGAAAACTCATGCATTTCATGTATAAGTTTGAACATTCAATGAGTGCATAACTATCTACATAAATAATCCTCAAATACACTATAGTAATATCATAGAAAAACATATGTTATAAACACTATGTTTGAATGGCGCATTTTCTGACTGCTCAGATTTTTTCTAAGTGCCACATCGATTACTATTTTTAAAATCCACATCGATTACTATACAAAAACATCAATTTCATTTAAAACATCGATTTCACTTAAACAATGACTCCATTCAAACATCGACTTCAGTTAAACATAGATTTCATTCAAACATCGATTTCACTTAAACATCGATTTCGGTTCAACATCGATTTCATTTAAAACATCGATTTCACTTAAACAATGACTCCATTCAAACATCGACTTCAATTGAACATCGATTTCACTTAAACATTGATTTCGGTTCAACATCGATTTCATTTAAAATATCGATTTAACTTAAACATCGACTCTATTCAAACATCACATCAGTTGAACATCAATTTCATTAAAACATCAATTTCACTTAAACATCGACTTCAATCAAACATCGATATCAATCCAACATCGATTACACTTATACATGGATTATGTTCACATCGACTTCATTTCAACATCGATTACATTCATACATGGATTACACTTAAACATTGATTACCTATATGAAACATTGATTGCATCTGAAACATCGATTAGTATTATACTTAAACATCGCGTGCCTCTATATTTCAAATGTTTCAAAATGTTTGTGGCACCCAACTGAAAGTTCAAATGTACTTCACATTATCTTATTATTTCTCTGTCTAACTAAAGATCTTTTTGTTGTCTATCCTTCAAGGTAGGTGAGATGTTGTCAGCAAAAAATAAGGAAATAAGGCAAGGTATGGGCTTCTGTCAGAAGACCTTTTTAGTCTGACTCTATCTTCTGTGCCTACAGATAAGACTTCCCTCTACACCAAGTGTCTGTTAGACAGAAGAAGAAGAAGAGTAGATAAATAAAGAGGTCAGCAACGACTAGAAGAGTTCCAATGGATCTCTTCAACGGATCTGTTCAAGCTGCTCCATAAAAGGATGAAGCAAGGCTGAAGAATAAGATATGAGCTTTCCTGAAGATCATTCAAAGAGTGTACATCAAGTGAGAAACCTTAACTCCACATACACTCAAAAGAAAGAGAGAAAGAGCTCGAGCCCAAGAAGAAGTGTGCACGCAGCCATCTGATGTCTTCAAGCTCCAAGCATTCAAGATTCCTTCCTCTCTTCACTCTCTCTGTACAACATTGTAAATATGGGGGAGAGTCTGTGAGCTGAGAGCTAGAGTTCCTTTGTTCATCTTGTATAGCTCTCGGTATGTTCTTTCTTTTCTAAGAAAGACTTGGTCCAGCTGTAGGATTGTATGCAGTGTTCCTCTTCCTGTGTGAATAGAAGGCCAGCGGGGAGCTGGTGGTTTCTGTCCAGCTGTGGGATTGTACACAGCGTTCCCTTTGGGTTAAGGGAAGAACCTAGTTGGGGTTGGTGTCAGCAGAACGCACTGAGGTTTGTTCTAGGAGGGTGGCTTCTTGACCTATAACAGAAGTGAGTTTCCTTCCTACTCGGAAAGGAAGAGGACCAGCAGGGAAATGAGGGTTTGTATATCCTTGGAGGGATTGTACCTTAGTTAGTGAAATCCCAAGATTTACTTGGGGACTGGATGTAGGTCTTCCTTCTGTGAAGTACCAAACCAGGATAAAATTCTCTGTGTTCATTTGTGTGATTGTTTAAATTTGCTTCCGCACTTCTACTCTCCATCACACACTATCACATTCACTAACCAAAGTTTTTAAGTTGTGAATTTTGTGTTTTAGTTTCATAATTTCTATAGCTATTCTATTCACCCCCCCCCCCCCTCTAGATAGCTTGAGCTTGCTGCCATATCAACCGTAAGCGGGCCAACAATAAAATAAGTCCTCTGCTTTCCATATAAAAATATAAAAAAATAGAAAATTTCATGAAAACATAGATGCATTGAACAAGACAAAAAAAATCTGGAACTAATACTCCTCATAGTTCTATTAATGAAATAAATGCATCTATACAAAAAATAAAATTCTTTTTGATTCAGAAATCATTGTTGCATTCTAACATTGATTTCATTGCAGGACCCAAGCAAGTGTGTGTCCCAAAACCAGCTTGATCAGTAAGCTGATGAGCCTTGTAGCCATACCTTTTTATTTGTAAATGGATTCAAGACATTGGCTATGCAAGGCAAGAAATGGTTGGAGAACACAGATAAAATCTTTGAAAAAGAAATAAAGACTATTCAGGTAAAATCTCATATCATTTCAGAATTGAATTGCTTAAGTTGGAATAACTTCTTATATTTTTATCTGAACAATGAAGAGTGTGTTTTGATACTGCCCCCAACAATAATTCGTCTTAGCAATGGGTATCATGGTTTTATCAAGTTGCTTGTATAAATTTACCCATGATTTGTAATGCATGTTACCTCCCTGTGACTTCTTGATATATCAAATGGTGAATGTGGAAGGACAAGTTATGCTTGTTTGAAAACTATCATTATGCGTGAGTAAAATACTCTGCAAGTACCAAAAGTTATGTTATGCATAAAGCTAATTGTGTGCATAATCATGTGTGAATTGCTTACAAACTTTTTCATTCCATTCACATGTTAAAGGGGAGTAAATTTGAAAAAATGCAAAAAATGTTCTTGCTGCTGCATTCTAAATGAGTTTTCAATGTCTTGTGTCGACACATTGAATATCATGTGTCGACACAGGTTCTTCAGATTTGTACTTAGAAATGCTATTCTTGAATCTATCTTAAATAATGAATTGAGGACAAATCATCTAAAATTCTAAAATTATTATGGTGTTTTGATGATGTTCATATTGCATAAAATAAAATTCATGTTCATTCTCTTGAATCTTTCTCATCAACACCTTTATTGAAATTTGATATACAACTTTCATGTTTGTGCTCTCAGTTGAAACAAAACTCACATTTTGCTCTGTGTGTTAAGTTTCTCAATGTCTCCAATTTTCTTGGCACCATCTCAGGTTTCAAAAACTCTTGGCTTATTGGTTGACATCTTCATGTTTTATTCAAATCTATTCAAGGTTCCATTGATATTTTTATATGAGAAATAAAATTTTAAATATCTTGAATAGTTGTGCTCTTGGATTAACCATGAAGATGAAAAATAAGATTACAAGTCATGTGTCTATCTTTATCCTCAAAGCTTATTTTAGATTTTTTATTGCAAAACACTTTAAGTAGACACTTGAGTAGTCTTGAGTTTTATATCACAAGAAATACTGAAGTTTTGTTTTTAACAAATGCTAAGAATGATATCTTAACAACTCAAGACCATAATCTATTAAGAGAAAAGCTACTTGTCATCTAATGAAAAGTAATGAAAGTTCTGAAAGAAAATTTTCAGGAAAAAGAAAGATTTTAAGGAAAATTGCAGAGCAATGATTAGTATACTAAGTAACCAGGTTATTCCACCTGAGACGTGATTGTACTTGAGTCAAAAGGTGTTGCTAAGTTATCTCTATTCAAAAAAAAGCAAACAAATGGTTAACATGCCTAGTAGTCAGGCACTCTTTTACTGGGTAAGTGTGTGTGCTTGCACAGAAAAGCATGAATTTAATCTTCTTTGCTAATTTCCTAAAATATCTCAAATGAAAGAAATAAACAGAAAAAGAAAAATATGTACAAAGTGCAGCTAACCTAAAATAGAATTCATATTGTTCAAGAATGTTAAATTGTTATTCTACTTGTGTTAAGATCAAAATCTTGATTTTCTAATGATATACACTATTGACAACTCAATTTAGGTCACAAAAATCATGTCACATCTGTAAATAAAATGTTTGAAGTGATTTTTGATGATAAAGAACTGACATAAGAACTCAATCAAAAATCATCTTTATTTTTAACCCTTGCTGCAAAATATGAAAGGTACAATTATATTATTTTTCATATATTAAAATCATTGTGTACCTTGATACCTTCATGATCCTTCAAAATCAAATTATTTGTGCTCTTTGCAATACAGTCTCTTGTTCAGGGGGAGCAACTTTATTGTTGATATCTAATTTTATGCCCTAATCAATTGGTTTCAACACTACTATTAGTTTCACATCATTTCTATTGGTCCCCATTCAATTGGCGGTGAACAACTCTGATACTGTCAGAGGGGGAGAGTTGTTTCACTTAGGGGGAGAATTTTGCATATTTGTGTGTTTTATGAGACCTCTAGTCATACTCTTGATCTTGGGGGATATTGTTTTAATGGGAGAAAACTTAAAAAGGGGAGAGATTCTCATTGCATTTCATGTTCCTTTCACTCTTTTTGATGTTGTCAAAAAGGGGAAGAGAATGTTATTATGTGAAAGAATGTTGTCATGTTTTGTCATCATAAAAAATGGGGAGATTGTTGAGTTGTGTGTTTTGTTGATGACATTTTGTACACAATCAGATGTCATTTTGTATATATGTGGAAGATTGTTGAGTTGTGTATTCATTTGGATGATGACTAAAAACCTTCATGTTGATGATGTCTACACACTCATACTTTGATTTTAATGATGACTACAACATTTGGTTGTGGATGATATCCAAACACTCATGCATTGATTTTGATGATGACATATTGTACATATTACAATAATGACTAAACAACATATTTTTGATACTTAATATTTCATATTTTACTAATAATGACATATTTTGATGGTCCACTCTTCATATATACAGGTTTACAAAGTTTTGTCAAAGTAGTGTCAACTCTAGTTGAAAGTCAGGTCGACACTAGCTGCCAATCAGGTCAACTCTAGTTGAAAGTCAGGTCGACACACAAAGTCTGCCCAGTAAGTTCTTGAAGAAAAAGTTACAGTAGTGTTGACACTAGTTGAAAGTCAGCTCGACACTACTTGCTAGTCAAGTCGACTCTAGTTGAAAGTCAGGTCAACACTAGTGTCCTGCCAGTAAGCTGAAACTGTTACTTAGTCAGTAGTATCGACACACATGCAAACTAGTGTCGACACACATTGCGTGAAAACTCAAAAACGCAAAGGGTATGATATCCAATGGCTGTGATTTATCTCTGGAGACTGTTTGGAAGATTTTATTATTACCAAAATGCCCTTTCACCCTAGTGGTAATGTGGAAAAGGACTTTTGGACACATGGCAGCCTTGAGTGCATTGTAGGTTACTATGCACATCTCTCCCACGTACAAGGGACTACACATAGGCTATAAAAGCTCTCTTGTCTCATTTGGAGCAGCTATCCATCAAAACCCACCACAGAGGACGTGGGGATCAAGGCCAAGCAGTGAGAGAAAGCATTGGAGTGTTGAAAGACGAGCAGATCAAGAAGAAAAGTAGCAAAGGAAGAAGGAGGAATCGTGCAAGCAGCAGATCTGAAAACAGAGCTTCGTGGATTGAAGGAGTACTTCATCTAATCTTCTCAAGGACCTTCAATTCAAGCTTCTGTAGATCATCTTCAATAAGGGACATCCAATTCACCTCTCTTTCATTCATTTTTATTAGAGTGTTCTTCTCAATTTGTCTTTGAGTGCTCGTGAGATCTATACACGCGTTCTGTGCAGATTTTTGTATGCATGTAGTTGTGTGAATCAGATCAGTGCTAGAGGATCTGATTTTCTGTGAATCTGATCTAACTTGTGTGGTTGAGCCATCGTGCTTATGTGTGTTGTTTGAGCCGTCGAGCTCAAGGGTGTTTGAGCCATCGAGCTCAAGTGTGTGTGTGTGTTGTACTCAGTTTTGAGTAGTGTGGCCCACTGTGTGAGGGGTGGATGTCGGAATCACTGGTGTGATTTTCGAACCATCTAAAAATCTCTTGTGCAGTGGTTCAATTTGTTTTCTGCGCTAGATGCATGCATAGGAATTTCGCATGTACACTACTTGTCTAATTGCTTTACACATCAACTGTATACACCCACACATCAGATCAGTAAGATTGTCTGTCTAAATGGATCTATAATTTGAAGTGATTTTTAAATTGCATAAGCTTCTGCTGAGATTTGTGTTAGATCTATTCCAACCCCCCCCCCCCTTCTAGATCTGTTCATCCTACACATTCAATCCTACAGTGGCAACAACCTTGCGCTCTCACTGCGCCATTGATGCTTGGAGTCAGCGAGGAAGACGAAGAGTGGAGAAGGTGCAGGGGGGCAAGAAGGCAGACAACAAGAGCGGGAGAAAGCTTTTTCTAAGAAAGAATGCATAAGGTGCTCACTTCCCCTCTGCCCTTCCTTATAAGGAAGGGTAGGCTCGGGATTCAAAGATGGAAAATGGCGATTCGCTTGCTCCAACGGCCTATTCGAACGGGCCGTTCCAGTTCCTGGTCACGTCACGTCTCCTCCGCCATCATGCAATGATAGTTCTGAGGAGAACTCCAACGGCGTTACCGATGGCTGTACACACCACCGCGATCAGTCATCTCCCCTCTCAAGTGCTCACGATCATATCCTAGCAGACTTGAGAGGGTGGGGGCAGGTGTAGAGGCTAGTTTTAGCCTCCTAGGCCCATAGGCCCATCATGACCCAGCAAGGCGGTCAGGCTTTGGCCCTCCGGCCACGTGTCCTCGGGTCCAGCCGTAGGCTTCCGAACATGCCTCAGCCATTAAGTGCCTAAGGGTTCCCAGATAGTCTCCGGACACCACTGACCCTGTCCGAGCAGGACGGGGCCGACCGAACAAACCTTAGGGTTCCTGTTCGGACCATCTGCGGCTCTAGCGTCAGAGCATTGTGCACCAGGCAACTACACCGAACAGGTCCACTCGCCCCTATTCGGGTTTCAGTGCCAGGGCGCCAGGCACCGAACAGCCGCACCGAGCAAGCCCACTAGCTCCTGTTCGGCACCTCCATGGCCAACAACGCTGAGCGGATCTTCACATACCATTGCAGTTAATGGGACGGCGTAACACGCCTCCCCATGATCTAGAGCAATGGCAGCGCGAGATCCCAAGGGGCGTCTCAAACATAGAACCCCCACTTTGGGAACTCGACTGATGCGTCCCTTCAGTTATCATTGGAGAAGGAAGCATTCGGACCCTTTAGGTCCCTAGCCTATATAAGAAAGAGGTAACCTTCATGCAAGGGGACGAGACATCTCTCTCACACAATCGTTCAAGCGCGAATCCACACACCAAGGAACCTTCCCTTCCTGTCTTCTCTAGACAGCCTAACCTGACTTTGGCATCGGAGGGTTCCCCCGGTTCTTCAACTAGGACCCCCTAATGTCCTTTTTGATCTTGCAGGCCTTTGTCCCCACCGAAAACCAATCGTTCCCTCTCTTTTAGTGGAGGCCCATTTGACCCACTATCGAACAGGAAACACCACCACATATACGTATAGAAGGCTACTCTATCTGCTGTCCTCATCTTGGGTCAAGTTTGTTGGGCACATCGCCACCTCTAGTACTCTCATCAACCCAAACCAGCGGGACCAATATAGCTTCCCAAACTGGTTGCCATCTCACAGTCCTCGCGCCAACTCCACGGGACTTGGTCTTGTTTGATGGGGAACGCCCAATGCGCATGCCAAAACCTGAGGTGATGCCGGAGGGGCACGTGCTAGCTGTGATGCTCTTCTCAGATGTCTGCGTTCAAGACGCCAACCTGGCCAGAGTTTGGGTACAAGGCAGAGATGGACATAGAGAGGACACAGAGATAGATTGCGGTATAATTTGGGATTGAGAAATATATATATATATATATATATATATATGTT
Source organism: Colocasia esculenta (assembly GCA_014218235.1). Classification (NCBI taxonomy): domain Eukaryota; kingdom Viridiplantae; phylum Streptophyta; class Magnoliopsida; order Alismatales; family Araceae; genus Colocasia; species Colocasia esculenta. The sequence continues at coordinate 33,188,030 of CM024761.1, read as the reverse complement.
AATAACCAATGGCTTATGCCATCGGTTGTGCCCACGTGGGGCACCAAACATTGCCTTGGCAACGTTTGGAGGAAGACAACCGCAATGCAGTTGTCTCACTTGCGCGGAAGGCTTCTGGGCATAGTTTTCGGTGGAAAAAATGCAGAACAGAAGACAGAAACTCTTGGCATCCGGACTGCGGCAGTCTCCCTGCGCAAGTAAGAAGTGTCTTCCCTGCCCAAGGAAGAAGACTGTGCAAGAACACCATCTCTCTCTCTCTCTCTCTCTCTCACACACACACACACACACAATGCAGTCTTCTCTCACGGGACATCACCGTCGGATCCCGAGTACGTTTGAGCGAGGAACAACGAAGAAGACTCTTGTAGCCTTCTTCCCGATCCTACGACATTCCGCAACGCACGAGGTACACACCTCGATCATCATCCTACATTGGTATCAGAGCCATCACGTTCCTCTCTCCACGATGTCGTCGGACGATCTCCATGCGCAAGTGCTTGCCACAATGGAAGAGGATGACTTTGAACCGACGGAGATCTCCACGGACGACGATGGGGATAGCGTGGTTGGCAGCGGTCCGACGCCCACGCAGGAGTCTGTGGCGCCAATTAGATTTCGGCGACTGATGACTGCAAGGGAGTACGTTCTAGCACTGTGCGGTCCTCCCTCGTCACGTCCAGACGACGTTGAATGTGGAGACACAGTTCACGTGTCTGCAGATGGCGCGGACGGCGGCGATGCACGAGGGAGTGCGACCCACGTCTCCGAGGCCCATAACCCTGCAACGCACACTGCTGTGCGCGGTAATGGCAGCGGAGTCCATGTGGGCGGGGCAGTCATCCGCGACGACCAGCATGGAGGGGACGCCAACCGCGGTCTCGCGGCAGGCGCGCAGCCGCGTGGCCCGCGGCCAGGCGGGCCAGCGCCAGCCATGCCCGCGGCCAGGCGCACTCGCGCGGAGGCGGGCCTCGCAGCAGGCGCGGCAGCCGGTGCCCACGGCCAGGGGGCCAGCCGCGGCCAGGTGGGCCAGCACCGCCAGGCTCGCGGCCAGCTAGGCCAGCCGGCCACACCCGCGACAAGGCGGGACAGGGGGGCCACCGGCTGGGCACCACTGGGCTGGGGCCCAGCCCCGCAGCCAGCCGGGCCACACCCGCGACAGGCGGGCCAGGGGGGCACACGGGCTGGGCGCCCCAGCCCCACGGACCAGGCGGACCAAGGTCCCGCCCCGGCGGCGGCCCTGCACGCCTTGCACGCTGGCGCGGACATGCAATCGGCGACACCGGTAGGAGACGCCCGCAACCAGGCACCCCGATGGCGCAGACGCACAACGCGTGCGCGCAGAGGTGGGCACGGCGGTCTTCATGGCCTGCATGCGGTTTGGAGTGCGCATGGGTGGTCCCATGCATGCAGGCGTAACGGTTCGCGAGGGTGCAGACATGTCGCTGCGTGGACATGTTGTCTTGGCTGAATGCGTGGGTACTGGTCCACCCATGCCCAGGCGCACTTTTATGGTGGAACAGGCCCGCATGAGAGCGTCGGCCCGTCGGCGACGTGAACTTGACCGTCTTGCCAGACGTCGCACTAATGTGATTTTGCCGAGCGGACCTCGTGGTCGAGCTCGACTTAGCCGCATTATTGGACATGGACCGGCAGGAAATGCTGACATGACCCCTCGTCGCCACCATAATGAAAATTTGACAGTACGACGAGTCCGGCGTCGCATACGGCATGTTCCTCGGCGCCGTCTCATGACTCCGACCCGCCTCCAGACGATTGGTTTAGCTATCCTGATGTTATCGCATTTTTAGACATGATTTTATTATTACTTCGGATCATCATTAGCTTCATGACTATGAGATTGTCTTATTTAAGTCCATGCAATAAATTATATAGTTAGTTTAATCTTGATATATTGTATGATCCGATGCAATAAATTGTATTAGTCCATGCAATAAATTTATTCATGCATTTAATAATCAAGCAATCTATGTATGATCCGATGATATAAAATCATGTGTTGAGAGTTTGAAACATGCATGATTAATTGTTGAACATGCATGATTAATTGTTGTTCAAAATTATTAGAATATATTTTGAGCATAATTAATTATTGTTCAAAATTATTAGAACATGTTTTGAGCATGATTAGTTGTTGTTAATTCTTATGACTATTCATGTTTAGTATATACATGCTTAAAGAAAGAGAGATGTTAGTTCCTCTCCCTTTACATTATTTGATCGAAATTACCCTAATAATATTGAATATTCTTATAAAATGGGAGATGATTGTAGTTCTCTAAGTCTACTTTCGATCTTATTATATGGAGAATTTTAATATTATAGTGTAGAATTTTGGATCAAATAGACTGATGTGTAAAATTGTCAACTTAGCCTTCTCCTTATTATCTTAAATGTAGTGATTCATCGATGGCCTCGAAGAATGTTATTGCTGACTTAACGAAGGGGATAAATTAGATGGCACTAACTATGACATATGGCATCGAAAAATCCAATATCTTTTGAACGAGCAAGAGTTGCTTGATCACATTACAACATCCATGACCCCGCCCGCAGAAGGCAACACTGCTCAACACCGAAGAGATCAAGACGCTTACAAGTTATGGTTCAACAAAGATCGTAGCACGCGCTTTACACTGTTAAGCAGCATGCAGGATGATCTGATTGGCGAGTTTGAAAAGTGTAAGACTGCCAAGGATATGTGGGATAACTTGAAAATTTCTTTTGGAGGAACCTCTACCACGAGGTTAAGGGCTCTTGTTTTGAAATTTGAGACCCTCCGAAAAGATCCCCGTCAGAACATGACTGAGCATCTAAGAATGATGTCAAGCATGATCCGCGACTTGAAGTCTGCAGGTCACGATCTCACTGATGAGCAGCAGGTGCAGGCTGTAATAAGATCTTTGCCAGACTCTTGGACTCACATGAAACAAATCCTCACTCACAATGAGAGCATTAAGAATTTTTCTGACATCTCTCGCCATGTGGAGTTAGAGGCTGAGCGCGAGGAAGCCATGCGCGCTACTGCCCTTGTCGCCCAGGGAGGCAGACAACAGGGCAAGAAGGGTCCAAAGAAGAACTTCAAGAGGAAGAGGCAAAATGTTGCATCCACTTCTAAGGCGGGGCAGACACCGAAGCGCCAAAGAGGCAAGCGCGGTGGAAAAAGAGACAAGTCAAAAGCCAAATGCTATAATTGTGGACAATTGGGACATTTCGCTCGTGAATGCACTGAGCCGAAAAAGGTATTCCAATTTCTTTGCTCTCCAACTGTGCATGTTTGTTCGCATATCTTAGTTGCTCGAACAAATCCTGAATGGATAGTGGATTCAGGAGCGACCAAGCACATAACAAGGGATCGAGCAGGGTTCGTGGATTATCGCCGAATCTCAGCGGGATCGCAAAGAGTATACATGGGAAATGGTTCCAGTGAGGAAGTCCTTGGAGTTGGTGTGTATCAACTCAAGTTAAAGACTGGACGAGTCTTAACTCTCCATGAAGTACTCTATGCGCCTAGAGTTCAGCATAATCTACTATCAGTCTCATCATTATTAGCATTAGACTTCTCTTTTTCGTTTGCTAGCAACCAAGTTGACATTTGTTTGAACAATGTTATATATGGTCATGCTATATTCATGGATGGTTTGTTTAAATTAGATTTGGATTATCATAATTTTCCTGTGTCTTATGTGGTGAACACTGATAATAACCTTGATTCGATAATTTGGCATGCTCGGCTAGGACACATCGGACAAGATAGAATGACAAGGTTAGCTCGAGAAGGCTTGCTAGGCTCACTCGCTAAAGTCAATCTTCCTGTGTGTGAATCGTGTTTAGCCGGTAAGGCATGTCGCAAGCCTTTCGGAAAGGCTAAGAGAGCCACTGAACTCTTACAATTGATCCACTCCGACATTTGCGGACCCATGAGTGTGAAGACCCGTCAAGGGGCTTCCTATTTCCTCACATTTATAGATGATTATTCACGATATGGATATGTCTATTTGATCGCTCACCGCTATGAAGCGTTAGATTGCTTCAAACACTTCTTGGCAGAGGTTGAGAATCAATTAGGCAAAACCATAAAAGTTCTTCGGACGGATCGAGGACGTGAATATCTTTCGGATGAGTTCCGAACTTTATGTGAAGAAAAAGGAATACGCAGACAGTTAACTATTCCATATACACCGCAACAAAATGGTGTTGCTGAGAGACGGAATAGAACACTGTTAGATATGGTTAGGTCGATGATGGCGCATGCCAACCTTCCAATATCTTTTTGGGGGGATGCTATAATGACTGCGGCCTACATCCTTAACCGCGTACCTTCACAGTCAGTTCCTCCACCCCTTATGAGTTATGGCGTGGTGAAAAACCAAATTTAGATAATCTACGCCATGGGGTTCAGCGGGATATGTCCATGACACCTCTCACAAGTTTGGAAAACTTGGCCCTAAAGCTAGAAAGTTTATCTTTATAAGATATCCTGAAGGCTCTAAGGGTTATGTCATGTACGGACAACATCCGAATGGAGGAATGACAGAGAAAGACGTCCGAGATGTTGTTTTCTTAGAAACAGAATTTCCTAGCATCGGCGACACTGAAAGAGTCTTGATCTCCATGAGATGGATGACCCCAATGATATTCTACCATCTTCCAGCGAAGGGAGGGAATTAGTTCCTAACCAGGAAGCCGCCGGAGATAGTAGAGATGATCATGATAGTGGGAGCTTTGTGCCCAGTGGGAGCACACCTATAGAAGAACAAGACGATCAGATACGCCGTAGCAAACGTGGACACATGCCTCGTCGTCGATTTGAGATTGAAGAGGAAGCCCTTGTGTGCCAGCTTGCTGATGATGATGAGCCTACTTCTGTTAAAGAAGTATTAGCTTCATCTGCTAGTAAAGAGTGGAAGGAAGCAATGCAAGATGAGATGGACTCTATGAGTAAGAATCAAGTTTGGGAACTTGTCGACCTCCCTCCAGGGCGTAAGGCTATTGGAAATAAATGGATTTTCAAAGTCAAACGCAAGGCGGATGGATCTATCGACAAATTTAAAGCACGACTTGTGGCGAAAGGATATACTCAAAAGGAGGGTATAGATTTCGATGAGACATTCTCCCCAGTGGTGAGATTCACATCGGTTCGCCTTATTCTAGCCATAGTTGCACATTTAGACTTAGAACTTTTTCAGATGGACGTTAAAACAACATTTCTCAATGGAGAACTAGACGAAGAAATTTATATGGTGCAACCAGAAGGTTTTGAGGCAAAGGGACAAGAGCGCAAAGTTTGTCGTCTCAAACGTTCCATTTATGGCCTCAAACAATCGTCTAGACAGTGGTATTTTAGATTTCATAAATCTATTATCTCATTTGGTTTTGAGATGATTGAAGAAGACCACTGTGTGTATGTTAAACGTATGGCGGAAAAGATTCTTATTTTGTCATTATATGTTGATGACATTTTATTGGCTGGAAATGACATGGAATCTATCGAAGCCACTCGAAAATGGCTGTCTTCTGTCTTTGAGATAAAAGACATGGGTGAAGCAAATTATGTGCTAGGAATAAAATCACAAGAGATCGCTCGAATAAACTTCTGTGTTGTCGCAGGAGACTTATATAAATAAGATTCTTGAGCGATTTCGGATGCATTATTCCAAACCCATCGATACTCCAATTGATAAGAGTTGTGTTTTAAGTATCAGTCAATGTCCACAAACTGATAAGGAAAAGAATGAAATGTCTAAAGTGCCATATGCTGCTGCAATTGGTAGCCTAATGTATGCCATGTTATGTACACGGCCAGACATTAGCTTTGCGGTGGGCCTTGTTAGTCGTTATCAAAGTAATCCCGGTCTCGTTCATTGGAAAGCAGTTAAGAGGATTTTTCGATATCTTCGTGGTACTTCGACCTTGTCTTATGTTACAAAGGAGGTGACTTAAGATTGAGAGGTTTCAGCGATGCTGATTGGGCCGGTGATAAAGATGAGCGCAAATCCACCTCAGGCTATGTGTTTATGTTAGGTGGAGGAGCCATTTCTTGGTGTAGCAAGAAACAAACGTGCATCGCTTTATCCACCATGGAATCAGAATATGTGGCATGTTCTGCTGCATGTCAAGAGGCTGTTTGGTTGCAAAGTTTCCTACAGCGATTGGCCATGACACATTTGTCAAAGGAGGCGGTGGTGCTGTATGTTGATAGCACATCGGCCTTGGCCTATGCTAAGGACCCTAAATATTATGGGCGAACCAAACACATTGACATTCGTTATCACTACATTCGGGATTTAGTTACAAAGGAGTTGGTGGTTCTTCGACACATTTCGACAGGTCATATGTTGGCCGATCCACTAACCAAACAAATCCCGAGGGAGGCATTTGTAACCCATATTAGAAATATGGGATTGTGTAAATTGTGATGTGCACAATTATTGATTGACAATTAAGTTATTATGTTTTCCTTCCTTATGTGTGTCTATGGTTGGAATACTTTACACATCAAGAAAAGTGTCACTAGGCTCTGAATGGACCCCCTCACACGGGTCATTCGCCTTGGCGCTTAGAAAGCGAGCAAGATGAGACAATTTTTATCTATGGCGCTATGAGAGCGAGCAAGATAAATTTATATCTATGGCGCTATGAGAGCGAGCAAGATATTTTCTTTTTATTGTCGCCTTAAAATGAGTTAAGATGAGGTCCCTATGGATCGATCACAGGATATGAGAATCAAATCCGTGAAGCCTTCATTAAGCCGGTTGCGAGTTTTATGATAAGAGGTCGTGAGACTCGGGTTAGCCGCAGTGGGAGTGGCTAGACTAAGAACCGTATGGTGTTTTTATTATGATGTATGTGACATGCCCATAATGATGGAAGAACACCGTAGCATGTGTACATACCACATGTGCGTAAAACGACCCTTGAAGAGAATGATGAATGAGATCTCTGTTTCATCATTGTGTGAGCTCTTGGATCATAATTCATTGATCCATCTGTACCCTTAGGACTTGAGATCTATGTCATGAAAAGGAAGCTTGATGTCGCTACTTTAGCATGCTCCTTAGGGCTATGGTTGATACAGTCCAGCGGGACATGACTAGGAAAGCGGTCAAGACTAATTGAATTGACATGAGAACTCAAGAAAGACATCCAATATTGCACCATGTTTTGTGGTTCACACCTCGAGGGACTATGTCGACTTAGTGGCGATAAAGTCGTGAATACAAAACGTTCGAGTTTTGACGTCGCTAGTTTCAAGAGATCCAGGATGTCAAAGCTGGTGAATATTGAAGATATCTAGGGTACTACGGGATTCCTTTGGAGTATTATGATCTATTAGTTTTGGTGATAACTTAATAGATCACTACTCATTCGTTGTGCAGACTCTCGTAAGGTCACTCACTCCATTCGTCGTATGTAAGATTGAGAAGCAAGTGTCGAGAGATGAATTGCTCTTTGTGAGCAACTGACATTTTACTGTGCCCTCTGTGGGCAAGTGGGAGATGTTAATTAACCAATGGCATATGCCATCGGTTGTGCCCACGTGGGGCACCAAACGTTGCCTTGGCAACGTTTGGAGGAAGACAACCGCAATGCGGTTGTCTCACTTGCACGGAAGGCTTCTGGGCATAGTTTTTCGGTGGGAAAAATGCAGAACAGAAGACAGAACACTCTTGGCATCCGGACTGCGGCAGTCTCCCCTGCGCAAGTAAGAAGTGTCTTCCCTGCCCAAGGAAGAAGACTGCGCAAGAACACCATCTCTCTCTCTCTCTCTCTCTCTCTCTCTCTCACACACACACACACACACACACACACAGTGCAAGTCTTCTCTCACGGGACATCACCGTCGGATCCCGAGTACGTTTGGAGCGAGAACAACGAAGAAGACTCTTGTAGCCTTCTTCCCGATCCTACGACATTCCGCAACGCACGAGGTACACACCTCGATCATCATCCTACAATATATATATATATATATATATATATATATATATATATAATATTACATAAAATTGAGCTAGATTAGGAGAAAGTAATTGTTTTTATTATATCATTGCTCCTAACAAGTATTGTGCTTCAATACTTGTTAGCTACTAAAATTATTTTGTTACAACCTCAATTTTATTGAAATATAAACAATTTTCGAGTTGGATTTCCGTCCTAAACATGCATCGAAGTTGCTTAATTGGAATTTCCAGGGAAAACAACTCAGGCGCCCCCATCCATGGGGCGTGTGGGGCCCAAACACCCCACCAATACTTGGGGGGGCGCGGGGCACCACCTACTATCCGGATAGTACTCGAGCTTCCTAAAGTTGGACATGGCATATTGGGATAGTCGCACAGTTTCACATATAGTGCATTCGAAAGGTGCACCCAATTGGTGCATCCCTCGGCTGTTCAACAATTTGTTTTGAAAAATATTTTTATCCTAATAAAAATCACATCGAAACTGATATGTGATATCTGAAAAAACAAAAAATAATAATTGTTAGTCTGTTTAAAATAATATAAGTGATAAGTCTACTAAGCAAAGTGCATGATTACTATTTCATTTATTTTGAAGTTTTTGAACGCTATGATTAGCTATTGGATACGCACTTTGCTCAATGTGGATCAAGTGAGAAGTCATAGTTTTTAGGAATTATTTTGGACCCATCTTGGTCTCACAGGTACAATCCCATTCAATTGGGCTTTTGAGAGGATTAATTTGGAATAGATTTGTAACGACTAGCGTGTTTCCTTCTAATACAGTTATATCAATCTACGTTGAACGAGAACGAATCACTATAGGAGAGAAGACTCCAACAATAGACAATTGAATTGATATTCACATAAATAGAGAAAGAATTTACAGCGAAAAAAATAACAATTGTCCATCAATTTATAATATGAATATCACAATCCATATAGAGAGAAATTACATAACATAGTTAATCTCTAAACAACATTAAATATTCAAATTACAAAGATTACAATAAGCTAAGTACTAAACTACAAGTACCCTACTCGTCACTCTCTATGGCGAACCAAGTCAACACTTATGTCACGTCCCGACGTAGAATATCAGGATGTGACACAATTAATATAGTGCGAGTATAAAGTGATTAAACATCAAACCTCTACACAGTTTTAAATAATATAAAACCAACTTTATTTCTTCTTCCTTCCACCGTGTCTATTACATTCACTAGTTCAGAGCCTTGACTATGGGCCCAGAGAACTTTATTATATTTAAATAAAATAACTAACTATACTGAACTAAACTCTAACAGAACTAGACGACACTGAAGTCACTCTTGATTCTGCTCATCCCCATCCTCTTGAGTGTGGTCCTCATCATCATTATATTCACCTGCAGACATATCACAATTATGCAGGGTGAGCGATAATGCTCAATAGGACTTAATATCTCATAGAATATGTATACTTTAAATGATTAAATGTATTAAAGAGTAAAGAGACTAATGATGGAGAAAGTTAAGTAATATCAAGATGTAATAGCACACACAACATGGTACAAATAGTATGTGTTTCAAGTATAGCACAAGAACAAGTTGACCATAGCATGAATAGCATAGCATAGTTCACGATAGCATATAACACAATGAGTCAAGTATAGTATAGCACTTTGATTGTCAATAGATAGCCGAGATAACTAGCACTTGAGTGTAATGCCAAAATACTCTGGTCAATCCGCAGGCACTACCACTTTTGGGCGCACCTCCCAGGACCAGACCGGGGATCCTTATAATATTGCCAAGCATTAGTCATGTTTATTATCTTTAGACAATCAGTCAATAACCAAAAGAGTACCAAGGATAGATGAGAGTAAGGAGAAATCGATGAGAGCATAAGAAAACTTGAATAGATGAGACTATAGAGAGAACTACTTGTTAGACACGTAAAACGATGGTTAATACCAATGATAATATCAGTTGCACAGCACACAATCGATACTGACAGAAAGTTTGGATTCCTTTTCCTCTTATTGGTGTGTGCATGTGAAGAAGAATCAAGGATAGTGGAATAAGATCGTGCACATCTTCCTTGGATAGAGAAATTAACATACTTTTATCTTAATATCACTTGATATTGTTACAGTCTTTACAAGAACTTAACGACATACTCACACAGTATTATAGCAGGACGGTTCAGAAACTTGGGGTTTTAGGGCTAGAGAAAAACTTTGATCTCAACGTATACGACATGGAAACATATGGAAAATAGTTAAACAAATTCTGACAATATATACTCAAAAGAAATCAAAGATTTGACAAGAACTCATTGAGAACAAGAGTAAACAAGAGGTCACGAATACATGAAATAATGAAACTTTGATCATAAGAATCACGCAACTTGATGGATGAAATTTGGGAAAAACATGGGCTTGGGCTACTGGTTTCATGTATCTATGAACGAGATTAATTAGATTTGTGCTTGAGAGATTTCCTATTTTTGGACGTTCCTTAGAAAAGTCTTCTGCACAACGAAGCAGAACGGGGTCTGGTGAAGAAAGCTCTGGTTGGGCGATCTCCTCCTTCTTGGTGCTCTAGGCATTCTTCCGCAAGTCCTTTAGCAAGTTAGTAGCTCGCCCCCAAAGGCTTATGATGAGTATTTATAGATTTAGGTTGTTAGGAGTCCTATTGTAACTGGAAAGTGGAGTTGCAGTTTTAGCTTGATCCCTTCTGTGCCTGGAGGATTCCGTCCTAATTGGAGTGGGAAACCTTTAGAAACTCTCTCTCTCGATAGGCACAAATTTGGGTTAATATGAAAGTCTAATGATGGTTAAATCTCAGAGTGGGTTTGTAGTTTCCTAACTCTTTGGTAGGAGTCCTATTATGTTCCAGAACTTTCATAGGAATCATTTTCGTAACATGTCTTCCTACTTGGTTTAGTTCTAGGAATCAGGTTTAGAATCCACTATTAGATTCAATCATGTTTCTATGGTATGTACTTCCAAGTTTATCTTAACTAACTCCTTTTTATTATTGGGAATAAAATTAACACGTATTTTATAGTTTAAAAATGACTGGTAACTTCATCATATACGATTTAGTCATGGATAGTCGAAGCTAACTTCGTCATATACGAAGTTCCACTTTGTTTTGGTCGTGATCAGTCGAAGCTTAACTTTATCATATACAAAGTTAATTTCATCATATTCGAAGTCCAACTTTGTCATATATGAAGTCCACTTCATTTTAGTCATGATCAGTCGAAGCTTAACTTCGTCATATACGAAGTCCACTTCATTTTGGTCGTGATCAGTCGAAACTTAACTTCGTCATATCCAAAGTTCAACTTCATCATACGAAGTCCACTTCATTTTGATCGTGATCATTCGAAGCTTAACTTCGTCATATCCGAAGTCCAACTTCATCATATACGAAGTCCAGTTCGACTGACAACGTTATATCTTGGCCAGTCGATTTGATACATCGATTGTCTTAAATATCGATTGTTGTTCAACATCGATATCTTTAAACATCGATTACTGACCAACATCAATTGCCTCCTTACACATCGATTGCGAACCAACTTATAATGATTATTGATTCTTTTATCCATTGCTCTATCGTTTAGTGTGCATTTAATGAAACCTTTTCACAAATTATTTATTATTATTATTATTCCTATTTATTTAGTATTTAAAAATTCAGGTTGTTACAACTTCGGCTTTCAAATCTTCAGCATTTTGAAAAATTAACAAGGGTGAATCTATGTAATAGACCTAACAAGCAAATAGAAATCTAGATCCACAATCTACATATAGCATAACTTGAAAACATGGTAACTCATATCATATTGCATGCACTTGATATCATTTATATTACTATTATTCTCATCATTAAGCAAGTATTAACATTTCATAAAACACATGCGGTCAATTAAACAAAATAACATTTTTACTCACTCTTTCATGCACTTTCACATACATATACTTTTATATTCTTCGTTCACGTTGCTTACACATATTGTTCAATTGCACTTACACATGGTTTTCACTTGGCTTTCACGATTCACTTACACAATCGCATATCACATTCACTTTCACATAGCACTTTGACTAGCACATTCATTTGCACATTCATATTACATTCACATTCACTTTGCACTTACCACATGCCACGATCACATATCTGTAGACGTGGTTTTTCTCCTTTCTCTTTGCCCATGATCGGGGACGGGAAAGGGAGAAACTCCCGCTACTCATGACGGAAAGGTGATTTCTTGGCGGTTTTGATGGCGAGGGATTACGGAGGGACAGAAGGGGGAAGAAAGTGAAAAGAAAATGTGCATGTGTGAACGATGGATGTGTGCGATCGCCAGGCGCACGAAGGCGCCGAAAGTAACGGGCAAAAGGTGGGCATGATGGACTTACCTCTTTACCCGAAAGGAAGCGGGAGTCCCGTGGCGGGTTCTCTTTCCTTTACCAATCGGCCGGCCGACAGAGAAGATCCAATCCCGGTTACCTTGCAAAATACAAACAACAAGAAAACACGTAAAAGAGGGGATTAGTCTGGAGGGTGTAGTAAACGTAAAAGTAACGGCGGATAAGAAAATATGTGAATGGAGAGTAACACACCTCGTGGAGATGGTGTTAAACCCCTAAAGGTGGATGGGAGGGATGTTATGAATGTGTGTGTGTGTATGTGGAAGTGTGCAATGCATGCCTAATGACAAGTGAAAGATGGAGGAGGTGAGGAAGAAGTGATGGCGTAGCCCGGTATGTGACGTGGGATGGCGGCGATGCAATGAATGTCGGTGGAGCTCCTCATGCCTCACCCCATGCTTGGAGAGCTCCGTTCGTGAAGATGACGACGGGAGGACGACGTACGTTCCCGCCCCGGTGCCAGCGCACTAGCCTTCGGTCCGTCGGAATCCTCACCTCAAGAGGGTAGAGAATTGGGGTTCGGAGGTTGAGGAGAGAATTCGGCAGGGCTTCGCCGTAGTTTAGATGGATTGCCAAATGAGGGACCCTCGGGTCTGTATTTATAGCCAAAATTGCGTCCAAACAGGTGGACGCCTATTGAGAGTGAAAAGCGTCTGCTTTTGAGGCGCTATTAATAAAGTCAAACTGACGTGACAAGCGGTTGATGGCGAAGCTCATGACCATGCCCCTTAATCGTGTCTGGTCTGTGAGCCGTGTTTATAAAACCAAAGATCATAATTTTGACAGATTTGCATCTGATCCGACCTTTATAAAATGCGGCACCCGACCCGGACGCGATTACAGCATTTGCCATGATGACCGTTATGGGTTGATAAATGTTGCGCCTCGCCGACGCGAATTTTTGAGTTTGACTTTATAATTGCGTCTAGTCTGACGAATGCTTTTCTTAGAAAACATCATGATTTCGAAACGTGGCCCATTTAATGCTGCGCTTAACAGGTAGGTGGGGATTTTGACTTTTAATTCACGGCTACTCAGCTAGACGCGTATTAAAATAAGCCATGTGCCGAAAATCAAATGTCTTCCACGTCATCTTAGCAGGCGCGGAACAATAACAAAAGAGCGTCCACTTATACAGACGCGAATTACTTGTTTTTAACAGACCCTTAGGGAGAGAGCTGAACTATTCTAGGAAAATAGGACTAACACTCCAGAGATTAATTAAAAAGAGCCACTTTGAGGCATCACGGTGTAACATGAAATTTGCTCAATGTGAAGTCAAATTGGCGTGTCTACAGCCGCCTCGCCTTGGTGTCTGCTTTGCAGAGAAGTGGAATGAAATGACACAAAATGAAATGAACGGAGTAGCGTGAATTGAGTGGAATGTAGTGGAATGACTGAAAAGTAGATGCCAAGGTGTGATGAGACACGCTTCAGCAACACATGATAGGAGTCGTCCATCAGCTCATAATGGAGTTGTTTGTTGAAAATCTTAGGAGAAAACCCGTCGCCTGGGAGAAAATGGACGTGCATGAGGGCACGGGGAGGGAGAAAGATCAACTTCCAACGTCGGGGAACTACCTAAGGACACAATCCATTAGGTTTCACCTTTGGGGGCGTCTACCACTGCCGCAGGTGGATCCTTTGGGGAGATAACTAAATCAAAAGAGATCTCAAGCAACTGGTTTCTTAGACGACGATCTTCAAATGACATCATAATGGGTTGAGTACTTGACTTTGGAGTGGAATATTTCATGTCACTTGAAATTGAGGAACAATGGCTCTCTTAAGTTAAACAAGAGTGATTTCCAGAGTTATGCTCAAGGTCCTATATGATGCATGCTGGGCTAAAAGAAGAACATAAAACAAAGAAAATATAAAATAATCAAGGATAATATTGTTAGCTACAAAAAGTTCAGGATGCCGGAGGGAACCGTCGTCCTTCTGTAGCGTAACGACCTATCCTCAAGGCGTAGGAATCCTCTGGAATTATCACTGTTTTTGGCGGTGGAGGAGAACTCAAATTCCAGTTTCATCAGAGCCTCAAGGTCCTTGACATATTCTAGTAGCATATATTATATAGTAAAGTGCAACATATACAATACCGATTTGGAGGCTGTCGAGGATATTCGTGAATTGCCTGGCACGACAGACGTCCAGATCCTGCTCCCAGAAAACTGATTAGCAAGCAACAGATAATAGGGTAATCATAAAAAATGATGCTGCTGCAAATTGTGATTGGTATGGGAGGCGCCAATCATATATAATGAAAATGTGTCCCGGCCTTCATATAAGTTTAAAAGATGCATTTCCTCGTTGGGGGGGCTCCTCCTACGACATGATGTGCACTTGGCAAGACGTGGTTTTGTGAAGAGTCAGGCCGCCTACGCTCCTGAACACCAAGAGACCTTTAGTGCTCAATTTGTGAGCGGCTGCAAATCTCTCCCAACCTTCTGCAAAGTGCAAGCCTTTGCTATCATCGCCAATCTAATGCTCCTATCTTTTAAAGAGGGCTCAAGAGAGTGACCCTTGTCAAATTCTCTCTGATGAAATGGTGAGCCTCTGCGGTATTATGTGGCGGAGCCTGAAGCAACACTGTGAAGAACTTGAACTTCCGAGGCCGGACATGTTCGTTCTTCAGTTATGGTGAGGATAGAATAACCCTCCACAAGGACTGAACTTCATCTAAAAAGGGATAACAGAAAGTTCGATGAAGCAGCTTTTGTGGTGTGAAAGGGTCATTATGGGTAATAGGGACTTTTCCCTTATTTTCTCACTCCCGGAGTAGTGAGGGCATCGAAGTCCTTCTTACCGATGATAGTGTAGGAGTGCATCTTCAACTTTGAATCATGGCGGGGCACTTTTTGCGTTTCCTTAAATTAGCATCCAGTTGGGACGCTGCTCTTTTTTTTTTTTTGAAATGCGTCCAACATATTGGACGTCTATGGAAGGTAAATGGTGGCCAGGTAAAAAGACGCCTTATAAACTTGAATCGCGTCCACTTCATTGGACGTGTTTACTTGTTTTCCCCAAAGTGCAGACGGTTTTCATTATAACAATTATTTCCAAGAACTGTAACCATTCTGAATTCCATGAAATTTGTAAAAAATGGTTACAAGAAAAGCTAGACCGCCCACACTTTGAACACCAAGAGGCATCCAAGACTCAATTTTCATTAAAGTGCACATTCGCTATCATTGCTAATCCTGATGCTTCAAGTTCTACGGGGAGGACTCAAGAGTGTGACACATGTCAAATTCTCTCTGATGAAGTCCTTGGTGAGCCTGTGGCGTAGCCAATTGGTGGCGAAGCCAGGAAGCAAGACCCCGAAGAACTTGAATCTGAGAGGATGGGACGAAGCAGCTTGCAGGTGAGCGTGGGTCCTTGCTGACGACCTATGAGCAATGGAACTTCTCCCAACCCCTTACTTAGTAGATAGCGAAGGCCTTGAGTCTGTCTTGCCTATCGTGGTGTTGGGGCGCAGCCTCACCTTTGAATAGTGAATCCCTGGAAGATCTGTTCTATTTGGACATGCATGTTAATCGCGGCGTCCCAACGGGGCGCAATTCACCGTGATATTCGCGTCCACATTAGTCGCTGCTTTTTAAAAAAACATAAAAAACAAAAGGTGCCCACTGACACGGACGCGGTTCAGGTCTGTCAGTTGATTTGATGTTTTGTCCTTCCCCCTCCCTCTTTTTACTATGTGCATGTGAGTGTTCCCATGGGTCAAGGGAGGGCAGAAGACAGTCCCTTTCTCCCCTTTTGATGCCTCCCTTCCACCTAAGGTAAGATTCTAAAGGGATTTGAATCTTGAAGGGGAGTGGGGGGGTGGAGTTTTTTGGGAGCTTGGAGGAGAGAAATTGAGGCTTTGGGGAGAGATTGAGGCTTTGAAGAGAGGAAATTTTTTTTGAAGGGATGGAACATGGTGGCTCTTCTTCCATGGGTGCAAGAGGAGGGGGCTTCCAAAGATTGAATCAAGTAGAAGGACATTTGCAAACTAGTTCAAGCAAAGATGGTAAGTTGTTTTTGCTCTTGATTAGCTTTGCTTTGCTTGTTACTAATCTTTGATTTGGTGCTCTTCCTTCTTGCTTCCTTTCTTTCTTTTCCCTACCTCTTCCCTTCTAATCACACCACTTACTGTAGGATCCCATTATTCCCAGGTAACCGGGTTTCATGCGCCTCTCCTGCTCCACCACTTGACCTCTAACATCATCCTAACATGTGCGCCCCGCCCTCCTTAGACAATGGGGGCTTAGTAACCTCACCCGTCCATGCAACAAAGATATCACGAGATCCACCTCGACTGGGCGGCTCGGGGGGCCTTGATTGAGTTATGGCATCCTCAAAACCAACACATTGCTCTTCCGAACCTTTGAAGCCACCGTTCTCCTGGAAGAGGTTGAACTTCTATTAGGCTTGAAGAGAATGAAGCAGGGCGAGGAGGACGGAATGGCAAACATGACCCGGTATTACACAAGCAAGGCTGTGCTTGAGAGCTTCATGGATCTAAGGGAAGCACAAAGCATCCGGGCTCCGCAAGGGATAAACCTCCAAAAGTTGGCGGCCTGGACAATGAGAGAGATATCAGAGATGAGAGATGATGAGAGGCTCGAGTTGGTGATGCGGGGGTTCACCATCTGCGTGGCGGGCGCGCTACTCTTCCCTTCAATCGACAGCGTTGTGGAAGAAGATCAACTTGGCACGGTGTGCGCCATCTGGGAAGGGAAGAGATTGGGGCCAGCGGTTCTGGCCTTCCTGTATAGAGGGCTCACTGCGGTGAACTTGGGTAGGCCCCCTTACGGATCCATGCTTTTGTTAACTTGTTGGACTGACCTACACTTTAAGTTTTTTCTGAGTAATGATGTTGCAAGCTCGTCCCGGATCTTCTCCAAAAGTCCGCTTAAGCACATGGATCATATCGTGGGCTTGGAAGGGCGTGTGGCGAACCGGGCGCCACAACTCAAGACGCGGGCGGATTGGAGAGATTTCTTCGAGATATGCCCGAGAGCGCCTTCTCTTTCATTCCGGCGCCACTCCTTGCCCGAGACGTGCGGACTCGGCTAGCACCCGGTGTGGATTTGCGGTTAATTGGGGCTTCTGAATTTGTTCTCTACAATCCACACCACTGCCTCCCACAGCTCGGCATTCCAAGATGCACTTTCGAGGGGCCATCCCACCTCCCACCGATTAAACGACACGATATCGGCACTAACAATGATGGCGAGGAGGTGAACAGAATAAAAGCTATATGGAAGGTTTGCACCTTTAGGAGGCCGGTTTTGAATGTAACGGAGATTGAAAATGACTGGATGACCTATGTGAGGGAGCTTAGGAAGTTGTGGCTCAAGGTGGCCGTTTGTAAACGGCGCAATTGAATCCTTTAGCGAGCAATAAATTATTTCCTTAACATGGCCAAAATCGTCCCTGGAATGTGATTGTGTCATCCAAAATTCAAGGATTCTCTCCTCAACATGGGACCTCGGGTGGTACTTCAAAACGCATCCATGACAGAGGCCGCCTATAAATTTCGAATTGCGTCCAACCAAGAGGGTGCGAATCAGATTTCAAAACGAGTGTTAACATCATGCTTGTGTTCCTCTCTAGCTGTTTGATGAATAATTAAAGGGGCCGAAAAATGTGATAAATGCCATGAATACCCCTAGAGAAGCATCCAGTGGACTGATATGTGACGCCGCCAATTTGGTGGCGAGATTGAGATGGGCGACGACAGATCTAATGATGAGAGATCCTGAAGGACTTGAAGTTGTGATGGTAGGACATGCTGCCCTCGTTCTGACTGAATAGCTTGCTTCAGGTCGCCTCTCTGTCACTTCTATGGGTGTTTCCAAGAGCCCCTTTTCATAAACCGCGGTGTTCCCACTGGCCGCCTAAAAAAACCTTATCCGCGTCCGATGGCAAAGTCGCCATTAATTTCAAATAGCGTCGCCATAGCCGGACGCACTTCACAATGTCCTTTCAAACCTCAAAAGGCGCGCCTCTACGGGTTCTGCATCAGGCAATAATTACCTGAATCGCGGCGACCATTTGGGGCGCAATTCGACCCGTCCTTTCTCATTCTGCGTCCGCCCATATGGATGCACTTAGGAATCCAAATTTCGAACCTCGGCGCCCGCGCCTGATGCAATGATGGCTCCTATAATCGTGGCGAGTTGCCTGGGCGCATTTAAGGCAGCCTCTTTCTGAAGTGCGGCTACTGCGTTCAACGCGATTTCAGAAAGCAACCGGAATGGCAAAAACCACCCGAAGGCGACTATTCCGGCCGATCTAACTCCCTCCTCTCTAATCCCTCTCCAATTCTCTTCTATTCTCCCTCTCATCTCTCCCTAATCCCTCATCTCTTTTCCTAAAACCCTTCCAATCAGCGGCGATGGCGAAGCGGCGAAGGATGGAAGGAGAAAGGTTGCCGGCCTCAGCGGAGGCGACAGCGTCGGGCGCGGCGGCGGCGGAGGAGACCACGGGGACAGACATCTCCGCCATGGTGGCGGAGATGACTGCCATGCCCAACGAGGAGCTCGCCCTCGTGGTGAGGGAGGAGGCAGTGCCGGTGGATGTAGCGGAGGAGGACGAGGAGAGCGAAGACGATGCGGAGGCGTCGGAGGAAGACTGGGAGGAATGCCAGCGGGGACGGCACGGGCGGGAGATCTCGCCGCAACCGGAGATGGTAAGTCCCCCTCCTTTGCCTTGTTCCGGGTAGAAAGGGGAAGGAAGGGAAGGTGGTCGGCGCCGGACGGCGAAGTGCGTGAACCACATCCAAATCAGGGGACGCTATTTACACACAAAATGTGGCTGCCAGAGAGCTCGCGAATTGATAACCGAAACGCGGCCACTTTGTAGGTGCGGATTAGGAACTGAAATGCACCCACCGATTGGGCGCGAAGATAAAAACTGAAATGCGCCCTCTGCCTTAGACGCCTTTCAAGGACCGTGTGATGGTTGCTTTATTTTGCTCTGTATGATTATGTTTTTGATGTGTTGGGACTTATGCTCATTCAGTTGTGCATTGCAGGGAGTGATGAAGGTGAGGACCATGTGGCCCCTCGCCCTGGGAGCATATCAGGGGCTCCCAGACTTCCAGACAGAGATGGTCCTGGGGATGGGTTTCGGGCCGATCTTGGAGATCGAGCCCTTCTTCGTGGACCCTCCCCTGATCCAAGTCATGAGGGAGAGATGGGATAGGACTAGCAGGACCTTCTTGTTCCCATGGGGCCATATGGTCCCAAGCTTGGAGGACGTGACTCGGATCACCGGGTTACGAGTTGACGGGGAGGCAGTGAACGGCTTGACATACGCTGACTACACTGAGCATGCTCACGATCCCAAGTTTGGAGCCCCACGGAGATGAGACCGGAGATAGGAGGATGGTGGGGCGCGTGGCCCTTTTGGAGACTCTAGGGCTGGCCAGAGTGCGCCAGTGATCAAAGGAATGCTGCAGAGTTTGTGCAGCGAGCGGCGGGGCTGGCACGTGCAGCTTACGGCCACGACCCCGAGGACAGAGACCGAGCAGACCGGGACCTCCGACGGTTCCTGGTGTTCTTCTTCGGCAAGATGCTATTCACTACTAAAGGTGACAGCATCCACTACCTATTCCTGGAGCTGCTCGAGGACTTGGGCCGAGTGGGCGACTACGCGTGGGGTGCGGACCTCCTGGCCCACACCTTCGCGGACCTTTCTACCGGTACCAGGTGAGAGACGACTGTGGGTGGCTTTGCACCCTTCCTACATGTACGAAGGCTCAAGCTTGCCTCAAATTACCTACATTAAATGGTTGTTTAAAATTGTGACTGACTTGTGTGTGTATACAGGTGTGGAGCTACTACTACTTCCCGCTGGGCAGGGCGACGGAGGTGCGTCCTGGCGCGGTACCCCTTGCTCGGAGGTGGCTCCCGAGAGTGACGACGGCCACGTACTCTTTTCAGCTGGAGATCCTTCGCCGAGAGATTCGGGATTTCCGGCACTTCTGGTACATGCCACACATGCTTCCCTTGAATTGAGCATCGTGAAATGAAATGTATGTGTGATTGACTTAAATACATGCAGGTTGTTTGGGAGCCTTATGTAGGCATGGGTGACGAAGGCCAACCGTGGGTGGAGAGTGGCCGACCTCGATTTAGGCGGGACGTGTGGGTCCATTGCCTAAACGAGATCGAGCCGCTCCGCTTACGGTTGGCCGCTCGGACCCTAGGCCTGCATCAGGCATGGATTGATGTGGAGGAGCCCCGGAGGATTGGCTGGAAGATGCGCGGGAAGGCGAAGGCAGTCGACTGGCGTCTTCAATTCCCAGATCAGTACGCAGACTGGCAGTAGGGTGGCCATGTCATAGAGTCAGACGCGGTCGACAGCCTTGCCTACCTTGAGCGCTTCGCGGGAGAGTATGGGGGCCGAAACTTCATGAAACCTGCCAAGGTATGCATTCCTTTTAACTTGAATTTTCCTTTACAAGGCATGTATGACATTCTATTGAAATGGATGCATGTGCAGGATGCCCGTGACGAGCTGATTGATCAGCTCCATGTTCAGTTGGCGAGCACGGAGGCTCAGCTGACCAAGGCACGTGCTGATCTCGAGACACTAGTAAGTCTTAGGAAAGCATACCTTTGTTGTTTACCTTACCATGTGCTGATCTGCCATTGGAATGTGTGCAGCGTGCTGCTAGGACATCGGTAGAGGGTACCGCTACCGTTGGCGCTTCCTCGAGCCAGAGCGTTCCTGACCCAGAGGTGACGACTCTCCGATCGCGGCTGGAGGCAGCAGAGGCCGGATTGTGACCTCGCTACACGGGTAAGTAGCTCAACCAGGTATATATATGAATTGAATTGTGCTTTTGTACTCACCTTGTGCCTTGTTTCTTGTAGGCGGACGAGCTCTAGGACGCCCTTACACGGGAGATGGACACCCGTGCCGAGCTGACCGAGGCGTCCCAGCAGCTATCGGGGCTGTGCTCGCAGGTGACTTAGCGGAGCACGGACCCGCCTCGGGAGGCTGCGGAGGCGTAGATGAGGCTCTTCCTGGAGCACGAGGATCGCGAGAGGGAGAGGGCTCGCTGGTTGGAGGAGCGTGAACGGTTGACTCATCAGTTGGTGGAGGCGCGCACGAGTTTGGGCATCACCGAGCATCTTCGTCAGGCGGCAGAGGACCGGTACCAGCGCGGGCGTGAGCGTGTGCGACAACAGGGGCGAGGCAGCCTATTCACCGAGAGCCTTGTCGCGACATCCACTAGTTCCCATGCCTCCATGAGGCCTCCAGCTCCGCGCCTGGCAGCAGCCCCAGTGAGGCTGAGAGCAGCCAGCAGCAAAGGCCGGTGGAGGGAGCAGGCGAGAGCGACCACCCTGCAGAGGGTGTGGCGAGTGTTAGACTATACTTGTCCTGATATGTACTTTTACCCTTCCTTGGATGATGTGTGCCTGCCCGGCATTCTATGGCGATGTACTTAGGGTTGGCCTTCCCTTTCGGCCGCATATACGTGTATGTACATATTGATTTTTCTCCTTCGCGTGCCTGTAAACTATTCGAACAAACAAGTTAAATGTCCGTTCCAGCTCAGCCTCTTGCGTACGAGTAACGTTTCATTTTTGAGATTTTGTCAAGGGGCTGAGCCTTTACTCAAACAAGGCATAAGATAAAATAATAAAAAAATGACGATGCACAAGGGATGAATGCAAAATATTTACATATGTGAGCAAGAGATGAATGTGCCCAATATACAAGTAGGTAGAAGTCAGTCAGAATTTACAAGGATGAACGTACATGCTGTAAGCAGAAATGATTTCTTTAGAGGTTTTGAAAATATCTGATTTTTCTTGGATTTTGAAATATATTATTTTTTCGGTTTGGAAATATACGATTTTTTTGGGTTTGGAAATATATGATTTTTTTGGTTTGGCAATATATGATTTTTTTTGGGTTTTGGAAATATATGATTTTTTGGGGATTTTGAAATATATGATTTTTTTTGTTTTGGAAATATATGATTTTTTTTGTTTTTGAAATATATAATTTTTTAGGTTTTTGAAATATATGATTTTTTGGGGGTTTTGAAATATATGATTTGTTTTGTTTTGAAATATATGATTTTTTTTGAAATATATGATTTTTTTTAGGGTTT
>CM024761.1:32999777-33165393 GCA_014218235.1 Colocasia esculenta | reverse complement strand
GTCCTATTTTTCATAATGACCATTATGCTTTTATCTTGTGCTTCAAGTTATTTTGCAGATATTCTAAGCACGAGCTGCGCTTCGAATTCGGAACACTCATGCGATCTTGAGTGTTACAGGTATGTCTAACATAGGACCCCACCAGAGGCGGATAACTTGGCGACCGTGAACCCTGAGTTCCCCTTTACCTAAAAACTGTGAAGGGTTTGCGATCTCTCAGTTATTTGTTGGCCTTTTTAGAATTTTCCTCTAGTGCTAACTTGCATTTTAGATAGGCAACCCACACCAGCATGCATCTTCACTACTAACACTCTCTTACTAACACTAAAAAAAAAATGGTGATTTTCCTCGATCATCTGATTGCTCCATGGCTCCTCCAGCTTAGGTAAGCCTACCGGGTCCGCCCTTCATGATTATCCACGTTGATATCGGGTTTTGTTGTCCATGATTCAAGTTGTCCCACCGTGACTTTCACAAATAGTCAAGCAGTCTTATTGAGTTCTTTTAAGCCTTCGCCAGCCGCGATCTTAATTCCGGACTTCAGGCTTTCCAAGCATGTGATTCCGGTTAGAATCTTTTGATAATCCTTTGAGAGATCAACCAACTCTTTGTCTCCATGACCTCCTAAATTCGAGACCGACGTCTTGATTAGGCCAGCGATCCCACGAGCTCCGGTTATGAGACACTCCTGATTCAACCGTCATATTATAACTCCTTTGACTCAGACACGCCGAAAACTAGTCAAAGTCCGACACGGCCATGCCAGGGACCCTGCCTGTAGCACCCCGAAAATTTTAATTACATAAAAAAAATCAAATAAATGGAAATAAATAATTTCCATAATATTAGAGTATTTAAAACATACGTATCATTATCGTATGTGCTAAAACACATCGAAAAATTCCCTAAAAATTATAAATCAACCCTAAATATTATTACTAAATGTTTCGCAAAGAAATTTGTGCCAAGAAAAAATTAGATCATCCAAGTTTAAAGTGTTTCGCAACTTATTATCGTAATTCATGAACAAGTCGGAAAACCGTTAACACGGAAATACGACGCAATCAAAAATTAAATAAAAGTGTTGGAGAGATTTCCAACATTATATATTAATGACCCAATATCTTAATTGGGCCAATGGACCGCATATGACCCAAAAATCAAATAAAGCTAGAAAATACATAGAAATTCGTAACCATAAATAAGCTGAAATTAAAAAGAGGCAATTAGAGTTGAATTGGGATGCAATCATGCATTCATGGCAACCCAAATTCATGCATAACTATGAGGGGAGGTTTCCTAATGCCTCACACACTCAAAGGGAGGAGGAAATCATAAAAAATAGGAAACCAAACATGCCAATCCCGAAACCCTCCTTTCCTAGTTATAATAGGACTCCTAAAACACCATGGTTACTTAAATACTCTTCACACAAACCCTAATAACGAATTTAGAACTTGCTAGGGTCGTGTGGAGGAGCTCTTGGTGGCTGAGGAGCTTTGCAACGACCACAAGAAGCCGTTCTTCTTCCCCTTTTCATCTGCTGCGACCTGCACAAACCACCCTCTTGAAGTCGACCAAAGGTGAGTCAAACCTAAACCAAACCTTGCAAGGCCTATACCCCTGGAAAGAGGGTCAAGTCTACGTTCTAACCCAAGTGGAATGCCCAAATTCCATGCAGTATACACAAAGTAGTAAGCGTTTTCCTCCAAGTGGTCTGAACACAGGTTTTCTGGAATAACGAGACTTCTTCAACCCAAAAGGTAGGTTTTCTCGGGTCAAATCTTAACATATCCTATACCAATGTGTAGAGCATCAAGTTAACTTTCATTTCCCACTGGTTTCATCGAATTTCATTTAGTAGATTTTGAATTATAAGCGTTTTTCCAAAGTCGCGCACTGTTAGAACTTTTCCGTTCTTAATATGTTGCACGTGTTTCAAGACCGAATTAGAGAAAACTCATAACATGAAAGTTATTACACTAGTTGTCGTCGTCAGGTTTCATGTTGAACAGTTTGTCTAAATCTCATTAGTTAGAGAGTTATAAGCGTGGTAATAGGGTTGCTGCATGAAACTACGTTTTAGGTTGCACTTGTCGTCTACATTTGAGTTTGACTTGATTAAAGCCTATCAAAACCCACATTATTTTCTAATTCCGATTTACTGGAAGTACCCTTGCATGTCTAGGATGGTTTAAGACTGATTTCGTTATTTTTCATACACTGTACAATTTATTCTCTATTTTGAAAGCACCTTGTGTCAATACATGGCAGTTCATGACCGCAATCCAAGAACCTGTCCTTGCTCTGGCAAGATCTAGCGCAGATCCTGTGAAAGCGACGGCTCGATGTGTCGCCTTCCGAGGTCTCGTCGCGACAGCCCGACATGTCGCAACCTGATTGCGACAAGACCTTTGTCGCGATCATGCTGCTTGAATCTAACCGCCCAGTCGCGTTCTTCACAACACACTGTCGCCTTCTAGCCATCCCTTCGCGGCCCTTGTCCTGTCGCAATCTGACCCCCTGTCGCCTTCCTTATAGGGATATGTCGCGATCTCAGGATTTTACCTGAAACCACGTGTTTTTCTGCATAGTTTTCCGCATAAACCCAAGATCTGTTTAAATATGATATTTACTGTGTAAGTTGCATGTCTTGGGTCTGATCATTACATGATTGTTATTTAATGACTTAAAAAGTGTTAAACCCATTTAAAAGCTTTAATTACATGAATGCTATTCTAAGTGCTCCTTAAATGTTATGATCCATTCGTGCTACTTGTGATTTAATCTTCCTACTATTCTACCATGTTTAAATGATAAGAGTTATCATAAAATCTTGCAAACCATGATGAGTTAAAGTGCATAGTTTTAATTCCATGTTATATTGTCAAGTGCTTCCTGCGAGTTTGAGACCGATGGTTTGTAAATTGAGACACGCGTACCGCACTACACACTATCACTGTTAGGTAGCCTTTTCTTGGGAAATTGGAAACTCTCTACCGGTCATTCCGAATCGGTAGACTAGCGACCTTTTCACCAAGGCCTCCGTAAATCTCCTCTGACCATGGATTCCCACATGGCCGACGAGTTGGTTGTACCATTGAAGTTCCCTGGAGATAGCGTGCACTTCCTTTATCTTCTTGATCTCGTGAGTGTGACTTACAAACTAGACTAAAGCCATTAATGTAAAGATTGAACGAAAGTATAAATTGTACCGTTATGCTGCCGAATTTATCTCTTGACTATTGTTCTCATGAAATCATGTTCCATTTAATTATTACTTATTCCCCTCATCATCATGAACATGACATTACACATGCTTACTTATTGAAACTCTCATTGGCCATTATAAATGACTGTGGGTATCTACATTTAAAATTTAAGTGAGATGCTGACAGGGCACGGCGTGTGTCCAAGGGCTCCAATCTAGCCCCAATGACGGCGAGTCATAGATATACTGTTAACCATGGGGTATAATGATTACTGGCGTTGCATCTGCGCTGGGAAAATCGTGCGTGCGTGTTGAATGATAGATACATAACCACATACACGTGTCCTGGTGTACATTCTTGATGGATCTTTTCTTGGTGTACATTGGTGTCTACGTGCATGATTAGTGTTACTTGATCGTGCGTGCTTGCTTGCTTGCGTGATATGGCCATCCTGCATTTAATGCAATTAATGATATCTTGCGTTATTGACATCAATCGAAATCTTGCGTGCTTGTGCAAAGTGATCTATTGCTAGTTCTATCTCGTTCACAAATCTTGTTCTATCGTAATCACTCTCTCTAGCTTGTTTTATATATCATGTTTTAACGAGTTTTATTCGTACTTGCATATCATTCATCGTACTTCCCTAGTTCTAAAATGTTAATCACTTATATCATTGCCCGCACATTGAGATATAAATCCTACTGGGCTAGTTTGCTCATTCCCTACTTTTACCCCATCTAGGTGACTATGAAGTTCAAGAGGAAGAGCAAGTCGAGGATGGGAATGTGTCCGAGTGATGAGCGTTCCATTTATGAGTCTACCTACAGTTAGTTTATTTCGAGTGTTAGATTCTTGTAGTAGGAAGTGAGGTATCATGTACTTTTGTTTTATTGAGTCTTAGTCCTGTAATAGTTTCCATTTTGAATACAATAAGTTGAGATTTGAATACAATTTATATTGAGTTCAACATATGGGCCCTATTATGATGTTGTGTTGATACACATTTAGTGCATGCTAGCTAGAGGCTTATTTGCCGACTGTCCACGTCTCGAAATATCGACTCGAATTATTTGAAATAATATCCGCTGCGTAATTCTCGGGACGTGACACTGCCATTGGATCGCAGTTGTAGTTGCACGGGTAGATCACCCTTTTCTTACCCCTATTTGTCTCTCAGACGATACGTCATATGTTTCTAGCCTGACTCTTTCGTTTGGCCTACTAGAATTCCCATCCTCGGAGATGGTCCTTCATCAAATCTCCGCGTCCTTTGTTTACCGAGACACCAACCTTTCAGTCCGCTCTGCTCCCCTGCAAGACCGGACGTCTCGGAGGGGCATTTCTAGATGCGAGATTTGGCCCATCTTCGCAAGGCTATTTGGCCCATTAAGCTTCGTTTGACCGTTTGTTGACTTGCCTTGGATACCATGTAGACGGCAGCATCGATTGCCGCCGACTACTGGTTGACGGCATTCCCCTTGGACGTTGACCCATCTTGACGTCCACATCCATGGACGTTTGCATGGAGTCGGCGGCAGGATCGCTTGACGTCAATATGGTTTACCTGGTCTGCGCAACTACCCCGAGAATTTAGCCTACTAGCGCCTTTCTCTCGCCCATGCACCGCATGGGACCATTCCCAACGGGCATATGGGCCACCTTGGCACTCCCTTGACCCAGTAAAAATCCCATGTGGCCTCTCCCCATTGGTTGGAGCCTTTAGACTTGGATTGCCATGTGTACAAGTGTGTTTCTTCACACTTGAGCATCCAAGGCAGCTAAGCTCGAGCCCATTGTCTATATAACTCCCCCTTGAGCCCTCTAAGAAAAGGGAGAGAGGATGGACGTCCACATGCTGCCCCTTTGAAGAAGGAGAGAGAAAGTTGCACCCAAGCTACATCAAGTCTTCTTCCTCTTCTTCTCATGAGTTGGGACGTCCAGGAGGCTTCTTCCCGAGCTGGAGGAGCCCTACAAGGAGCTACATCGCCTGCGAACGAGGATCTTCACCTCCTTCCCTCTCTCTTCTCTTACTCTCTCTTTAGTTCATTTACATGTTGCACACACTTTCCCACTCACTCTAGGCACGTAGGTCCTCTCCCTACACACCTAGAAAGGGGTTTCCCCAACCAAAAACGGAGGGAAGAAGGGTGGTCATAGCACTTGGCCACCCCTCTTCTCAAGTCCGCAACGGGTACGGGACTCACCTTTTGGGCTATCTTCTCACGTTTTGAACATTTGCTACTCTTCATTAGTCTTATAGAGTTTCTTTTTTTGTGGTAGGAACAACACGCAGAAGACCGCGGAGCTCTTCTCCTTTGGCCGGCCGAAGGAGGAGAAGTTAAAGCACTGTCTCCATCCGCTGCACGAGGCGACCATTCCGGCGCGACCACATCACTCCTTGGGCACAGGTAAGGCCCTGGCGATCACATACTCCCATCCATTTTGCTTGTTTTCCTCGTTCTCCTTCCAGTCAACTCAGTCAACTGGAGGGTCAACGAGGTCAACCGGTGACCTCTTCATCGCCAACGAGAGTCCGGCGGCATCCG
Source organism: Colocasia esculenta (assembly GCA_014218235.1). Taxonomy (NCBI): domain Eukaryota; kingdom Viridiplantae; phylum Streptophyta; class Magnoliopsida; order Alismatales; family Araceae; genus Colocasia; species Colocasia esculenta. The sequence continues at coordinate 33,159,632 of CM024761.1, read as the reverse complement.
CGAGCACCCGGGAGGTCCGGAGATCGGCCGGGGACAATGCGGAAACGAACCGTCCACAATGTCCACCTGGACGGGGTAATGAGTGGCGACGCCTGCAGGTGTAGAACCCTGGGCTGGGATCCAGGGCTGGTGAATGGGCCACACCACGTCATGGCTTGGCCGGTCATGGGGAAGAGAATGCCTCCCGACAGGGCTGTGGGGGCGAGATTGGATGATGGAATGAGCCCGCGAGGGGCAGGAGAAGCTCGAGCGGTCGGGTCACGAGCGGGCTGAATTTGGGCACCGGTATCTGGGTAGGAAGGAAGGATTGGATCAGCAAGAGACTTACCCCTAAGGGCAGCCTGTACCTCTTGAATCTGAGCGGCTGGGAGACCCTGGAGAATGTCTACAATTCGTGCTGTATCAAATGGGGAAGGGGTGTTCCCGACGTCACGCCTTGGCGAGACATGGGGAGCATGAGTGTCCACCACGTCAACACGTGGGCCGGACGGATCGGCGTGGGCTTGACTTTGAAGCTGAGGGAGTTGTTGATTGGGATCATACATCTCATCGTACATGTTCTCATAGTCCTTGTATTCGGCCATTGAAAGGGATCGTCCGGAACGAAGCTGCATGTACAAATCCTAAAGACGGACTGTAATTTAATAAGCAACTAATGGACAACTACTCAAACAAGTTTGAGAGAATGAGTTAATCGGCTTTCAAATCACAGTCTTGGAAATGATTACGTCCACTTAATATGTTCAATATTCCAACGTGGGTTTTAATGATCGCGTGTCTCTCCAAATAGGTGCGGACCTAGAATGGGCAGGATGACAACTCCAGGCTCAATTAAGCGGCTCCCTCGCACGCGATGGGTACTCTAACTCAGGTCACCGGGGTGGTACAACCGGCTCGGTCCACCATGAGGGAATCCGCGGGGTACGGAGACTTACGGAGGTCCCAATGAGGATTCTCTAGCCCAATTAGACGGAATGCCCAATGGGGAGATAGCCCTCACCGAGAAGGTGTGTGGATCCTAAGGGGGGAGGGAAGGAGGTCCCTCGGCCGAAATGCCCTGCAAATGCAAATAATGATGTGCACATAACAGAGATGGCAGAAAATTGGTGCTCTGTGACAGAACTGAATCGCGTCCAGTACAGTAGGCGCGGTTCAGTAGAAGTGTCCGTTCTATCAGCCGCGGATCTGACAGCTCCTGAAAGCTGTAAGAGTCGAGGCAACTCCCTCCGGACTTCTGTCACTAAATACGTCCAGTATGGCCGCCGCACAAAACAATAGAAGAAACAGCATCCTCTGCACTGGATGCGAATAAGACAGGCACCCGAGAACACAGAAAAAGGTAGGAAATCAACCTAACATGCTTTCTAACAATTATGGAGGGGGAAGTAGAATTCAAATGAAAATGCTCTCTTCAAGTAAAGAAAGTACAAGGGGTGGGGAACAAGAAGGATTTTTTTTTGTTTATCACAAATCCTACGCAAAGAGTGGAAGCAAATAACAAAGGAAAATACAACTACACTTGGTAATAGCGGCGGGACTGCCAAATGGCACCTCGCGGGGTGCGGAGAGGGAGGAAAGTGTACCACATGGGGTACGAAGGAGAGGCACACGTGGGTGCCAAATGGGGGTAACCAGAATTAGAAAAAGAAAAGTCCCATCGCGATCGCCAAGATGTAGACGTGGTTTTTCTCCTTTCTCTTTTTCCCGTGATCGGGGACGGGAAAGGGAGAAACTCCCGCTACTCATGACGGAAAGGGTGATTTCTTGGCGGTTTTGATGGCGAGGGATTACGGAGGGAACAAGAAGGGGGAAGAAAGTGAAAAGAAAATATGCGTGTGTGCACGATGGATGTGTGCGATCGCCAGGCGCACGAGGGCGCCGAAAGCAACGGGCAAAAGGTGGGCATGATGGACTTACCTCTTTACCCGAAAGGAAGCGGGAGTCCCATGGAGGGTTCTCTTTCCTTCACCAATCGGCTGGCCGACGGAGAAGATCCAATCCCGGTTACCTTGCAAAATACAAACGACAAGAAAACACGTAAAAGGGGGGATTAGTCTGGAGGGTGTAGTAAACGTAAAAGTAACGGCGCGTAAGAAAATATGTGAATGGAGAGTAACACACCTCATGGAAATGGTGTTAAACCCCTAAAGGTGGATGGGAGGGATGTTATGAATGTGTGTGTGTGCATGTGGAAGTGTGCAATGCATGCCTAATGACAAGTGAAAGATGGAGGAGGTGAGGAAGAAGTGATGGCATAGCCCGGTATGTGACGTGGGATGGCGGCGACGCAATGAATGTCGGTGGAGCTCATCATGCCGCACCCCACACTTGGAGAGCTCCGTTCGTGAAGATGACGACGGGAGGACGACGTACGTTCCCGCCCCGGCGCCGGCGCACTAGCCTTCGGTCCGTCGGAATCCTCACCTCAAGAGGGTAGAGAATTGGGGTTCGGAGGTTGAGGAGAGAATTCGGCAGGGCTTCGCCGTAGTTGAGATGGATTGCCAAATGAGGGACCCTCGGGTCTGTATTTATAGCCAAAATTGCGTCCAAACAGGTGGACGCCTATTGAGAGTGAAAAGCATCCGCTTTTGAGGCACTATTAATAAAGTCAAACTGACGTGACAAGCGGCTGATGGCGAAGCTCGTGACCATGCCCCTTAATCGCGTCTGGTCCGTGAGCCGTGTTTATAAAGTCAAAGATCGTATTTTTGATAGATTTGCATCTGATCCGACCTTTATAAAACACGGCGCCCGACCCGGACGCGATTACAGCATTTGCCATGATGACCGTTATGGGCTCATAAATGCTACACCTCGCCGGCGCGAATTTCTGAGTTTGACTTTATAATTGCGTCCAGTCCGACGGACGCTTTTCTTAGAAAACATCATGATTTCAAAACGTGGCCCATTTAATGCTGCGCTTAACGGGTAGGTGGGGATTTTGACTTTTAATTCGCGGCTACTCAGCTAGACGCGTATTAAAATAGGCCATGTGATGAAAATCAAATGTCTTCCACGTCGTCTTAGCAGGCGCGGATCAATAACAAAAGAGCATCCACTTATACAGACGCGAATTACTTGTTTTTAACAGACCCTTAGGGAGAGAGCTGAACTATTCTAGGAAAATAGGACTAACACTCCAGAGATTAATTAAAAAGAGACACTTTGAGGCATCGCGGTGTAACATGAAATTTGCTCAATGTGAAGTCAAATTGGCGTGTCTACAGATGTTTCACATTATTCACATATTCACTTTAATCTTATCACGAGCCAAGACACATTGTCCAAACTACTATTAGAAAGAGCACATGATCACATTACACATACTTAATCACCAGGCAAAACTATTAAATTTTGGTCCAGTAGAATCGGAGGAAGCCCTCCCACCATTATCAGTGGAACTTGTTCACCTTTAATAATATTTCACACGACTCGTTATTTCGGGTCTCACGTAACACATTGAGGCTTCCCATAGAGACATTTTTTATAGTACGACTCTACGTAATCTATGGTGGCGTATCTCATTAACACATCTTTTATGAACACTTTATATTGTTTACACATACACATGCACTCATACAAAAACAATAAATATGTAACAAACTATTAACAGTCATTTATAAGCAAAGATTTAAGAAACTTAATATGAAGATAATATCAATAATTACATAAATTAAACTTAATTAAAGTATAACACATGAAAAGTTTTAAACAGTTCATAAATGTCCATGTTGCTCATAAAAATATGAAAAATTAATAGAACGTGTATCTCATGCAGTAGATCAAACCATTAAATTTTCATAAATTTATGATGACTCTAAGGTTTCCTGTAATTTGCAGACTACTCTCATTCATAGAAAATATATTCGGATAAATACTTATCAAGCACATAAAATTCTTAGATCAGAGTACATGATATATAACATGACCGACAGAAGTAACTCCACAAAATATCAAGATTTAACCCAATAGGAAAGAAGCACACAAGATTTATCTTTATTTACCTAACACTTTCTAACACAATTCTTCAAAAAGAATAATAATAAATCATGGCCACAGTTGACATAAATTTAGCAATATATTTCATGATGCCATAGTAGTATTAAAATAACCAGATACACATGCTAGAACAATCTATACATCTAACTTTGATTAAACACAAGACTTTTACATAAATAGAATAAAAATCAAGATTTCAAAGCAAGAACTAAACGATGAGATCGATTGCCATTTAGGAAGAGTTGACGGCATGATCTATGTCATCAAGATAGAGTTGACGACATAGTATCATGACTCCAAGGGAGCTTGATGGCAGTCAATTCTGCCGTCAAGTTCCAACGCACAGAAAACTCTGTTCTCATATTGATAATCAAAAGCAAAACTTGGAAAGTTTTAAGACTTATAAAAATTTGTTAAAATCACATAATATACAAGATAATACCACATACTTAAACCCCAATTTACTTGCCTGCAAAATGCTCTACCCAAGACGAATTAAATCGATGAAGTCACACCAAGCCCTAGATGATTCTCTTCATGAAACTTCTCCATGAACGATTTTCTAGTTGATTATTTCACACAACAAAGCCTTCTGGTGTCTAAGAAGCAAAGCCCCAACTTGGAACAACACTAACTAGGCAGAGGATGACGAATCTCCCACTTTGAAAACCCTCTCTCTCCCCTCTCGGGGCAAGTCTCAAATAAGCCAAATTAAGATCCCTAACCAAAGATCAAATCCTCCTATTTATAGAGGCTAACTAATGCTACGAGATAGGAATCCTATTAGAAACATGATTCTAGAGATAGTAATGTGACTAAAGTCCTAAAACTTATCATTTAAGGAGTCACAATCGGAATATGAAATAGCAAGTTGACGGCGGCATAAGCTGCCGTCAATAGGGGATTGACGGCACATGATACCGTCATTAAATCTAACTTGACGACAGTGAACCTGAACGTCAAGAGAGTCTTGATAGCAATCGAGACTTCCACCAAAGACCTCCGATTAGGACACCCTCAAAAAATAAAAAACATACAAAATCAACGTTTAAAATCTACATAAATAATTTAAGAAATAAAAATTGTAGGGCAGTACAAGACTGGAGCCCACATATTTATGATAAATGTGAACCCAAACAAAACTCAATTCAATTTTATCCATTTCTAAACGAAATTCAAATAATTTTATTAAGAATGATTTTATTAAGAAAATAATTTTGGCATATGTCTGTTTTTTGACCGACTGAAATTCCTTTTTAGTTGATATGTATTGCTATATGTGCAAATTAATATGCTAAGCAATAATCAGTTTATTTCACTAATTATTAATTTAATGGTTAGTTTATGGTCTCATTTTTTCAAACCAATATTAATTCCAAACAAGATAATGGACACATAATCCAAATCAAGATGTGTGGCTGATAATTACATAATTGTTATAAATAATTGTGTAATTTATTGACAAATAATTGATAATTTTATAAGTTTCTATTATAATTTGATTACAAGTGCGATAATTGATTAAACCTCTTTTGTGTCGTGTTTGCAGGACTAATAGGCAAAGAAATGAGATTTTAAATGGACCAATGAATCTAATTGGATCAAGAGAATGAGGAGAGATTCTTTTCCCTCTCTATCTTTTCAATTTTTAAAATTCCTCTCATTTTTAAAATCTCCCCTCTATTTTCCAAAAATCTCTCTCCTTTAATCTCTTCTCTCTATCTATTTTTTACAAACTCTCTCTTTCTTCCCAACTTTTTATTTTTTTTTTCTCTCTTCTCCCTCTCTTGGACCGCACCCCTCTCCTCCATTACCTTCCACCGGCCTTTTCTCTCTCTCTCTCCCCCGCTCCTCGATCTCCCTTCTTATTCCTCTTCTTCTCTCTCTTTCTTCTCTTATTCCTCTTCTTCTCTCTCTTTCTTCTTTCGGTCTCTCTCGGTCTGTTTCTCTCTCTCTCGGCCTGTTGCGCTCGCCCGCCAGATCGCCCGCGCGCCCTGCTGTCGCGCACGCCCGCACTCGCAGGCCCACATCTGCCCTCGCGCGCACACCCACCCCTGCGCCCGCGTCCGTGTCCGCTTGCACCCGCGCCCAAGCCACCTCCGCCCCACGTGCGCTTGCAGCGTCGTCTGCGTGCGCCGCCGCCTCCACCCCGCGTGTGCTCGCCTCGTCGCCTACGCGTGCCGCCGCCTCCACGCGTCGCCCCGCGTGTGCTCGCAGCGCCACCTGCGTTCGCGCGCCACCCACGTCTGCGCCCACTCCCGCTTCGCTGCTGCCTACCACGCCCGCCTCTCTTCCTCTCTACGTGCATGCATGCACGTAGAGGAGGTCGTGCGCACCCCCCCCCCCTCTCGCTCGCCTCTCTCTCGTCTCTCACTTCTCTCTCTCGCTCTATCTCTCTTGTTCTCTCTCTCCTCTCTCTCACGTCATTTCCTTCCTCTCTCTCTCTCTCTCTTGATTTTCTATTTTTTATTGTAACTATTGGTTTCTTTTGTTTTAGTATAAAACACTTCTTGCAAACTCTTTTGTTGTTAGTAGAATTAAATTTTAAATTTTGTCAATTTTGTTGCTTTCTATCTTTATATTTCTCTTCTTATTTCTCCACTTATATTAGATTTATCGATCAATCAAATTAATCTTAGAAGTTAGTTCTAAAATTCTCAACACGTTTTTATAATCTAAAACTCAAGATTTTCAAAGTTAAAAATCTACATCTCCATGGGATCGACCCGTATTCATCACTCTACTTTCATTTAAAAATCATTTTAGTGATTGAGTGCGGTATTTATTTTGAAATTGTATGCAAGACATTTTTAACGACGAGTGCTTATGCATATCAATTTTTGGCGCCGTTGCCGGGGAAATAGATTTTTAGTTTTGATAATCTTGGTATCTTTTGTATATATTCATGTTAACATTTTTTTCTTTTTGTAGGTGTCAAATAAAAATTGAAAACAAAAGCCTGAAAATTGCAAAAATGGAAAATCTGTCAGAAATCTGTCGCTAAAAGTAAGATCTGTAAGTAAAAGGGTATATTTTGGAAAAATATCCGAAAATTTCAGAAAAAATGTAAGTTTAGGTGAGTTTTCTTCTCTCTCTCACTCTTTCTATTTGTTTTAATTTTCAAAAGAACGAGGGATTGCGTTGGAGGCAAGTACCCTTAAAACCCTGTTGATTGAGTTTCTTTTCCTAGTTGCCATGTTTAGATAATTTAAAAATAAATAAATCACTTGAATCCAATAAAAATTTGTCATGTCAAGTTTAGAAACTTTCCATCTTTAGGACATGCATCATTCAGACTTTCAGTTTTAAGTATTTTTCTTTTTGAAAAGTTTCCTTTCTTGTCGAAGATTACGGGAGGCAAGGTGAGAGTTTTGCAACCTTCTTTAAAAAGCATGATCATGCATTGCCATGCTTGCATAGAATCCCTTGCTTGATTTTGTGGTGTGCACATCATTTCTAAAATATTTTAAGGGCAATACCCCTAACAAGATAAGGTGGAGATTTGATCACCCTTCCTTAGCCCATAAACCACAATGCCCTACATCTTTGGCATTCCCAACCCTTAATAAAAATCAGTAGACATTGGCCTTAGGGTTCACACTAAGGTTTAGGTCCACTTGGGCCCACTATCAGGTTTTGGAAACTGGTGTCTAAGGCTAGAGGTTAAAAGGTAAACGCCTAAGCGGGAAAGTGGTTCTCTAATTAGGTCCCTACGAAAGTATGGGGAGCCTCCCACTACCCCATCTTTTACCTAGCCAGTGGATATACCTAATAGTGGACTTAAGTTGGCTCTAGTTCACTTTGTGAGAAAGCTCACTTTTAAGTCTAGGATCTCTAGGTCAAATAGGGTAACTGTTTGAAACTTGTTTGTCTTTATTAAAATAAAAAAATACTAATTTTTTTTTAAAAAAATCTCTCTTCTCTCATTTGGTCCTAGTGCATGCATGGTAGGAGATCACAAAAACCTAATTTGCTAGGACCAATCCTAGAAATTGAGATATTCTTTCATCTAAAGCACAATCTTTTACAAAATCAAATGGCTGAAAATCAAAATGGATTGCCAAATCACAATGGGGATAATCATGATCATCAAGAGCCTCTCAAACAAATGAAGGATTACTTCATCCCAAATCAATATCAGCCTTCATCTTGTATTCATCTCCCACAACATCAAGCCATCCAATATGAGATTAAATTCAGCACCATCCAAATGCTCCCATCATTTTATGGAAATACCAATGAAGACCCCTATAAGCATATTAATGAATTCTTGGAAATATGTTCAATTGTTAAAATTCAAAATTTTTCTGATGATGCCCTCAGATTGACTCTCTTCTCATTTTCTCTAAAAGATAAGGCAAAATATTGGTTGGGCACTGTGGGGAAAACCATTCGAACTTGGGCAGAAATGCAACAAGAATTCCTAAAGAAATGCTACCCTATAAGCCGAACCAATACCATGCCAAGGGCTATTACTGGATTTTCGCAGTCATCAGGGGAATTAATTCACGAGTTATGGGAAAGGTTGAAAGAGCTTTTGAGAAAATGCCCCCACCATGGTCTCTCAAAATGGCAAATTGTCCAAGCATTTTATGAGGGGTTGACTGAACAATATAGACAAATGGTGGATGCTTCATGTGGAGGAACATTCATGAGTAGAAGTGAGGATGAGGCTTATGATCTCTTTGAAATGTTGAGTGAAAACTCTATAAATCATGCCTCTTTATCCTCTTATGAGAGATCTGTTGGGCCATCCAAGCGGGTTGGGTTGTATGAAGTGAGAAATCGAGCTGAATTGGAGCCCAGATTCAAGAATAATCTCATGGCCTAAAAGTGGGAAAAAGTGGATACTATGGCCCAAACTGTTGCCTCTCCCATTCATGGATCAAATTCTTGAGAGACTAGCAGGCCAACATTTCTTCTGCTTTTTGGATGGTTATTCTGGGTACAATCAAGTGGCAATTTACTCAGAAGATTAGGAAAAGACCACCTTTACATGCCCTTATGGCACATTTGCTTTTAGGAGAATCCCATTTGGACTATGCAATGCAACCAGCTACTTTTCAAAGGTGCATGATGGCAATTTTCTCTGGTATGGTGAGAGATTTCCTTGAAATATCCTGGATGATTTTTCTATATATGGGGAGTCATTTGAAAGTTGTCTAAGAAATCTTGAGAACGTGTTGGTCATATGCATGGAGACAAATTTGGCGCTTAGTTAGGAGAAGAGTCATTTCATGGTTCGAGAGGGCATAGTCTTGGGCCACATTGTGTCTAAGCGGGATATAGAAGTAGATAGGGCCAAAGTTGACCTCATTGCTGATCTTCCTCCTCTAACCTCTGTGAGACATATTCATTCATTTCTTGGCTATGCCGGCTTCTATCGCCGGTTCATTCAAAATTTTTCCAAAATTGCCCGCCCCTTTAACTCTTCTCCTAGAAAAGGATGCCATTTCACTTTGATGATGCTTGTTAGAGGCCTTCACTAATTGAAAGAGGCTTTGACCAAAGCTCCCATTCTTCAAACTCCTGATGGTCATTGCCCTTTGAGATCATGTGTGATGCCTCTGACTATGCCATAGGTGTTGTTTTGGGACAAATAATTGATAAATGTCCCATGGTGATCTATTATGCGAGTCGCACCCTCGCCGAGGCTCAATTGCATTACACCACTACGGAAAAAAGAAACTTCTTGTTGTAGTATTTTCCCTTGAAAAAAGTCGATCTTATCTTTTAGGGGGCAAAAGGTTATCATCTACTCAAATCACTCTGCTTTGAAATATCTCTTAGCTAAGAAGGACTCCAAACAAAACTCATCAGATGGATCCTTCTTCTCAGAGTTTGATTGGAAATTCGGGACAAGAAAGGAAACTGAAAAATGTTGTTGCTGATCACTATCCCGAATTCTCATCCCTAAAAGTGCTCCAATGCATGATTATTTCCCTGATGAACACCTCATTGCAATTTCTCATAGGACAGCCCCTTGATATGCTCACATTGTCAACTATCTTGTTGTGGGACAAATTCTTGAAGGATGGTCAAAGAATGGAAGGGACCTTTTTCTCTAATGTCAAACACTATTTCTGGGATGACCCTGAATTATTTTCATGGATCTGATCAAGTCATTAGGAGGTGTGTTCCGAGGAAGAGCAACAAAGCATCTTAAATTTCTGTCACACTCTAGCTTGTGGGGGGACACTTCTCGGGGAAAGAAAAACTACTGCTAAAGTCTTGCAAAGGGGTTTTACTGCCCACATGTTCAAAATGCTACGAAGTCAGCAATACATGTTAGATGCCAAGTTGTGGGCAACAATTCTAGGAGAGGACATGATGCCACTCAACCCCATTTGGTGGTAGAAATTTTTTATGTCTGAGGGATAGATTTCAGGGCCCATTCCCGTCATCTTTGGGAATGAGTACATCTTAGTGGTGGTTGATTATGTGTCCAAGTGGATCGAAGACATTGCCACCCGAACTAATGATCACAAAGTTGTCATGAAGTTTGTGCATCAAAACATTTCTCTAGGTTTGGGTGTCCTCGGGGGCTATATAGTGATGGGGGATCTCATTTCACTCATTCCCAATTTCAAGCTTTGCTTAAAAGATTTGGGATAACTCACAAAATTTCCACTCCCTGCCATCCCTAGATGAGTGGCCAGGTGGAAGTGTCTAATAGGGAGACCAAGAACATTCTCCAAAAGACCGTTAGGCCCGATAAGAAAGATTGGTAGAAAGATTGGATAATGCTTTGTGGGCCTATCGGACTGTTTATAAGACTCCCATTGGCATGTCTCCCTATAGGTTGATTTTTGGTAAAGTCTATCACCTCCCTGTTGAGTTAGAGCATAGGGCTTATTGGGCCATTAAACAATTCAATCTTGACTTAGCTCAAGCGGATCGCATAGAGCCTCAAATGCATGAGCTTGAGGAATTGCCCAATGAAGCCTATGAGAATTCCAAGATATATAAAGCCAAGACAAAAAATTTTCATGACAAACACATTTGAGGAAATCCTTCCATCTTGACCAAAAGGTCTGGTTCTTTAACTCTAGGCTGCGTGTAAGGCCCTCGAATTTTGGCCTATTTTGGTTAGATTTTTGTCAAGTGATGTATATATATACCTTATATATATAATTGAGTGCATATGTGTATATATGTATAGGTATTTATATTTGTACATGTATAAATTTAAGTTATGTATATTGTACAGTGCATGTATATAAGCAGAATTACTACAATTCTATGTTCTGGCCAAAAACCTTTTGGCATCAACATGAGTGACGTTAAGAGGATATCAACGTCCACATCGATGGATGCAACCCCAGACAGGCGGCCAAGGATCTGGACGTCTACTTCCCCATATCTGTTGCGCTTCAGATTCGAAAACGCCCATGATTTTCTCGGCCCTTGTTTAGGAAACCGTCCCCCCAACGGTCATCCACCCTACCTACGCATACCCAAAACCCATGGGCTTATAAAACCCCCTTCTCTGGCCAAAAGAGATCATTTTGGCTCTTGAGTCAAAAACCCTAGCTTTTTATTGCGAAACCTGATTTTTGGAGGACTAGATCTTGCGGCTTGGCGCATATTCCGGCGAACTACAATGATTGGAGGACTCTCTGAACATCAAGGAGAACTTCCCCGACTCCGGTGTGCAGCAAGGATCATCACAGAACCCGAATCTGGGAGGATTTGAAGGCTTCTTGGCACTGGCCGAGGAGAGCTTCATCGGCAAATAACTCCCTTTAGCGATTTATTTTGAGGCAAGTAACCCTTGACCATTGTCCATACATGCGTCTAGTAGGTCCTAGGTATTTTTCCAGATTATATTCGTGTCCTGGAACCCCCTTTTCACCAATTTTACTACGTTCAGTTGTGTTTGCACAGACAGGAAGTAGATGGCAACCTTTGCTGCCATTTAGATCCAAGGTCAACGGCCACTGATGGTGCCGTTAACCTAATTGGCGACCACCTGTGTGTCGATGAGTTCATCAGACAGTGACAGTGTGCATGTCTGATCTTTGTGGCCTATTTTTTGGATTTTCGAACATGAGGATATACTGTAAAAATGCTTTATTGTCAAGTATCCCTAGTGGATCATGCCATGTGATTATACTGAACTTTCATTCATTGCATTAATTATTAAAATTCTGAAATGAATTATTGAGCATGCTTTAGTTTTATTAATTATTGTTATATGGATCCGTGTTTAATTAGGATGTCAGGAAATTTCTGTGAGATGTACATCGGTATTAGGTCATGTCATGAAATTTAGGCGAATTTCTATTTGCTATGTGAATATTTAGAATTTCTGGAAAATAGAACAGTGAGCATGAATTGTCTGTTTTAATTTCAAGTGAAATGTATGGTACATGTTAAAATACTAGAAATTTTATGCGATATCATGACTACTAAATACAAGTTTTAGAACTGTTAAATACATTTGTAACACTATGAATCATGCTTAATTGAGTTCTTGATAAATTGTGTAGAATGTTTGTTCTAATTTTTTTAAATTGTATATGTTTCCAAAAAATATGAAAATTTATGTGTATGATGATTAACCTGTAAGCAGTCTATAGTAAAATTTTCATGTTGATTGGATAACAGTAAGTCCTGATTCGGATTTAACATAGAAAAAGAACAATGTGGAGCATGCATAGTATAATTGTTTATAATTTAGTGAATTGCAGCATGATTAGGGTTAGTTTATGACCTGTTTAATGTTGTAAATAGTAGCATGTTATTAGATAAACTGAACCATGGAATCATGTATAAGTGAATGCAATAGTGTAAACAAGTGTGTGTGTGAACAATGTGAACATTATGCAAATGTATAAACTGTGCCATGTGTGACACTGCTACCTTAGAGGGCTGTGGAACCATACCGTAGTAAAGTCCCTACGGGAAGGTTCATGTGTGTGAAATCCTATGGGCAATTAGGATGAAATCTTGGAGGTGGACAAGTACCACTGATTAGGGTGGAGAGTGCTTCTCCCGATTCTGCGCAGTTAACCAAGATCTATCACTATTTTGCCTAGGTGATAGGTATATGAATGTGATATGTGTGTCCTTCTAGAGGTGGTTCGGACTATATGTCACGGCATTTAAATGTGAATAATGTGATTGTATATAAGTGAAATGTGAAATTGTGTAATGTATAAATGAATATGTGAATGTGAGAAAAAATTGTGATATCATGTGAATTAGTGAGACATCATATGAGTATGTTAAACATGTCAACACAGCAAGCTAAACATGTTTACAATTGTGTTAAGTGTATGAGATGTAATTAAAATCCATGCTAGGAGTATTACTTTCATTATGTGATTCAATGCTTAAGTTGCATATATATATTGTAGTATGAATTGAATGAGTTTAAGTGATTAAGCATGTTAAAGAAATATGTAGAGAGCGTGTGATAGGTCTTATATTTAATGTGAAAAGAAACATAAAGTATGTATCATGTCCCTTAGTGTTATAGAAATTTCATGCATAGAATTTTAGAGCTTGTTCAAACCATGCTACATGAGTTGATTGTTTCCCTTAGAAAGTTAAATATGCATATGATGTGTGTATGTATAATGTGCATGGATTGCTTGCTGAGTCTATTTAGACTCACTCTTGCTTCGGTGTACAGGTGCAGGTGTCTCCACTTCTTCCGAGGAGACAGTCAAGAGTGACTCGGACCTAGAGTAGGAGATTGTTGTGGAGATATCAGCGTTGTACTTTTCTTTTAATAGTATGTAATAATTGAAACCTTTGTAACATGTTGGGATTATGTAATTATTTCTAAATGTCAATTGTGGACTTTAGTTTCTTCTTGTACTATATGGATGTGGATAGAATGTGGATGATGGAATAAGATTAATGCTTTTATTTCCAATGTTTTATGTTTATTTTGGTAACATCTCAACTTAGTGTATATGTTGGGTCAATGTCCCACTGTAGCGATGCTCATTATACCGACGTGGGTTGGTGTAAAAACCATACCGGTATAAGGAGGGTCGTACACTGCGCTTATTTCCAGGTAAATTGAAATCTCGATGGGACGGACCATTCATTGTGTCAAAGCTTTGACCATGGTGCTGTAAATTCTTGATCCTAAAAATAGTCAAACTTTCACTGTTAATGGTCAACGTCTCAAACCTTACTTGGAAAACATGCACCTCACCCTAAAGAATTCATTCCTATAAATGACCCTGAGTAGATGCATAAGGACTTCATTATGTCTGGCTGAAGACATTAAACTTAGCGCTTGTTGGGAGGCAACCCAATATTTTTAGGAGATTTAACTTATTTATTTTTTCTTTTCTATTGTGTTCTAGGTTTTTGGAGCCCAATTATCTTTGATGAATCAATTGAGCAACCCGCCTTCATTAAAGATATCAGATTGTATCTCTCCTTTCCTAACTTCTGATGGCTTTATTATCTGTTTGCCATTGAGGACAATGTCATTCAAGTTGGGGGGAGGGAAAATTGTGAAAATCTTTCAAATTTTAAAATCCTGCGAAACATCCCGAACATTATGCTTCATGTATCATTTTTCATGTGAGAAAAGAATGCCTCATTTTAGAATGATTTTACTTTGAGTATATACTTGTGCTAGTGGTAAGTTAAAGGATGAGTTTTGTGGTTATGTTCTTAGTATTTTTCTCAAAATACATTTGAAATTTTATTGAACTACTCACATGAATTAAATGATGATAAGTGTCATCATGAGAGTGATGAGAGAGTTTTACCTAATACTCAGGTTGATGATTGATATTCTACACTCTTATTGAGACTAATCGTAGGGAAAAAGCTACTTGCTGCAAGTTATTTAAAAAAAAAATGAAATGAAAATGAAGAAGGAAATCCCTTGCTTAGTAATGGGCTTCGGCACCTCAAGAAGTGTAGAAGTTCGGTCAAATGGTGAAAGGATATCCAAGTTTACAAAGGAAGAGAGAGAGAGAGAGAGAGAGAGAGAGAGAGAGAGAGAGAGAGAGAGGAGAGAGAGAGAGAGAGAGAGAGAGAGAGATGAGATGAAGAGAGAGAGAGAGAGAGAGAGAGGGCTGTGAAAGACCTGTTCGAGGGTTGGATTTAAGGAGTGTAGAGTTGATATCATCTCTAATAGGTAAAAAGCCCATGCACCATCTTATTAATTCCTATTGATCACAAGCACATTCACAAAGGAAATGATAATTTCATGTGTATCTTGAGAAACTGTTTAATAACATGAAGTGACATGTTTATCTTTGACACTTGCCACTAGAACTGGAAATACTTATGGTTGATCAGTCTCATCTCTACTTTCTTGACATAAAATATGATGTTTTGAGTTCTTGTTAGTCTCAATTATTCACTTGTGTACATTCCTAAGGGACTAGGAAAGAGTAAGTTAGGGGATGTGATAATTACATAATTGTTATAAATAATTGTGTAATTTTATTGAAAATAATTGATAATTTCATAAGTTTCTATTATCATTTGATAACAAGTGCAATATTTGATTAAATCTCTTTTGTGTTATGTTTGCAGGACTAATGGGCCAAGAAATGAGGTTTTAAATGGGCCAATAAATCTAATTGGATCAAGAGAATGAGGAGATATTCTTTTCCCTCTCTATCTTTTCAATTTTAAAAATTCTCTCTCATTTTTAAAATCTCCCCTCTATTTTCCAAAAATCTCTCTCCTTTAATCTCTCATCTTTCCTCTCTTCTCTATATCTATTTTTTATAAACTCTCTCTTTCCTCCCAACTTTTTATCTTTTTTTTTCTCTCTTGGACCACACCCCTCTCCTCCATTCCCTTCCACCGGCCTTTTTTTTCTCTCTCTCTCCCTCCCCCCCCCCCCCCGCTCCTGCGATCTCCTCTTCCCCCTTCTCTCTCTTCTCTTATTCCTCTTCTTCTCTCTCTTTCTTCTTTCCGTCTCTCCCGGTCTATTTCTCTCTCTCTCGGCCTACTGCGCTCACCCGCCAGATCGCCCGCGCACCTTGTAACGCCTCTCTTAGACCCAGTAGAGTTCACCAACTCACATTGGGTCTAACAGAGGTATTACAGTGGAACAAATCCAACATTTGACGGTATAGGTTGGGATATACACAAATGATAATTCAATTCCAATAATAAGCAACGGAATATGGAACTAAATGATGGTAATCAACATTATACTCAATTATAAAGTCTAGTGCATAAAAGAGAAATGACAATAGTCCCGAATTTATTACAATCCATGTCCAAATGCATAAAGGAAAATACATATAGTCCTCACATACAAGAGTCACTCTAAAATCTCTCAACCAATCTAAGTCTCCACTTCCTCGCGCTCAGAGTCAGAGTGTACTAACTCCTGAGTATCCTCTGGTTCTCCTAAAATTGTTAAGCAAGTATGAGTCTACAAGACTCAGCAATTTACATGAAAGATAGTTCAAGATATTAAGGGTATAATAGATTTGAAAACATGGTAGTATATTTTCATTCACATCATTAGTAACATATACTTTTTCCTACTAGCATGTTTCTAAGTCCATTGGCAATCGCATATTTCATAACACTTCTAATTATCATGGAATGGAACATGTCATGTAATGCATAAAATTCAATCTTATTCTTTAACAATTAATTCAACAAGTTCCTATATATAGCATGTAATCATTCTTATCATGGAATCTACTTATTGTCATGTAACATATAAACCATTTTAATGAAAGCCTTATGCTACATTATGCAACATGTAACTGTTATCGTATAACAATTGAACATTTAAACACATGGCAACTCTTTTACATAACAATTTGCATGTAACATTTAACACATTAACATATGGCATGTAATCATGTAAACAATGTTCATGTAGGCATGTAGCATGTAACATGTAGCATATAGCATGTAGGTCATGTAGACATTTTCAATTAATTGCCAAGACATAGCCCGCACTATAATAGAGATCAGTAGTCATTTAACATTCACTTATCACCTAAGCAATGTAGTGATGAAGTCATGCTATTTGCGCAAAACCGGGGAAAGTCCTTCCCACCTTAACCAGTAGAACTTGTCTACTTCTAGGATTTCAATCCATTGCCCACGGATTCAATAGATTATTTACATGTAGGTGAACCATTACCATAGGGGCATCTACGGTGTAGTTCATTGTAGGAATCTCTAATATAGCAATGTCTTATTGGCATTCATTTCAATGCATGTTCTATTATATATATATAGTATCCTTTCATTACATGCAATTCTAACATATGAAAATGAAACGATGTATAATATGTTTATTTTCAGTTCTGCAATTTCATTTTCTGTTTATCAGTCCCCTAACATGGCACTAAGTGTAACACGTTCTTTCATGCACATATTCTCATATTTATTCAATTCTACATGATATCTACCATTCGGAAATTTATTACAGTAGGTACACATGTCCAAAATTTCCAAACTTTTGACAAAAATTCAGAATCAGGATATACTATGCACATGCAAAATTTTACATTTTTCTGAACTCTGTAACTAATTTTCATAATTGAATTTCACTATTTTAACCTAACTAGCATGATACATTCAGTGAGAAAACTATATGATTCTGTACAGGAACTGGTATATCACCATATTGCAGTCTCAACTACAACTTTCTAACATGAATCACGTTGACAATCAGTTTACTTTTCTTTTTATTAATCTCATTAACATAACAAAATATTTATTCACATGTTCATGCGGTCTAAACATCATTACAACAATCTGTCCATAATATAACAGCAATAAAACTCACAATTCATAACTTGGTCGAAACTCCATACAATCATGGATCATAGATAGGTAATTAAAATCATTTTTTAGACAAAGCATGGTGCTGATAAACTTGACGGCAAGGTATGTGGCGTTTACTGACGTAGACGTCCACATATTCTGTCGCTAAGCCTCGATAGACGGCGGCACATAGCGCCGTTAACTTATCCTAGCGGCGGCACATAGCGCCGTTTACATATAGTAAGGGTCGGAAAAAAAATGTTGTTCACATGAAGTAGACGGCCATCGTTGCCGCCGTTAATAAGAAGTAGACGGCAAGCGATCTAGACGTTTAGTTTTATGCGCAGAAAACACAGAAAACCCTACATGAAATAACGCGATTTCTACCCCGTCCCGTAGGTTATTTTCATGCTTTAAAAATACAGAAAAATGGTAATTACGTAGTGTATCATATCCTAAATTGAACCCCCATGTAACTTGCCTCTTTCCCTCCTACAGGAGTGATGAATCTAAGCTCGAAGATGCCCGCCTCGTCTGTGAGACAGTCCCTTTCCTTCGACTTCAACCACTCCAATCTACCTCCAATCGTGGCTCCTCCGCTTGGATGAGTTCTTGATCACGAAGCTGAAGATACCACCTTGGTCTAGAAGCCTCAAGAATGCACGAACCAGCACTGCAACCCCTTTCCTCGGCCCTCTTTCTCTCTTCAAAAACCAGCGTGAAAAACCTTATCTAGATGCGAAATCCGATCTTATAAAGACCTCTCCTGCGATGGCCAGCCCAAATCCTGACCCTAGGATGCGAAACACTCAGATCTATGCATTAAAACCCCCTAGAAATGGCCGATCTCTCTTTCCCCGAACAGAAATATCAAAAACAGGCAAGTCAACTTAACGTCAACATAGGTTGTCGTCAGGAACAATGTAAACATCCATCGATAGTGTCATTTACAAGCTTGCCCAAAATTCAAGAAATTCATAAAATAATAAACGACATAAGAGTATGTCGTTAACAGGAATTAAACGGCAGGAGATCTTGCCGCTAATAGGACTTAACGCCAAGAGATGTTGACGCCAAGTTCCACACAAATCCGCATTCAAATTCATGCAGAAATAAACATACAATTGGCCAAATAACTTAAGAAAATTTTCTAGGGCACTACATCCTCTCCCCCTTAAAATAATCTTCGTGCTCGAAGATTGAGTTAGAATACTCACCGAACAAGGACGGATAAAGCTTCTTCATCCTTTCTTCAAGCTCCCACGTCGCTTCTTTACGTGAGAAGTTCCTCCATAGAACCTTCACAAATGGAATAGACTTCGATCTCAATTCCTGCACTTTCCGATCCAGAATCTCTACAGGCTGTTCTGCATAAGACAAGTCTGGCTGAATCTGCACTGGCTCATAACTGATCACATGAGCCGAATCTCTAACATAACGCCTTAACATGGACACATGGAATACTGGGTGCACCGCTGCTAAAGATGGTGGCAAGGCCAACTGGTATGCCACATTTCCGATCTTCTTAAAAATCTCGAATGGACCAATGAACCTCGGGTTCAGCTTGCCTCTTTTTCCAAACCTCACTACACCCCTGGTTCGCGAAACCTTAAGAAAAACATGATCTCCAACCTCGAATGTCAAATCCTTCCTCCTTGTATCCGCATAACTCTTCTGACGATCCTGAGCTGCCTTTAACCTCTGCACAATCATCTAGATCTTTGTTGAAGTCTCCTGTACCACTTCTGGTCCAACTAGATGCCGATCTCCTGACTCCTCCCAACACAATGGCGATCTACAGGGTCTCCCGTACAAAGTCTCAAAAGGTGCCATGCCTATGCTCGAATGGAAACTGTTATTATATGCAAATTCCACTAGAGCTAGGTGGCACCCCCAATCACCTTTCCACTCCAAAACACAAGCCTGAAGCATATCTTCCAACGTCTGAATAGTCCTCTCAAACTGTCCATCCGTTTGTGGATGAAATGCCGAACTTAGCTTCAACTGACTGCCAAAAGCCTGCTGCAAACTCTGCCAAAACCTATAAGTGAATCTCGAATCACGATCTGAGATAATCGACTTCGGAATCCCATGCAGCCTCACAATGCCATCAATGTAAAGTCTGGCCAAGCTCTCTACGGACTGCTTCTTCTTCATGGCAAGGAAATGCGCACTCTTCAAAAATCTATCAACGATCACCCAAATGGAATCATTTCCTCTAGCCGATCTAGGCAATCCAGACACAAAATCCATGGTTACTTGCTCCCACTTCCACTGAGGAATATCCAGCCTCTGCATCAAACCTGAAGGTCGCTGACGCTCTGCCTTCACTTGCTGACAAATCAAACACTTTGCCACAATATCAGTCACATCCCGCTTCATGCCAAACCACCAGAAGGAACGCTTCAGATCCTTGTACATCTTCCCACTACCTGGGTGAATAGAGAACTGAGACCTATGCGCTTCCTCCAAAATTTCCTTCCTCAGATCAGCATCATTAGGGACACACACCCTAAGATTCAGGCAAATCACATCATCCTCATCTTTGGTAATACCGGCCTTTCCAACCAATTCCTGTAATAACAGGTCATCTTTTTGCAAAGCAATAACCCGATCAAAATAGATGACCTAATGACAACTGAGCCATGAACAAGTGCACAACTGAGGCTCCAGAATAGCCAAAGCACCCGAAGCATCTTCTAGCATCTTCCAATCCAGCCTCATTAACTGCCTCTTCCCACTCAAAGCATCTGCCACCACATTGGCTTTCCCCGGATGGTAAGAAAGCTCAAAATCATAATCTTTCAAGAATTCTATCCACCTCCGCTGCCTCAGGTTCAACTCCTTCTGCGAGAACAAATACTTGAGACTCTTGTGGTCTGAGAAGAGCTCAAATCTAATTCCATATAGATAATGCCTCCATATTTTCAAAGCATAGACCACTGCCGCTAACTCCAAGTCATGGGTCGGGTAGTTGCGCTCATGCTCCTTGAGTTGCCTAGAAGCATACGCCACAACTCGACCTCCTTGCATAAGAACGCAGCCAATCCCAATCTTCGAAGCATCTGTGTAGATAGAGAAAGAATCTACACCATTGGGCAAAACAAGCACTGACGCTGAGGTCAAACGAATCTTCAGCTCCTGGAATGCCTTCTCACAAGCCTCTGACCACTCAAACTTGACGCCTTTCCTTGTTAACCTCATCAAGGTAGCCGCAATAGAAGAGAATCCTTCGATGAATCTCCTATAATAGCCAGTCAAGCCAAGAAAACTCCTGATGTCAGCTGATGATCTTGGTGCTTCCCAGCCAAGGACAGCTTCCACCTTAGCCGGATCCACAGACACTCCTTCACCAGAAATGACATGACCCAAGAAATAGACCTCCTTCATCCAGAAGTTGCACTTGCTGAACTTAGCATATAGCTTGTGCTCCCTCAAGACATCCAACACAATCCTCAAATGCTCTCTATGAGTCTCCTCATCAGGTGAATAGATTAGAACATCGTCTATGAAGACCACAACAAAGGAATCCAGATACTGCCGAAAAACTCGATTCATCAAATCCATAAAAACTGTTGGGGCATTCGTCAAACCAAAGGGTAAGACAAGGAACTCGTAACGGCCATATCTCGTCTTAAAAGCCATCTTAGCATAATCCTCCAGCTTGATTCGGAGTTGATGATAGCCAGAACGAAGATCGATCTTAGAGAACATTGAAGCTCCTCTCAACTGATCAAACAAATCATCAATACGAGGTAACAGTTACCTGGTTGAGCTTGCGGTAATCAATACACAGCCTCATCGATCCATCCTTCTTCTTCACAAAGAGAACAGGTGCTCCCCATGGCGAAACGCTCAGGCGGATGAAGCCTTTATCAAGCAATTCTTGCAGCTGCTTCCTCAATTCTGCCAACTCCTTCGGAGCCATACAATAAGGTGCAATGGAAATAGGTGCTGAGCCAGGGACTAGCTCAATGCCAAACTCAATCTCCCTAGCCGGGGGCAAACTAGACAAATCCTCTGGAAAAACATCGCTGAAATCTCTTACCACCTCAATATCCTCAACAGATAACACCTTTTTCGAAACCTCGGACACAACCACACTAGCCAGAAAACCGCTACAACCCTTGCTCAACATCCGGGCTGCCTTCAAAGCAGAAATAACAAACTTGCCCGACATGCTCTTAGGCAAAGGATGAACAAACTCCTCCTTACCAGGAATCCGGAAAATAATAAGCTTCCTCCGACAATCCATCAGAGCGTAATGCTCCTCGAGCCAATCTAAGCCCAAAATAGCATCATAATCCTTCATCTTCAACAAATAGAAACTACCAGGCAAAATATGCTCCCTAATGCTCACCGGAAGTGAAGAAAAACACTGCTCGGTCAAAATAGTTCCTACTGGAGTATGCACAGACAAGGGAACCTCCAACTTTTCCGGAACTAAACCATCATCCTTCATCAAGACCTTAGCAAATCCCTCGGAAACAAAACTATGTGTGGCACCGGTATCAAACAAGACTCTAGCATGCATTCCCATAATTGAAATTGTACCTTCGGTGACATGCTCTGCCAACTCTGCCTCATCTCTCGCCAATGCGAACACTCGAGCCTGAGCCCTCGGTCTCCCTACTGCTCTTGGTGCCGGTCTCGCTGCTGCTGGTGCTGCTGCCGCTGCAGTCTACTATGCCATCTTCGGACAGTCTCTGATCTTGTGGTTCTTATCAACACACCTCAAGCATCTCCCAGAAGTCACCCAACATACCTCGCCTCCATGGTGCTTCCCACACTAGGTACACACTAGCTTCTCTGCAACTGTGCCTCCACCTGTTGTCGGTGTAGCCACTCTCGCCAGTGCAACTGCTCTCTGCTGGAAAGCTGGAGCCTTCTTTTCTGTCCTGTCTCTGGAAAGCTGATGCTGGCCTCTTTAAAGAAGCCCTCTTCTCCTCTTGATAGACCTCCATCTCTGCCTCCTGCATGCATGCCGCTGACAAAGCCTCCTCCATGGTACAATGTCCCAAAGCCACCAATCTCGTCCTCAGGGACGGCTTTAACCCCATAATGAATTTCTTTACCTTCCTCTGCTCATCTGCCACTATGTGGGGTGCATACTTGGACAGCTCCGCAAACCTCGCCTCATACTCAAGTACACTCATTGACCCATGGGTCAACGTCAGAAACTCCTGCTCCATACGGTCCTGCACATGCTCTGGAATGTACTTCGCCCGGAACAAACGGACGAACTCAGCCCAAGCAACCTCCATGGCCCCATCTACAAACTGTGTGCATAGTACAGAGGACCACCACACATCGGCATGCTTCTGAGAAGAACGATCAATACAACTAAGGGTACATTTCAAACAATATACACATAACCTTCAAAACCAACTTTTACCTGCAGCATATAAGTAGCTAGGGTCACCTTCTCCTCTTCCGCACAACGAATGGCACGAAAGATCTTCTCCGTCTCCCTAAGCCAACTCTCTGCCAGAATAAGATCACTCTCCCCCTTAAAGAAGGGTGGGGTCATCCTCCTGAACCTCTCCATCATAGGCACTCCTCCAAAGATTGCCTCATGAGCAGGTGCCTGCGCCTACAATCCAAGACAAACTCTTAGCCCACAATTTCTCCAATTAACACCTTGAATAATTCTTGTATCTACCAACCTGAACCTGCACCTGCGCCTGCAATGCCACTGTAGTCTGAGCCTGAGTTTGCATCGCATGCACAAACCCTTGCATCAATGCTCCATAGTCCACAGGTGGTGGTGGGGGTATTAAAGGTACTCTAGTCTAGTCCTGAGCCTGCTGAGCTGGAGCCTGCGAACCTCCGCTGACTCATCACCCCTAGACGGCCCAACTCCTCTACGTCCATGGGTCGCCATAGTCTGCAAAACAAGCATCAATTATCATAACCTATTATTCTACATAACTTTTGACTAATTCTTTATGTAGACTTAAAATATGAATACAATGTTGATATTCCATTTATGTACAAGCTCAACCTGGATCGCGCTGATACCAATCTCTGTAATGCCCCTCTTAGACCCAGTACAGTTCACCAACTCACATTGGGTCTAACAGAGATATTACAGTGGAATAAATCCAACATTTGACGGTACAGGTTGGGATATACACAAATGATAATTCAATTCCAATAATAAGCAACGGAATATGGAACTAAATGATGGTAATCAACATTATACTCAATTATAAAGTCTAGTGCATAAAAGAGAAATGACAATAGTCCCGAATTTATTACAATCCATAGTCCAAATGCATAAAGGAAAATACATATAATCCTCACATACAAGAGTCACTCTAAAATCTCTCAACCAATCTAAGTCTCCATGTCCTCTCGCTCCGAGTCAGAGTGTACTAACTCCTGAGGTTCTCCTGAAATTGTTAAGCAAGTATGAGTCTACAAGACTCAACAATTTACATGAAAGATAGTTCAAGATATTAAGGGTATAATAGATTTGAAAACATGTAGTATATTTTCATTCACATCATTAGTAACATATACTTTTTCCTACTAGCATGTTTCTAAGTCCATTGGCAATCGCATATTTCATAACACTTCTAATTATCATGGAATGGAACATGTCATGTAATGCATAAAATTCAATCTTATTCTTTAACAATTAATTCAACAAGTTCCTATATATAGCATGTAATCATTCTTATCATGGAATCTACTTATTGTCATGTAACATATAAACCATTTTAATGAAAGCCTTATGCTACATTATGCAACATGTAACCATTATCGTATAACAATTGAACATTTAAACACGTGGCAACTCTTTTACATAACAATTTGCATGTAACATTTAACACATTAACATATGGCATGTAATCATGTAAACAATGTTCATGTAGGCATGTAGCATGTAACATGTAGCATATAGCATGTAGGTCATGTAGACATTTTCAATTAATTGCCAAGACATAGCCCGCACTATAATAGAGATCAGTAGTCATTTAACATTCACTTATCACCTAGGCAATGTAGTGATGAAGTCATGGTATTTGCGCAAAACTGGGGAAAGTCCTTCCCACCTTAACCAGTAGAACTTGTCTACTTCTAGGATTTCAATCTGTTGCCCACGGATTCAATAGATCATTTACATGTAGGTGAACCATTACCATAGGGGCATCTACAGTGTAGTTCATTGTAGGAATCTCTAATATAGCAATGTCTTATTGGCATTCATTTCAATGCATATTCTATTTTATATATATATATATATAGTATCCTTTCATTACATGTAATTCTAACATATGAAAATGAAACGGTCTATAATATGTTTATTTTCAGTTCTGCAATTTCATTTTCTGTTTATCAGACCCCTAACATGGCACTAAATGTAACACGTTCTTTCATGCACATATTCTCATATTTATTCAATTCTACATGATATCTACCATTCGGAAATTTATTACAGTAGGTACACATGTCCAAAATTTTCAAAATTTTGACAAATATTCAGAATCAAGATATATTATGCACATGCAAAATTTTACATTTTTCTGAACTCCGTAACTATTTTTCAAAATTGAATTTCACTATTTTAACCTAACTAGCATGATACATTCAGTGAGAAAACTATATGATTCTGTACAGGAACTGGTATATCATCATATTGTAGTCTCAACTACAACTTTCTAACATGAATCACGTTGACAATCAATTTACTTTTCTTTTTATTAATCTCATTAACATAACAAAATATTTATTCACATGTTCATGCGGTCTAAACATCATTACAACAACCTGTCCATAATATAACAGTAATAAAACTCACAATTCATAACCTGGCCGAAACTCCATACAATCATGGATCATAGATAGGTAATTAAAATCAATTTTCAGACAAAGCATGGTGCTGATAAACTTGACGGCAAGGTATGTGGCGTTTACTGACGTAGACGTCCACATATTCTGTCGCTAAGCCTCGATAGACGGCGGCACATAGCGCCGTTAACTTATCCTAGCGGCGGCACATAGCGCCGTTTACATATAGTAAGGGTCGGAAAAATGAATGTTGTTCACATGAAGTAGACGGCCGTCGTTGCCGCCGTTAATAAGAAATAGACGGCAAGCGATCTGGACGTCTAGTTCTTATGCGCAGAAAACACAGAAAACCCTACATGAAATAATGTGATTTCTACCCCGTCCCATAGGTTATTTTCATGCTTTAAAAATACAGAAAAATGGTAATTACGTAGTGTATCATATCCTAAACTGAACCCCCATGTAACTTGCCTCTTTCCCTCCTATAGGAGTGATGAATCTAAGCTCGAAGATGCCCGCCTCGTCTATGAGACAGTCCCTTTCCTTCGACTTCAACCGCTCCAATCTGCCTCCAATTGTGGCTCCTCCGCTTGGATGAGTTCCTGATCACGAAGCTGGACATACCACCTTGGTCTAGAAGCCTCAAGAACGGACGAACCAGCACTGCAACCCCTTTCCTCAGCCCTCTTTCTCTCTTCAAAAACCAGCGTGAAAACCCTTATCTAGATGCGAAATCCGGTCTTATAAAGACCTCTCCTGCGATGGCCACCCCAAATCCTGACCCTAGGATGCGAAACGCTCAAATCTACGCATTAAAACCCCCTAGAAACGGTCGATCTCTCTTTTCCCCGAATGGAAATATCAAAAATAGGCAAGTCAGCTTTACGTCAACATAGGTTGTCGTCAGGAACAATGTAAACGTCCATCGATAGTGTCGTTTACAAGCTTGCCCAAAATTCAAGAAATTCAGAAAATAATAAACGACACAAGAGTATGTCGTTAACAAGAATTAAACGGCAGGAGATCTTGCCGCTAATAGGACTTAACGCCAAGAGATGTTGACGCCAAATTCCACACAAATCAGCATTCAAATTCATGCAGAAATAAACATACAATTGGCAAAATAACTTAAGAAAATTTTCTAGGGCACTACACGCCTTGCCTGCCACGTACGCCCGCACCCACAGGCCCGCATCTGCCCTCGCGCGCACACCTGCGCCTACGCCCACGTTCGTGTCCGCCTGCACCCGCGCCGCATACGCAGCGCCCGCGCCCCACCTCTGCCCCGCATGCACTCACCGCGTCGCCTGCGTGCGCCGCCGCCTCCGCCCCGCTTGCGCTCGCCTCGTCGCCTATGTGTGCCGCCGCCTCCATGCGTCGCCCCGCGTGCTCTCGCCGTGCCGCCAGCGTCCGCGCGCCACCCACATCCGCGTCCACTCCCGCTTCGCTGCTGCCTACCGCGCCTGCCTCTCTTCCTCTCTACATGCATGCATGCACGTAGATGAGGCCGTGTGCACCCCCTCTCTCTCCTCTCGCTCGCCTCTCTCTCGTCTCTCACTTCTCTCTCTCGCACTATCTCTCTTGCGTCTCTCTTGTTCTCTCTCTCTCACGTCATTTCCTTCCTCTCTCTCTCTTGATTTTCTATTTTTTTATTGTAACTATTGGTTTATTTTGTTTTAGTATAAAACACTTCTTTCAAACTCTTTTGTTGTTAGTAGAATTAAATTTTAAATTTTGTCAATTTCGTTTCTTCCCATCTTCTTATTTCTCCACTTAGATTAGATTTATCGATCAATCAAATTAATCTTAGAAATTAGTTCTAAAATTCTCAACACTTTTTTCTAATTTAAAACTCAAGATTTTCAAAGATAAAAATCTACTTCTCCGTGGGATCGACTTGTATTCATCACTCTACTTTTATTTAAAAATCATTTTAGTGATTGAGTGCGGTATTTATTTTGAAATTGTGTGCACGACATTTTTAACAACGAGTGCTTATGCACATCAGTGGCCAATAAGGTAACTAATATATATCTTTCACGAAATATGACATATTTAAATTATATGATATCTAAAATATTTTTTTTATTTTAGAGTGATGTTATGATGTTTAAGTGAATTTTATTTCTCTATTTCTTCATGTTGGAACTTAGATGTATGTACATCACTATCAAGTCATTTCATTTAAAACATAATTACGTTTATTTCAAGTGGATTTTAATTAAACATAATTATCTATAGTGCTGAAATATATTACACAGGTTTTGGAATTTGATGTGGTCATGCTAATTTTAAGTAGATTTTATCCCACAATCATCTAGAGGGGTTTTAAAAATATATGTGTATGATATACTGAAGTTTATCTGATTTGTGAAGTTTACGTGATTAAAAGGTACAGTGTTTTATTTCAACAATTTTATTTTATAACTTTCCCCTTGTAAAATTACATGTATTTTTAAACCTAACCATGTGTCCGAATTTCCTCCTTCATGGCTTTCTTGCCAAACGGGAACTCTAGATGCATGATTGACCATTGCTCCACATGCAAAAGCCCTATCTCATAACTATGAAAGCTTCCAAGCCTCTTGAATGGCTCTGCCAGTTCATGGGCAAAGATCTACGAGGAACAACCCCTTTCAATGTTCGTAAATGCCACAGACACAGAAGTAAATATTCCAGGCTCTCCTTTTCATACATGACATAGTGTCTTATCTCTACTTACACGTCCCCAAACCCCAAACAATAAAGAAAAGGCCCCTTTGACATCTTCTACCAATTTTTTATGGAGTCTCGTAGAATTGTTTTCATACTTGAAGAATTTGTTCAACATCTGTTATGTTTTGAGTATGTTTGTATACGTGTCTGATTAGTATCGGAGACCCTATCCAATATTATTAACAGTACTAGTAAACAGGGATAAACGAGCTTCGGGAATGGTTATTCGTTGCAATTGGCCATACAGGTAGGTAGGGATGTAAATGAGCTGATACACTCGACGAGTAGTTTGAAGTTTGATTCGATAAAAATTTTATCTACTTCGTTTATTAATTAACGAGCTGAATTTGAACCAAAAAAAACTATATTCATAAACGAGTCGAGTCTGAACGCATGTGAGCTTGGCTCGATTATACTCGTAAACAGCTCGTAAGAGCTCGATTAAATACTCGTTAAGAATTTGTCTAAGTACTCGCTAACACTTCATTTAAATATTTCTTTAAATATAATAAGTATATATTGATATAAAAATATTATTTATTTTATACAGTTATTATTACAATATAAAATATTTATGAGGGCTTAAATGCCATAGACTAAATCCACAGTGTATATACACAAATTATGTAAATGAGGATATATACACAAATCATATAAATAAGGGTATGAAAATAAAATTTACTGTTGCAAGGTCTCCCAGTATATCAAGCATCTTTTTCCTCCCGAGACCGACTTGCGTAGTAGGTGAGCCCCTAGTGGGGCCGAGAGACATGTTGTCGGCCATTGACATCTCCGGTGACCACTGTGGACCATCTGTCAGTGATAGACTGTGCTCTCGACGGTCGCAGTACCGTCACCAATGGTGTAGAAAAAGGGCTCTGGGCGGTGTGCGAAGGAGAGCTTGTAGCACCGCTCCTATCTTGTCGCGTACCAACGCTCTCATTTGCAGTGTCTATCTATTAATCTCATATTACTTGTGATAAATTATGAATATATTTCAAACATTATATTAAAATAGTTAAATTAAGTAATTTATCAAAACTATTGAGATATGAGCTTGAAATAAGATAAATTTAAGTCTTATGAACGATCAATTTTTTTACTTATAGATTGGATTAGACTTATATATACGAACTCGTAAATTCAATTAAACTCATTAAGATACTCGTTAAGGACTCGAGCTCGAGAGTATTTAAACGAGCCGAGTTTAAACAGTCATTTCACTACAAGAAGCAGAGCATTTGTCATCGACAATATGTTAGCGGCTAGAAAAATCCGCTGACAAAAGTGGCATACGTCAACGGCTTGCTTGTCCGCTGACATATCGTTATTATTTGTCAACGGCCGCTTTGGTTGTTGACATATCTTCACTATTTGTCAACGGTTTCGTTTATGCGTTGACAAATCTTTATAATTATATTTAACATTTTATTAATATATTATTTTTAATTGACAATTTTTATATTTATTATTAATAAATATCATTAATAAGTAAAATTAGATATAATGTTAATAAATAATATTTTAATATTGATAAATATATAATAAATAGAAATTGATATTATTTAATATCGAT
Organism: Colocasia esculenta; assembly: GCA_014218235.1. Classification (NCBI taxonomy): domain Eukaryota; kingdom Viridiplantae; phylum Streptophyta; class Magnoliopsida; order Alismatales; family Araceae; genus Colocasia; species Colocasia esculenta. The sequence continues at coordinate 33,129,811 of CM024761.1, read as the reverse complement.
AAAATATAATAAATAAAATTAATATTTATTATTTAATTAAAAGTAATGTCAGCGGCCTCACCAACCGCTGACATATACTTCTTTTTATTACCCCGCCCCCAAACCCCCTTTGCGCGAAGCCGGCCCTTAACTCGGTAACTCCTCCCTCCTCTGGCGATCTCCTCCTCTGGCGATCTCCCCGCTCCTGCGACGATCTCCTCCTCCGGCGATCTCCCCGCACCGGCCGCGTCTTCACCTCCTCCTCCGGCGATCTCCCCGCGCCGGCCGCGTCCTCCTCCGACGACCTCCTCCTCCGGACGATCTCCCAGTCGCCCCCGCGTCGGCTGCGTCCTCCTCCGGCGACCTCCTCCTCCTCCGGCTATCTCCAACCGGATCTGCAGGTCCTCTCTCTCTCTCTCTTTCTCTCTCTCTCTCGTGTCAGGACCTGCTCCCCTTTGCCGTCGAGCGGCAGAGGTGGAGGATCTCCAATCTAAGTATAAATAGATCTCACAATGATCTGTTCTACCTTGTCGCCATGACTGCCTCCTCTCTCTCCCCCTTCTGTCTCTTTTTCTCTCTCCTGCAGGAAGGTGATCGAGGCACCAGTGAGGGTTGTTTTTCGCTTCCAGATCTCTTGATCACCTCACTAATTAATCAGGTGAATATTGGTTAGCCTTGTTTACAGGTAGCGGTAGTGTTTTTCCCAAAAGATTGATAGTGAGGAAAGATAATGGGGAGCGGATTACATGTGTGTTGTATTCAATCATGTAGTTGGAAAGCTGGTATTCTATGGAAACACTTTTAAGAATTCAAGATTTCTTCACGGCATATGCCTTGTGTATGCGTGTGTTCTCTTTTCAGTTCTCTCTCTGCATGTGAACCTCTTGTAGAATCATCTGCATGTGAAGAACTCCATATTCCAGAGGATTAAGGATTCTTACCTGTTGGGCGGGGAGAGAGAGGGGTTCATAGTCTCCAATTTCTCCAAGATTGTGTTTTCCGAATTATCTTTCACACATTTTTAAACAAGGCAATTAGGATTTTCTTTCCACAAATGTTGAAGTGCTTCATGTTCTTTTATAAAAAAATGTTTTCCTCGAGGAGTGGATTTCCTTCATGTGCTGTCTTTGTTCTTGTCATACTGCAGACGTGTGGTCTCATTTACATGAGATTTTCCTGGAAAAATTTCGAGCAGATGGTTATAATTCAACAAGTATTTCATATGAGTTCGTGCTTCGAGATTTTTTTTAATTTTTTTTTCTCGGAAATTATGAGAATGCAAAACCTCTCCCTAAAACGTTTTATCGATTCATGCGATGATCATGCACATGCATCTTTCTTTTCGTTGTTCCGAACACACAACATGCATCCATTTTTTTTCACGTATGTATGGTTTTTTTAATGGAGTAGATGCGAAGTTAGTCATTTGGATAATCTTGGGATTTGAAAAATGAGGCGGCAATCCTAGATATCAGAACTGAGATCTGCAAAAGGGATAGAAAGATCAGGGGGCCTTGGGGTGGTGATGCAAGCGTATAGATATGAATGTGTGGATGTGGTGTGTGAATGTATGGACCTTTTTTTCTTTTTTGCCTGTTCAAGACTTTTGTTAGGATATATGTTTTACCGTCTTTTGATGGTAATGACATATATCCTAACAAAAGTCTTGAATTGTCCTATTAGACAGTCTGTGGATATTTTGATCATATGATGTTCTCCATTATATGTACTTATGATTGTCTTAAAATTTCGACGGCATCTCCCTACTCTTCTCTAATATACCTGCTAATTTTAACTACTCAACTTTTCACTTGTAGTTTATACGAGTGATTTTTTGAGCAAAGTTAAATTTAGTAAATAATAGTGGTATATTGGAGAAGTGTGGGGAGATGCTGCCGAAATTTTAAGACAATCATAAGCAATATAATGGAGAACATCATATGATCAAAATATCCATGGATGGGCAAGATTTGATGTAGGTACCCCATTTTATTTGACAATGTATGTATACAGGTGGATGTACACATGTGGATTTGCTCTTGATACAAGGAGCTGCTGCCGAATTTTTACTGAATTCTTTGTTTATGGTTATAGGATATATAGAAATGATGGACCTGATAAGACTTGGATGGAATGTGTGTTGGGTTCATATTCTGGAAACTAAGTGAATTCACACTCTAAGTGATAAATGAAAGTCAAACAATGTTTTTAATGATGAATGAGTTGAATTGAGGTTTCATACATGTCAATTAACATGATACAATATTTGGTTATCTATGTCTTCATTATACCTAACTATACATGTTTTATCATGTAGGTACAAATGCATATAACCAAGCCTTCTCAAATCATGAGAAAATGATCACAATCACAGTGTATACATGTACCTGTCGACAGACCCAAAGGCATATGTCGACAGATGCCACAGTTGTGATCAGACAGAAAAGTACTGAGAGCACCTGTCGACAGATGCTCAGAGACCTGTCGACAGATGTCACAGACAGAAATGCCAGAGTTCTGTGTTTTGGCAAAACTGACTCTGCCTGTCGACAGATAGGTGTCGCCTGTCGACAGATGCCACAGGCCAGAGCAACCTGAAGTCTGTCTATTGCAAATCTGTTGCAATCTGTCGACAGACACTCAGCACCTGTCGACAGACGCAGAGGATCTTCAAATACGGAAACCTTCCTTCATATCCAAGATTGTGTTTTCAAGTCCCACGACTCTCCACATGAAAACACAACTATATAAGCATCCTTTTGAAGAGAATCTCGTACAGAAGCAGCCACAACCAAAAACCCTAAAGCCAAGTCCAAGAGAAAGAAGTTGCTGCTGCTCTGCTTCAAGTCTGCAGTACAGAGACCGAAAGATCTGTTGATCCTGCAGTACTGAAGATAGATCGTCGTGGATTCAACCTTCTCCATCAATCCAAAGCAGTCAAGTCGAAGTTTGAACTCCATCCAGGCGTTCTCAGAAGAGTTCCACATCAGGATTTACTCCTACACTCTGAACTCTTCCTGTTTCATAATTCTCATCAACCGTGTGTGTGTTTGTGTGATTCAAGCGTCTCTTGTGCTTGAGATCACGTGTGTGTGTTGTTCTGATCGTGGGTGCACATCAGAAAACACGTGTGTGTGTGAGTTGTAGTCACCGAACTCGCTCATAAGCAGTTTACTCTGTGTGTGTGTGTGTGCCGTGGACGTAGGATACACTGTTGTGTACTCCGAACCACGTAAATCTGCGTGTCTCGTGGTTTGATCGTTTCTACGATAGATGTTTGATAGACACGTTGCATATTCACACGCTAGATAGGTTTCTACATCATCTACACATAGTTTAGATCTTGATACTGTCTTGATAATCTGTGCTTTAAGAAAAAGAACGTGATAATAGTTTTTAAGAGACAGTAATCTATTCAACCCCCCTTCTAGATTACCATATTGGGAATTCCGCAACCCTTCAATTGGTATCAGAGCCGTGGTTTCTCCGATTTATTGCTTTATCTATTTGATCTTACGATCAGGAGATTCACGGTCAAATGGAATCTACCAAGGGGTATATGGCCGAGGGACACTCTGTGACCAGGCCACCCTTCTTTGATGGCACTGACTATCCATATTGGAAAAACCGCATGCAGGTGTTTCTACGAGCACAAAACTATGAATTGTGGAAGATAGTCAGAACAGGACCATATGGATTGCCTCAAGACGAAGATACATGGACCAAGGACCAGATTGCAAAAGGGACACTCAACTGGAGCGCCCTCAACATGATGCAGTGCGCGGTCCACCCAAAGGAGTACTCGAGAGTCTCCACATGCACCTCAGCTAAGGAGATGTGGGACAAGCTCGAGTTGATATATGAAGGTACGTCTGAGGTGAGAGAATCCAAGGTAAGCATGTTAGTCTCAGAATATGAAATGTTTAAGATGAACCGTGATGAGACAATTTCTGACATGTTTGCTAGATTCATGGTACTTATAAATGGATTGAAAGGTCTTAAGAAGGAATACTCAGAAAGTGATTTGGTGAGGAAGATACTTCGGTCTCTTCCATCCTCTTGGAACACCAAAGTCACTGTCATCGAGGATTCCAAGAATCTTTCAACAATGAAAGTGGATGAATTGATTGGATCTCTCATGACTTATGAACTAAATGTAAAAAGAAAAGAAACTGAAGAGAATCCAAGGAAGTCAATTGCCTTGAAGGCTTCCAACAAGTATCTTCAGATTCCAAAAAGAGTGCCCAACAGGAAGGGTCTGAGTCTGAAACCTCTACTGATAGTGAGAATGATGAAATGGCCATGCTCACTAGACAGTTTAAGAAGTTTCTAAAATTCAAGAGAAGAGGTTCAGGAAACTCCAAACCTTTCCAAAAAGGCACCAACAGGTTTGATTCGTCCAATAAAAAATCTGATGTTGTGTGCTATGAGTGCAAGAAGCAGGGACACATGAGAGGAGAGTGCCCCGAGCTCAAGAAGAAACTGAAAAAGGACAAGTTCGTCTTCAAGAAAGCCAAAGCAATGCTGGCTACATGGAGTGATGAAGACGATGATGAAAAAAGTCAAGCTACCTCAGGAGATGACGAGATTCACTGTCTTATGGCAAGGAGTGATGACTCCTCTGAGGTAAATTCTTCCTTTGAATCTTTTCTACTACTGAATGGGAAGAAGCTTACACTGTCCTTTTTGAAAAATTCTGTCAATTCAAATCAGAAAATAAAGCACTCAAGAAGAAAGTTAATTTCCTTGTTCATGAAACTGATAATAATGATGAAATTGAATCTCTGAATAAGGTAATTGACATGATGAAAATAGATGAACAAACACACAGTGAAGAGATGGATAGCATGAAAATTAAGCTTCAAGAAGTTCAAAAAGAGAAAGATGATCTAATGAACCTCCTTGAAACTCTAAACAATGAGCATACTGATCTAAAAGAGAAATTGGAAAAAGCTGAAAAGGAATTGAAAGGCAAAACAAAGGATCTATCTAGTTTTGTCAAGAGCAAACAGAATCTAGATGCAATCTTAGGATCCAATGTGTTTGTTGCTAGACATGGGATTGGGTTTCAAAATCCCAAGCCAAAGGAAACAGGAAAAAATCTGCTGACTAATTTCACTGATCCTATCCCAAGTTCTAGCAATCAAAATCCCTCAAGGAAAAGGAAAAATCAAACCAAGGGCAAAAACCAGGAACCTAAGGCTACCAAATTTGTTCCAACTAAGCTTAAGGAGTTTGCTACCAACCCCAAACAGGGATGTCCCAAGGCAAAACAGCAAGTTCCTAAGGCTAAGCTCACTAGGCAACAAAAGGGTAAGATGCCTATGGATGCTCCTAAGAATCCAAAATCCACTGTTGTTCATAAGCCATCATCATGTAAGATCTGTAAAAAGATTGGGCACAATGAAAAACAATGCTGGAACAATCCACTAAAACAGAAACTTAAACAAATCTGGATTCCAAAGCATTTACTGTTTGGCATGAATGATAAACGGCACCCAAAGTAATTTGGGTACCAAAACCTCTTGTCTGATCCACATGTGCAGGAATGCCTAGCAGCTCACAATCAAAACAAATGGTACCTGGATAGTGGCTGCTCGAGGCATATGACGGGCGATAAAGAAAAATTCAGTTTGCTCGTGGAAAAAGACGGAGGTCACGTTGTCTTTGGAGGTAACAACAAAGGCCAGATCATCGGCTCAGGTAAGGTTGGTAAGTTTGCCTCCAACTCAATAGATAATGTACTATTAGTTGATGGTCTTCATCACAATTTGCTTAGCATAAGTCAATTGTGTGATAAGGGCCATAAAATTGTTTTTGAATCAGATTCATGTCAAATCCTTGATAAGGAAACAGGAAGTCTCAAATTTTCTGGAAAAAGAATGAATAACATCTACATGGTTGATTTAGATGATCCAGAAAATAATGATTTATGTCTTGTAGCAAATAAACAGGATGAGCTTACATTGTGGCATCGTAGGCTTGGACATGCGAGTTACAATGTTTTGCACAAGATAATGAGGCTCAAACTTGTAAGTGGACTTCCTGAAATTCCATTCAAGAAAAATGAAAATTTCTGTGATGCATGTGCACAGGGAAAACAGACCCGAAAATCCTTCAAATCGAAAGCACCGGTAAGTACTTCCAAAGCTTATGAACTGTTGCACATGGACCTATTTGGACCTACTAGAACATTGAGTCTCACTGGCAAACGGTATGGTTTTGTCATTGTAGATGACTTTTCTAGGTTCACTTGGGTGAAATTTCTGGCTCATAAGAATGATGCACTTAATGTTTTTGAAGAATTCTTCAATAAAATTGAGCATGGAAATGTCCACAAGATATGCTCCATCCGCACTGATCACGGGGGAGAATTTGACAACCACTCCTTCACTGATTTCTGCAGGAACCAAGGAATAGAACACTTGTTCTCCTCCCCAAGAACTCCAGAACAAAACGGGGTTGTGGAGAGGAAAAATAGAACCTTGGTGGAGATGGCTCGTACGCTTCTGATCGAAAATCAACTTTCCAGAACCTTTTGGGCAGAAGCAGTAAACACGTCATGCTACATTCTCAATCGAGCCATGGTAAGACCGGTATTCAAGAAAACTCCCTATGAGCTTCTGAAAGGTAAGAAACCATCCCTTGGATACTTCAGAGTTTTTGGTTCAAAGGTGTTCATACATAACAATGATAAAATTGATCTGGACAAATTTGAAGCCAAAAGCGACAAAGGTATTTTTCTTGGATACTCAGAACACTCTAGAGCTTATAGAGTGTTTAATCTTAAAACCAGAAAAGTGGAAGAAACTCCACATGTTGTATTTGATGAATCTCAAACCAAATCTACAGTCCTAATCCTTACAGGTTTCAAGATGACACTGAAGATACAACACATGAAGAACTGCAAAGAAAACCAAACACACTCTCTAAGTCAGTTCCAACAATAATCAATGGCTATCTACGCAGGTACAATGATGAAGATGACGGACTTCTGTTCAGAAATGAAGATGAAGTACCTGCACAAGATCCACAACACGAGGATGAACCACAACATGGAAGTCCTCCAGCCACCCCTCCTCCAGAACAGACTTCTGAAGTGCAAGATCAACCCGGTCCTTCAACAATCACAAATGTGAGGTACTCTAAAGCACATCCACTTGAGAATGTCATAGGTAACATAAATGATTCAGTTCAAACTAGGTCTCAAGTTCATCAAATAGTTGAACAGGATCATTTAGCCTTTGTCTCTCAAGTGGAGCCTAAAAATGTTGAAGAAGCCTTAAACGAAAATTCATGGATTGATGCTATGCATGAAGAGCTAGGTCAATTTCAAAGAAACAATGTCTGGAGTTTAGTTCCTAGAACCCCCGAAATTTCTGTAATTGGAACAAGATGGGTCTTTAGGAATAAACTAAATGAAGAGGGAAAGGTGGTGAGAAACAAGGCTAGACTGGTTGCAAAGGGTTATAATCAGGAATTTGGTGTGGATTTTGAAGAATCTTTTGCACCTGTAGCTAGACTAGAAGCAGTCAGAATCTTGTTAGCTTATGCATGCTCAAACAAGTTCAAACTATATCAAATGGATGTTAAAACTGCTTTCTTAAATGGCTACATCAAAGAGGAAGTTTATGTCTCTCAACCACCTGGCTTTGAACTTCATGACAAACCAAACCATGTATACAAATTGCACAAGGCTCTCTATGGTTTGAAACAGGCACCCCGAGCTTGGTACGACAGGCTAAGCCAATTTCTGGTAAGCAAAAACTACTCACGAGGTAAAGTAGACCAAACTCTCTTTACAAAGAAAGTTCGCACACACATCATTGTTGTTCAAGTGTATGTGGACGACATAATCTTTGGCTCTACTAACCCATCACTGTGTGAAGAATTCTCACATCATATGCACAGTGAATTTGAGATGAGTTTAATGGGGGAGCTTCAATTTTTTCTTGGTCTGCAGGTCAAGCAAATGGAAGATGGCTTCTTCATAAACCAAGAAAAATATGTCAAAGAGCTTCTCAAGAGATTTCAGTTTGAAACTGCAAAACCTGCCTCAACACCGATGAGCACAAGCATTAAGCTAGAAAGTGATGAGAAAGGTAAACCGGTAGATGCTAAACATTTCCGAGGTATGATCGGCTCACTCCTCTATCTTACTGCAAGTAGACCTGACATACAATTCAGTGTTTGCCTCTGTGCTAGATATCAATCTAGTCCAAAGGAAAGCCACCTAATTGCAGTTAAGAGAATATTCAGGTATCTCTCAGGTACACATGACATGGGTCTTTGGTATCCGGCAGGGAGTAGCTTTAACTTAATCTCATATTCTGATGCTGACTATGCTGGATGTAAAATTGACAGGAAGAGCACTAGTGGCTATTGCCAGATGCTTGGTGGTTGCATGGTTTCGTGGGCATCCAAGAAGCAACATTCGGTTGCACTCTCCACTGCAGAGGCAGAATATGTTGCTGCAGGGAGTTGTGCAACACAAGTGTTGTGGATAAAAAGTCAGTTGTGTGACTACGACATTGACCTTGGATGCACACCAATCCTATGTGACAACACTAGTGCAATCAATCTATCCAAAAATCCCATTCAACACTCTAGGACAAAACACATAGAAATTCGTCATCACTTCTTGAGAGATGAGGTAGCAAATAGAAATTTGGAAATTAGCTTCATACCAACAGAACAACAACTAGCTGATATCTTTACAAAACCATTGGCAGAGGATAGGTTCACATCTCTTAGAAGAGAATTAGGCTTATGTAAAATTCAGTGACACATATCCCAAGTCCTTGATGAATGTTCCTCGTAAGCAACAACTATGGGGTATATCAAATGGTGATTGTGGAAAAACAAGTTCGGCTTGTTTGGAAACCTTCATTATGCGTGAGAAAACATTCTCCGCCAAGTACCCGTAGTTGGAGCCCATGAAGGGACATCCATGTTGGATAAAGGGGTAAGTCTCATTTCATTAGCCAAATTACTCTATTAACAAAAAAAAAAAAAATCATAAATTGGAAAATACCAAAAACAGTCTCAATTCATGAATGTTTTGCTGAATACATGTGTGCATATCTTGCTTGAATTGACTTGCATTGATCAAACTTTGTGTCTTTTCATGAGCACACATTATGGGGGAGCTAGTTCAAAAGTTGGGTGCTATTGTGAAGGAAATCATTTCTTCTTGCTGTTCATCAACTCCTTCACATGGGATGATCCTTTCATATTCCCTTCTTTCTCTAAACTGGCCTTCAACAAGGATCTGTCGACAGCTCCTTCTTTTCCTGTCGACAGATAGGCATCCACAGACCACAGGTTCTGAACTCTGTGTGCATCTGTCGACAGTCGACCATGCATCTGTCGACAGATCTCACAGGTTTTGTCCTCCCCGCACAGCCAACACTCTGTCTGAGTGTACCTGTCGACAGGCTCACTTAGCTGTCGACAGACACCTTTCTACCTGGAATTCCAAGCCTATTCAATCAAAACCTCCTTGAGCTGGTTTCTTTAAAATGTCTAAGGTGTTTATATGATGTTAATTACATATCTGATCACATCATGTGCATAAGATATTAAAGCAATTTTTCAACAATCTTGTGATTTTTACATAATACTCAAGTTAAGTCTAGGTTCCATCATTCTGAAAACATTTCACCATTTTCAAAAACTTAACACCTAACTCTTCTTCATTATTTACATATAGGCAAACATGATTCTTTTTTTGGTATTATGATCATTGAGTTTAATGTTTACAATTGATAGATAATCAATCACTATATTAATCTTGGGTTATTAACACAATACTTGGAGAAAAGCTACCTATTTCTAAACAATTTCATTCCATTAAATTAAAACTACAAAATTTGGAAAAATGCAGAGCAATGATGAGTCTTGCTAAGTAACCGGGGAGTGGGCATCACAAATGTTTGCCCTCGCGTCAAAAGGCTAATTCGTCAACTCTGTACAACGGTATAATGGACACTTTCACTGAGTAACTGGGGGTACGGGCACGAATAATGTCTACCCTCATGTTCAAAGGCGAGAAGTTATCTTAATTACCATTTTTCCCATTGCATAAATGAATGGCAAATATCGACAATAATGCAATAGTGTGAAGCCTCCACTGAGTGATAATTCCCATGAGTAATTGATGTTTTTGAATGTCTTGGCATTTAGATATTTCCCTCCTTGATCATTTGTACCTCCACACTGAGGATTGTGTTGTCCTATACTCTAATTAATAAAAAGAAGAGTAAAAGTGTTTCTTTTTGGATACCCGTAAGTGTTTTCTTCATGCTTCAACTTCAGGCTAATTCAGTATTATGTTTGAACCATTAAGATATTTGAAGTGGCTTTACATCTACATGTATATGATAGGTTCTTATATATGTATTCGTCATCTATTCACCTTAGGTAATCCGTTAAAAACCACTGCTCAAGAGTTCCACTTCAAATTCCCTACAAAAATCCAACAAAGTCATATTCTGCAAGCATCTGTCGACAGATACAAATCTGTCTGTCGACAGACGCCGGCTGTCCTGTTTGGAAGCTCAACGGACACGCCGTTTGGGGCAGATTTGGTGGGCCATTGCCTTTTAAACTCCCCCTCCTCCTTTATATAGGCATCTCCGGCCCTTTCCACATCCAACACCACCCCAGCCATCCCTTCCCTCTCCCACATACATCCTCTCCCCTTTCTGGACGGGAAACCCTACCTCCATCTCCCTTCTTCTTTCCACTGTCTCCAGCACTTCTTCCCCTTCTCCATCCGTGCCTCCTCCTTTCCATGGCACCCAAGGCAAGAAGTTGGCCTCACGTCGTCGTCCCGCCTCCTCCTCGCCCGGCGAAGGATCCAGGGCTCACGATGAACGTCGGACCAAACACCGGGATGATCGCCTTCCAGAGTTGGTCGTACCTCCCCGTCTCAATCTCAAACGGGTTCACGGTACATTCACAAAGTTTGTTCCTCCACGTTTTGTGGATTTCCACTCCTTGGCCGATCTCTTTCCCAACCTCCAACCCCTGTTCGATACCCAGGGTTGGACAGTCTTTCTCTACGCTCATACGGCATACTCCCCCACTGCCGTAACTGAGTTCTTCAACAATCTCTCCACCTCTGCTCAAGGGTTCTACACCTCTGTGAAGGGCACTCCCTTTCAAATCACTGCTAACCTTCTTAGCACTGCCCTCCAGATTCCGAACACCGGGGCGGATATTCTTGCTCATCATCCAGACGCCTCTGTCTACTATCCCCTTCTTACTCTTCAACCTTATGATACAACAAAGGAGATTGCTAAGCTCAATGCCAACACCTTCCCTCCACTCAACCGCATGATTCACCAAATCTTCACCACTTGCATTGCGCCAAAGCATGGCAGTCGTGAACTCGTCACCAATGTTCACAAATCACTGTTTACCTTCTTCCTTAATTGTGAACCAATCAATCTTCCTCTCCTGATGTTTCACTTGATCACCAAGTGCTTCTACCAACCCAGGAGATCCATGCCCTTTGCTTGCCAAATTACTTCTCTTTTGAAGTTTATTGGCATTCCCATTCCAGACAGTGAGTGTGTCTCACTCAACTCCCGCAACAGCTTTGATATAACTGCCGCCTCACGCATGGGCTACAAGCTAGTGGATGGGGTCGTCACCCGGGAACTTAAGGGCAAGGCACCTACTGCTGCCGAGGATGAAGATTACATTGGAGATGACGATCAACCTGATGATGAAGAAGATGCTGAAGAAGGTGATGAAGACTCCCAGTCAGAGCCACTAGATGCTCCGGGAGATGCTGGTGTTGGTGTAGCTGTTCAGCCCTCCATTAGGGATTTGATAGCCCAGCTACAAGTCCAAATGACACATGGCTTTGAAAGGCTGAATGAAAGAATGGATACCTTGGACACACGCATTGACAGACTTGCAACTGAGCGTCATGCCCCTCCTCAAGCTCCTGAAGATGATGCTGCTTAGATATACTAGATGTATAGGAGTGGGTCATGTCCTGTACTTTCATTTCAGTCTGAGCAATGTTGTTTCTGTCTTTTGTTATTTCATTTTCTTATGTATTTTCACTTCATGTTACTCCAGTCACACTTTTGTCATGTGAATGCTTCACTTTCCTATGAATGAAATCACATGTTCTGTGCAAATCTACATATGTGATTGTTGTCTTTACTTTTGATGTTGTCAAAAGGGGGAGAAGAAACCTCAAGTTCATGAGCATTAATTGAATAATTTTGTCATCATCAAAAAGGGGGAGAATGTTGGGTTCATATTCTGGAAACTAAGTGAATTCACACTCTAAGTGATAAATGAAAGTCAAACAATGTTTTTAATGATGAATGAGTTGAATTGAGGTTTCATACATGTCAATTAACATGATACAATATTTGGTTATCTATGTCTTCATTATACCTAACTATACATGTTTTATCATGTAGGTACAAATGCATATAACCAAGCCTTCTCAAATCATGAGAAAATGATCACAATCACAGTGTATACATGTACCTGTCGACAGACCCAAAGGCATATGTCGACAGATGCCACAGTTGTGATCAGACAGAAAAGTACTGAGAGCACCTGTCGACAGATGCTCAGAGACCTGTCGACAGATGTCACAGACAGAAATGCCAGAGTTCTGTGTTTTGGCAAAACTGACTCTGCCTGTCGACAGATAGGTGTCGCCTGTCGACAGATGCCACAGGCCAGAGCAACCTGAAGTCTGTCTATTGCAAATCTGTTGCAATCTGTCGACAGACACTCAGCACCTGTCGACAGACGCAGAGGATCTTCAAATACGGAAACCTTCCTTCATATCCAAGATTGTGTTTTCAAGTCCCACGACTCTCCACATGAAAACACAACTATATAAGCATCCTTTTGAAGAGAATCTCGTACAGAAGCAGCCACAACCAAAAACCCTAAAGCCAAGTCCAAGAGAAAGAAGTTGCTGCTGCTCTGCTTCAAGTCTGCAGTACAGAGACCGAAAGATCTGTTGATCCTGCAGTACTGAAGATAGATCGTCGTGGATTCAACCTTCTCCATCAATCCAAAGCAGTCAAGTCGAAGTTTGAACTCCATCCAGGCGTTCTCAGAAGAGTTCCACATCAGGATTTACTCCTACACTCTGAACTCTTCCTGTTTCATAATTCTCATCAACCGTGTGTGTGTTTGTGTGATTCAAGCGTCTCTTGTGCTTGAGATCACGTGTGTGTGTTGTTCTGATCGTGGGTGCACATCAGAAAACACGTGTGTGTGTGAGTTGTAGTCACCGAACTCGCTCATAAGCAGTTTACTCTGTGTGTGTGTGTGTGCCGTGGACGTAGGATACACTGTTGTGTACTCCGAACCACGTAAATCTGCGTGTCTCGTGGTTTGATCGTTTCTACGATAGATGTTTGATAGACACGTTGCATATTCACACGCTAGATAGGTTTCTACATCATCTACACATAGTTTAGATCTTGATACTGTCTTGATAATCTGTGCTTTAAGAAAAAGAACGTGATAATAGTTTTTAAGAGACAGTAATCTATTCAACCCCCCTTCTAGATTACCATATTGGGAATTCCGCAACCCTTCACGAGAGATCCTAGATATCTGAAGGGGGTAGAGTCTTTTTTGGAGTATGCTTTTCATGCAGATCGAACAAGATACAGGCATGGTCAATACAGTGAGCTGATACAGTGTCCATGTCGGAATTGTCGTAATAGAGTAAAGTTGACCCGAACAGAAGTTGAAACTCATCTTATAGTAGATGGAGTCTGGACAAACTATAACAATTGGGTATGTCATGGAGAGACACCATTTGACATCCTTTATGTGGAGGCAATAGGGCACCAAGCAGAAATAACACAGACAGATATCTCCTCTAGTGATCAGCAGCTAGATATCGATTCTATACATATGTTGCATGAGTTTCAACAAGCTGAATTTGCCATTTCAGTGGAGGAGCATGAGCCAAATTCCAAAGCAAGTGACTTTTATAGATTATTACAAGATGCTGAAATGCCATTATATGATGGGTGTCAGAAGGTTTCAAAGTTGTCATTTCTTTTGAAATTGCTGCATATTAAGACAATGAATCAAGTGACCGGGAGATGCATGAATATGTTGTTGGAATTTATTAAAGAAATATTACCACAAGAAGCTAATGTACCCCAAACATGGTATGAAGCCAAAAAGATCATTAAAGATTTGGGGTTGGGTTATGAGAAAATAGATGCATGTAAAAATGACTGTATATTATTTTGGAAGAACACAAAGATAAAGATCGATGTCAGCAATGTGATGCATCTCGATATAAGGAAAGAGTGCAAAACGTAGATAATCAAGTTGATAATGAGAAGGTGAAACTTGGCAAACGAATACCCAACAAGGTCTTGCGCTATTTTCCGTTGAAAGATAGATTGCAAAGGTTATTTATGTCATCTAAAACGGCCAAGTGGATGACATGGCACTCTGATGGTCAGACTCGTCAACAGAATGGGGAAATGCGACATCCAGCTGATTCTGAGGCATGGTTACATTTTGATAGTCAGTATCCGGATTTTGCTGCAAAGACTCGCAATGTGAGACTCGGTTTAGCAAGTGATGGGTTCAATCCATTTGGAAATTTGAGTAGTAGCTACAGTATATGGCCTGTGATGGTACTAGCTTATAACTTGCCTCCATGGATGTGCATGAAGCAGACATTTATGATGATGTCATTATTAATTCCTGGTCCTAGAGATCCGGGAAATGACATTGATGTATACCTTCAACCACTTATTGAAGAGTTGAAAGAGTTGTGGGATGTTGGTGTTGAAACGTATGATGTTTCGAAAAAACAAAATTTCAACATGCGAGCTGCTCTTCTTTGGACGTTGAATGACTTTCCTGCATATGCCAATTTATCTGGATGGAGCACTAAAGGAAAAGTTGCATGTCCATTATGTAATTATAATACTCATTCAAGATGGCTGCATAATTATCGAAAATTTTGTTACTTAGGACACAGACGGTTCTTACCAATACATCATAGATGGAGGAAAGACAATTACAAACAGAAATTTGATGGTCGAAAGGAACATGGTAAGCCACCAAAAAAAGTGACGGGATTAGAATTGTGGAGGCAACAGCAGAATCTGAGTCTTGTTAGATTTGGAAAGACATTCAAAAAAGATATCAAAGACTTGCAAGGATGGAAGAAGAAAAGTATATTTTATAAAGAGCTGTCATACTGGTCGAGTCTACTTATCAGACACAATATAGACGTAATGCACACAGAGAAGAATGTCTGTGAAGGATTTCCAGGATTTAGGTGGGCAGACTTTGCAGAAATTGAAGACTTAGCTCCAGATGAGAGTAGGAAATTTAGGCTTTTCCTTCCTGGCCCAGAATATGCTCAAAATGCCAAGGCTGTAGTTAATGTTCAAGAAAATGCCCAGGGAAAATACCGGTTGTATGAGCCAAGGTACCAGAACATATCTTTTCCATTTGTCCTACCATTTGCATTTAGGAAAACAAATGACTCTTCTAGGGGACCAATCTTGAATGCTTTGGAGATAAACAGATACCTGCAGATAATTGATGGGTCTAAAGATGGTGAGTCTAGATTTAGTAACATGCTCCTCTAATTTTGATTTATCTCATCTGCATTCGTTATGAAAGTTGTAAACATAAAATGCTCTTTTGGAACTGTAGCTTTTGTCATGGCCAGTTTTGCTTCCCGTTACCAGCTGACAGATTGGGCACAAGAAGGTGGCGACCCATGTCTACCCGCTTCATGGTCCTGGGTGCAATGTAGTTCTGATCCACAACCAAGAGTTGTTTCAGTGTAATCATGACTAAATATGTTTTAAATATTTGTTTTACATTTTCAATCTTTGTTATCTTTGGTGAGTTTTGATAAATGCGTTATCCTTGTCAGATGATACCACTGATTTTTCTTATGTTTTTAAATACAGTACTTTGTCAAGGACAAATTTGACGGGCAATATCCCTCCTTCTATAATTAAGAATATTGTATTATGTTCTGTATAGCTCATATATATACTTGTTTTCCTGTTGTGTGTGTATGTAGATATTTTTGTATAAAAAAATAGAATTTTAAAAGAATTTATATAAAAAAATTTATACTAACATTTGTCAGCGGCTTAGGCCGCTGATAAAAATAAAATTATTATTTGTCAGCGGCTAAAGGCACCGCTGACAAAAAAATTTTATGTCAGCGGTTCTTAAAGAGGCCGCTGACACAAATGTTTTACGTCAGCAGCTTAGGACCGCTGATAAATATTTTTTATGTCAGCGATGGTTTATTGACCGCTGACATAAATTTTTTTTGCCAGTGGCTTTGAGCCGCTGACATAAAATTTTGTTGTCAGCGGCCTACTCATCCGTTGACGTATTTTAGTCGACGACAAAAATGTCGACGACTTTGTCTACGGACTCTAGCCGTTGACATATGTTTTTGTCAACGAAATTTTTACTTTTGTCAACGACGTTTAGCCGCTGACATATGTCTTTTGTCTTGTAGTATTTTCAATACTCGATATAACTCGAGTTCGACTCGAACTCGATTAAAAGTTAACGAACAGAATTTGAGCAACATACTACTCGACTCGACTCGACTTATTTACACCCCCACATGTAAGTTATGGATAGTCCATATATATATATACATCACACCTGCAAGTCGCAAATATGTCATATATCCACATGCACCAAACCCACCATATCTGCATCTGTGATGCAACTATAATGGCATCTTCCTCTTCTCTCGAGTTCTTGAGCTCGTTTACTAATTAAATCATTGGACTGCCCACCAAGTTGGGCAGCTCATTTAGTTAAGAGGAAAGTAACACCCGTGGAGGAGTTATTGAATGAAGACATGGGGTGGTCCTCACCAAGACACAAAATTAAGGAAGACATGCATGGGGGGCAATTTAAAAAGATAATTCTATCTCTACCGCTTTAAGAACATGCTTCTCATCCCCTAACCATCTATCTGACATTGATTGCATCGGGATCACGCATCAGACATTAATGGCGATGGGAGTCCCTTAATAGGAGTGTATAGCACCCGGTAATCGCCCCCGGCCACTAATTTCTTCTTCCTCCCGCTGTCCCTTTTCCATTCTTACAAAAGAGAACTCCGGAGATGATCGTTTCACCTATGGTACTAGGGGTGTTCATAATTCGGTTCAAATCAAAAAATCGAACCGAACCGAACCGGCTAATTTGGTTCGGTTCGATTCGATTCGATGAGAAGTGCCACGGTTCAGTTCGATTTTGTACAGTGAAATTGAATGAACCGAAAATATATAATAAATATATTTAATAATAAGCGCTTCCTTTGGGGCCGCCCTGGGTTCGAAACCCAGGACCGCCCCGCGAGTTTAGTTTAGGTTTTTTTTTTCGGTTCAAACCGAACCGATCGAACCGGTTCGGTTCGGTTCGGTTTGAACCAAATTCGGTTCGGTTCGGTTCAACCAATTTCGGTTCGATTCGGTTTCCTCTAAAAAGAGGTCTAAACCGAACCGAACCGTGAACAGCCCTATATAGTGCTACTAGTCAAAGAAACGCCTACGCCCTATGTGCGTGTATTATCTGTATAAGTGTAGCATAAAAAATTCCATATATTATAAAAAGAAAAAATTATACTACTATATGGTTCATATTTTTAAAATTAGAATATATATTATGTTATATTTTTCCTTTAAAAATATATTTAATATATTAACATAATATGATTGAATTATAGTCGGTAACTATGATTGCTTACTTCTTACACTTATTTCATCTAAGTATGAGGATTGTATCTATAATAATATTAAATATCATGACATTTAAATTGTTTAGCTATAACAATGTCAAATATCATAACATTCAAATTGTTTGGTAAAATTGAATTATAAGTTTTAGGAAATCACACGAACTACAAATATGTTAAAATTATAATGATAGTCATTGTCTGCACCCATTTTATGGTCACTGGGCCACACAAATGGGCCAGCAACCCAAAGGAAATAAGCAACATCCAGCAGCAAGTAAAATGGCATCCAAAGTAAATCTGCACAAAAGGAGGGGCTGTGCTGAGGAGGGGACCCAGCCACCTCAGCCCTCAAAAAGTGAGCCTTTAAAAACATCACTTCCTCCATGCAAAAGGACCATCGCAACCAGCAGGGGAGGAGGGCTCTTTCTTGCAGAGGAAGCCTCTCCATCCGGCGGCTGAAGCAAGAGGAGAGGAAGGGGTTTACAGCTCTGTTCTTCTCGAGGGGGTGTGTGTGTGTGCAGTGCTTGGTTAGAGAGTGGGAAAGGTGAGGACAGAGCAAGAGGTGGAAGATTTCATATTATTATTGTTTCTGTCTTCTCCCTGCCTGATATTCTTGGTTCTCCCATTTTGTTTTCCTGATGCGGCTCATCTTCTTAGAGTGTACTCCCAATGGAGTTCATGGCTTGGAGTGATATGTAAGGGCCCAAATGCCCACACAAAAATCTATGGATAATGTTTTCTATATGCCTGGCTTTTATTCCCATTCCCCTGGTCTATGGTAACCGGTTTTACCTTCTTTATGGCTTTGAGCAGCAAGATAGAAGCAGATGCCCTCCCTTTCCTGATTTCTCATGCGATTTGTTTGCCACTGTTTCCCTTTCTCTTTACATTTTCTACAGTTTACAGTGAGAAAATTTCACAGGACTCCATGTGCTCAAGTTGCCCTCAGGTGATCTTGTTGGCAACCAAGCATATCTTCCTACCGTTCATATGCATCATATTTGTATTGCAAATTGAAATCCCAGATATTTTCAGATTGGGTAATTTAATACCCGTACCTCATATCCAGGGATCAAAATAGCCCAGCCATCGCCAGGCCTTTGTTTAATATTGTCAGGTCAATTTAGTTTGGGGTATGTGGTTTATCCAAACATGTATAGCCTCAGATTACGATTCCTCTATCGTCCAGATGTTTTGAGCAAACATCCTTTCTGCTTTCACCATTTCACAATTACGTGGGGCTGGTTCGGTCGCCCTGCACAGTGCTTGTGCAGTGCCACTGTTCACCCTTCTTCCCCACCACAAAACATATTTTCTTCACTATTTGGAGGCTGTTGTTCAAGCCTGTTTATCTGATTGAGGCCACCGTTTAGGGATTTTCCGCCAAATAGAACCCTGTAGTTTTCTGTTTAAGGCTGCCGTTTAGAGTAATGCTTGCTTTGGGGGCCGCCGTTCAAGACTGTGTCTGATACGGGAGCCGTTGTTCAAGACTGTACCTAAATCGGGAGGCCGCCGTTCAGGTCTGTCTCTATTGGAAACCCGTCGTTTCAACCCCTTTACTCCTTTTTAGATGTATATGTGATCCGGTGGTCATTATAACCACCGATTCGTGAGCATATGTTAAGAAAGGGGTCAAACAGAAAGTAATACATCGTCCTGACATGATGTCTTCCGGCCTCGGCATATACCGGTCTTCTCGGGTATGCCTCTGGAATCGGTGCCGTGTGCCATGGTGTTCTTTCCCCCGGCGTCAACATCGTTGTTGGCACCGTCTCCATCGTGGTGGACGGATGTCATGCAAACCCCTCAAATGTACAAACCAAGGGGAGGTGCTGTCGAATTTTTGTCTCGAGTCCGGTGTTCATCCTCTTCTACTGATGATTTCTGAATACATTTGTGCCAATATGGCCGCCGGGCAACTTGTGTTGCAACTCGACACCATTGGCGAATATTGTGTCGTCACTGTTCGGCGAACATTGCCTCGTGGGCATCACCTTGGATTCATAGGTGGGCGTACTCGGGTACCATCCCGACATATGACGGGCAAAGATGGTTACCATCATGTCAGGCTATATCATGTGATCGAATTTTTGCCAATGTAGAATTCATTTCTTCAGCCATGATTTTTATTGGCTTGTGTTACATTTATATATGTGTGCACAAACGAAACAAATGAGTGTCGGTGTGACGTACGATCAACATGTCCGACACGAGAGTACATAAATGAGACAAATAACAGAAATCATAATAGCAATGATAATAGATAATAATAATAATAATTGACAGACATTAACATACAAAGAGAAAAGGACAACAACAAACAGGATGACACAAAATTAAAAGGAAAGCTAGTTAGCAAAAATAACAATAAACGGAGCAGTGATAATAAAAGAAAATGGTAAAAAGAACCATCCAAATTATTGATGGAATAAAAGAAGTGGGGAGCTGCCAAGAATGGCCGTTGTTCAGCCCATGCAGACTCCCATGGCTGTCGTTCAGCCCACTGGTAGATCTAGAAATTTTATTCAGTGGGGTCACTCAAATTATATTTTTAATAATTAATTAATAAATTATATAAAATATAAATTTAAAATATAGACATTTACAACAAAAGAACACATTTCATTACAATCAATTTTTCTCTTACAATTGTACTCGACGAGTTTTCATATTTTGAAACACTTCAATAATAGACTCATTACTTATACTCTCAAACAAATCTTTCTCAATATATCCCACTAGACAATCATTCATCTAATCATCACACATCCGGTTCCGTATAGCTTGTTCTTGACGTAGGTCATTGCTGAAAACACTCTTTCAACACTTGCAGTAGCCACTGGAAGAAGCAATGCTAACTTTATAAGCAAATATACCATTAGATACACAACATGTTTCTTTGTCTCCACCAATTTTCTTGCAAGATCACCAATGTCTCTTAAGTCAAAAAATCTGTCATCTGATTTCACATCAAAGATATAATTCTCAAGCTGATTATGAATTGCCCCAACATCAACAAAGTTAGGGAATTCATTGGGATAAAATCCAACTAACTTAACCAATTTTTCCTTGTCAAAAGTTGAAAATGAATCACAATGATTTAAGCTAGCCACACAAAGAAGCAATTCAGTGTTTGTTTCATTGAAACGACTGTTCAGCTCTTGCAATTGCATATCTAATATAGTGTAGAACAACTCAATCCGATAGTGATGTAAATTTGTGATACAAGGAGCTCTGCGCTGAGATTTTCTAGGAAAAAAATATCGATGGTCCATACTAGGAATAAGAATCTCTTCTTTATCACAAAACAAACATGTTACTTTAAAAAGATCATTCCAATCTTCATCTCTCATAGCTTGCAACCGTTGTTTGGAAAGCTTCACAAGTGACATGGCATTAATGATATCTTGATCTTTTCTTTGCAAACTGGATCACATTCATATAACTACACAAATTAATGTAAATATACATTATAAAAGTGAGCCACCAACCAGGCTCGCTGGATCACATTCACATAACCACACAAATTAATGTAAATATATATTATAAAAATGAGCCATCATTCAGGCTCGCTGGATCACATTTACATAACCACACAAATTAATGTAAATATACATTATAAAAATGAGCCACCACCCAGGCTAGTTGGATCACATTCACATAATCATACAAATTAATGTAAATATACATTATAAAAGTGAGCCACCACCTAGACTCGATGGATCACATACCTTAGTGGCCAACAATAAAGATAGTGGCTAATAATAAATCCGATTATATGAGAGAAAATCAAGCTGCGTATAAAAAAAAATTATAATATGAGATAATATAATTAAAACATAAAAATAAGATAAACATACAATCATTTTACTCTAAAAACATAGTCATTCAATTGGGAAAAATTTGACTGTTAAAAGAGGGGCACGGCTGGGTTGGGGATTGGGGAAGAAAAAAAAGGGGGTGGCACACTGGCATGGCTGGGTGCTAGGGTGGGGATTGTGGAAGAAATAAGAGGGGAGGGGGGGCATGGCTGGGAGGGATTGGGATTTGGGGAAGAAAAAAGGAGGGGGGAGGGCACGACTGGGTGGGGGGATTTGGGGAAGAAATAGGGGGACACGAGTGGGGATTAGAATTTGGGGAAGAAATGGGGGGTGGGGGGGGACCGGGGAAGGCTGCGCCTCGGTGGGGATTGGAATTTGGGGAAGAAGTGGGGGGGGGGGGGGGGGCTGCGGCTAGGTGGGGATTGGAAATTTAGGGAAGAAGGAGGGGGGGGGAGGTTGCGGCTGGGTGGGGATTGGAAATTTGGGGAAAGAAAGGGAGGGGGGAGGCTACGACTGGGTGGCGATTGGAAATTTGGGGAAGGAGGGGGGAGGCTAGACTGGAAGAATAGGGGGGGAGGGCTGTGGTTGGCCGGTTGGGCAAGAAACGGGGGAGCCGGGGAGGGAAAGAAACAGAGAGGGAGAGAGAGAGGTTTCACCACAGCGTGGCGCGGCGGTCGGCGGCCCGAGGCGAGCACCAATGGCCGACGGCGGGCTCCTCGTCGCGGCGTCGGAGCGATTCCGACGAGGGGGGCTGTGCGCCTGTGCGGCGACTAGCGAGCGACACCGACGGGGCTGTGCGGCAAGCGATCGGCGGCGAGCCTGTGTGAGGCTGCGGCGGCCGCGGCAGCGACCGACGACTGGCGAGGGAGGGCTGTGCGGGCCACGGCGGACCTGTGCAAGCTGCAGCGACGGCGAGGGGGGGCTTGCTGTGCAGGTGGATCTAAACTTAGAGAGAGAGAGAGTGGAAGAGAAAAGAGGGGTAGCCGGGATGGTGAGGGAGGGCGTGCGAATGAGGTGACGGGGCGAGTTGGTGGTGCACCCATTAATGCTTTGAAATTTTTAGTGGGGTCACAGTTATATTAAAAAAAATATGTTTAAATTTAATAGGACAAATGAGAGTGTGTGGAAATCTAGTGGGGTCACAGGACCCGAACTTCCATGTGGGTCCGCCACTGCCCACACACACTTCTATGGCCGCCGTTCGCCGTTCAGCCACCCAGATTATGCTAAATTTCTCCTCATTTATGGCCTTCCCCTTCTCTCTCCTTCCACCCATCCTTCTAGCAGGTGCGCATACACATAAGGTAATTTCTCAAAGCCCCACCGTTCAGGTCCCAGCCACCTACATGCACACCTTAGACATCCATATACGTACAGGTACATTTCTTCCCCCCCCCCCCCCCCCCCCCTTTTTACCAATGTTTTAAAAGGAAGGGAAAAGATGAGTACAATGGGATTCAAATAAAAAAAAAGAACAACAGGAAAAACAGTAAAAAAAGTGAATGAAGCAAACTATCAAAATTGAATAAATATATAACTTTGAACAAAAGGGGCACAATAAATTTTAAGTCAAATAATTAAAGACATAAAAATTTCAAATTAAATCGAACAACATAAGATAAATAAAAAAATGATGACTTCACAATCCAAAGTTAAATTTAAATAAAACAATCTCAAATAAAAGAAGTCAAAAGCAAATAACTCCGGGTTAACATCTAATCCAACAATTACGAACTCAAATAAATTAAGAGAAATAAATGAAAAGACACTTGAAATCAAATAAAGCTCCACATCAAATTAAATAATTAAATTTAAATCAAATCAGGAGACCAAAAGATAAAAGACAGCCTCAATAAAAGACCAAGCACAATGTAAAAGACTAAAAGAAAACAAATCAAATCAAATAATGTTGAAATCAACTCAATTCCTTTAAATAATATTAAAAATGCGACAGGCGTTATCTTTTGGTCGTCTCACTTTAGGCGCAACTAGATTTGTATTTCTGTGCATATTTTTTATCGGATGTTTCCGCTAAAGGCCACGAGACTCTTTATTATGGCGATTAATCAAGGATTTTCCCTCTTAGAGAGATGTAATTAACGTCGTTGCGCTTAGGCAACAGCAAGATCTTGGTCCCGACCCATCTCCCTTTCGTTTGATGAAGTCAAACGGCGCGTGAATAGACTCAAAGCCCTTCGACTCTCGGAGGCAGAACATGTTGTCGCGTCAGTGATTGGCACGCCTACGCTATGCGATTGCGGATTCATCTCTCGTCATTATCGCTCAAGTAGTACCCAACGGGACTCGAATTCACAATATGCATCCATACACATGAGAACATGATAAAAAGAACCTTAAATTTTAAAATAATTGTGATGGATCCACAAATCCATTTCCACAGCGTGGCATGCCCAGTGGGACCAAACTTTTCTCCATCTCTTCGCCAGAATAGAAAGCCTTGTGGCCACTATATTCAATACTGACTACTGATTTGAACTGACTTGCAGGTAACTAACAAACTTATGGCTAAAGTGCGTTTCGGACCGCAAATTGTTCGGAACCACGCCAGGTATGGCTATCTTGCTGTGCCGACTTGTTTTGGAGATTTTCCTCCGGTGGTCGAATTCCCCAACTTCTTGGGGGTGGCTTTCGTCCAAGCACTGCACAACAACGCTGGTGAGATAGCTGAAGAAGAATCAAAGACAGTTAGCTGCCAAGTCCATCATATGGACCGTGGCAACGGAAGAAGTGACAAGGGACCCAAGGGGCATCAAGCTAGTGCTAGGAAGACCAATGGACCTAGGGGGCATCAAGCCAGTGCTGTGAAGGCTACAACTGTCACTCCCCTCAAAGCACGTGTCTCCGGCTCTGGAAAGAGCATGCTAGTTGGAAACATTAGAATCCATCTACAAAGCGGTCATGCCGTGATAGAACAAAATCAAGTGGTTTCAACTGTGCCAACAAGAAACTCCTTCCAAGCATTAGAAGGAAAGAGAGAAATGTACAACACCTTCAAAAGCAAATTGGCCCCAAAGCCAATTAAATTCAAGCAAGTTTGGGTGCCTAAGAAGACCCAAGCCCTTCAACCAGTGAAGCGACAACATGACAAAGATAGTGAGACAAATATGAAGGGCAAAATGGATATTGATCAGCTAGCTCCAGCACCTCTCGTGCCAGTGTTCAAATCATATGCACGACAAGGGAGTATTTTCCATTACACTGCATCCCACAACAAGGCAGTCAATGTGGAGCGTCTGGCTCACATGCCCCTGCTACAGAGGAGGGGTCCAATATTTGTCCCTCCATTTATACAAGCATCCAATGGAGTTGATCGGATCGTGTACAACTATGTCTATGATCCAACTAAAACTTTCCTAGGACATCAATGCTCATTGCAACCTATGGAAGCAACCCAAAATGGTCTATCATGTTGCAAAAATGGAAATGAAAAAGAAAGAGCAAAAATATTTGAAAAGAGAAAAGAAAAAGAAAGAGAAAGAGAAAAAGGAAATTGTCGTGAGCCACTGGCTCAGGAAAATGACGCATTGCGCATTCTCCCTTGTTATATGGCTAGCATGCTTAGCCAATGTGGGGTTCCCCCTAAAAAAGAAGGGGAACCGCCCAAATTTACTGCAGAGCCAGATTCTCTTTCCAGAAGAAGAAAGACTGACAGCAACACTCCAATGGTCAGAAGAGTGTCTGCAACCAATGATGTTTGAGGAAGATAGCAAGTTGCCACCTATTTCCTTGAAAAAGACTTCGGTTAGGGCAACAACCAACATCCCTACATGTCTGTACATGATCCTGTTGCGATAGACTTGTTACAAAAATGCCAGCTAGAAATTGAAATGTTGAGAAAATAGATTCAAGAAAGAGATGAATACATCATAGCATTAAAAGGAAAAGAGAGCACAATCAGAGCATTGCAAGGCAGCATCAGCCCGCCCCAAATTCTACCACAATGACACAACCGATGCCAAGCCACACTAGGGGCATTTCACCCCTAAATCCGTGTCAAGAGATTTTGAAACAATCAACATGGGCAAGGACATCCACAAGCTGAAGGGTTAACACTACAGTCGGCCCACAGTCAAATAATTAAAAGACATAAAAATTTCAAATTAATCTAACAACATAAGATTAATAAAAAAATGATGACTTCACAAATCCAAAGTTAAATTTAAATAAAACAATCTCAAATAAAAGAAGTCAAAGCAAATATCTAGGTTAAACATCTTAATCCAAACAAATTACAAACTCAAATAAATAAGAGAAATAAATGAAAGACACTTGAAATCAAATAAAGCTCCACATCAAATTAAATAATTAAATTTAAATCAATCAGGAGACCACAGATAAAGACAGCCTCAATAAAAGACCAAGCGCAATGTAAAAGACTAAAAGAAAACAAATCAAATCAAATAATGTTGAAACCACTCAATTCTTTTAAATAATATTAAAAATGCGTCAGATGTTATCTTTTGGTCATCTTGCTTTAGGCGCAACTAGATTTGCATTTCTGCGCATATCTTTTATCGGATGTTTCTGCTAAAGGCCACATGACTCTTTATTCTGACAATTAATCAAGGTTTTCTCTCTTAAAGAGGTGTAATTAACGTCGTTGCGCTTAGGCAACGGCGGGATCTTGATCCCGATCTGATCTCCACTTTCGTTTGACGAAGTCAACGGCGCGTGAATAGACTCAAAGCCCTTCGACTATTGGAGGCAAAACATGTTGTCGCTTCGGTGACTGGCACACCTACATTATGCGATTGCGGATTCATCTCTCGTCATTATCGCTCAAGTTCTCTCGTCATTATCGCTCAATTAGCACCCGACGGGACTCGAATTCGCAATATGCATCCATACACATCAAAACATGATAAAAAGAACCCTTAAATTTTAAAATAATGTGATGGATCCACAAATCTATTTCCACAGCCATTTGCTATAAATGCGAGGTAGAAAGAAAATAAAGGGGGAGATTGAGATAGAAAAACATAGTAACAATATCATAACTTTTGAACGATTTTCCTTTATTATAATTCAGAATAGAAGAGAGGGAACCGCCCAAATTTACTGCAGAGCTAGATTCTCTTTCCAGAAGAAGAAAGACTGACAGCAACACTCCAATGGTCAGAAGAGTGTCTGCAACAACAATGATGTTTGAGGAAGATAGCAAGTTGCCACCTATTTCCTTGAAAAAGACTTCGGTTAGGGCAACAACCAACATCCCTACCATGTCTGTACATGATCCTGTTGCGATAGACTTGTTACAAAAATGCCAGCTAGAAATTGAAATGTTGAGAAAATAGATTCAAGAAAGAGATGAATACATCATAGCATTAAAAGGAAAAGAGAGCACAATCAGAGCATTGCAAGGCAGCATTAGCCCGCCCCAAATTCTACCAACAATGACACAACCGATGTCAAGCCACACTAGGGGCATTTCACCCCTAAATCTGTGTCAAGAGATTTTGAAACAATCAACATGGCAAGGACATCCACAAGCTGAAGGGTTAACACTACAGTCGGCCCACAGACAAATAATTAAAAGACATAAAAATTTCAAATTAAATCTAACAACATAAGATTAATAAAAAAATGATGACTTCACAAATCCAAAGTTAAATTTAAATAAAACAATCTCAAATAAAAGAAGTCAAAGCAAATAACTCTAGGTTAAACATCTTAATCCAAACAAATTACAAACTCAAATAAATTAAGAGAAATAAATGAAAAGACACTTGAAATCAAATAAAGCTCCACATCAAATTAAATAATTAAATTTAAATCAAATCAGGAGACCAACAGATAAAAAGACAGCCTCAATAAAAGACCAAGCACAATGTAAAGACTAAAAGAAAACAAATCAAATCAAATAATGTTGAAACCAACTCAATTCTTTTAAATAATATTAAAAATGCGTCAGATGTTATCTTTTGGTCATCTCGCTTTAGGCGCAACTAGATTTGCATTTCTGCGCATATCTTTTATCGGATGTTTCCGCTAAAGGCCACATGACTCTTTATTCTGACAATTAATCAAGGGTTTTCCCTCTTAAAGAGGTGTATTAACGTCGTTGCGCTTAGGCAACGGCGGGATCTTGATCCCGACCTGATCTCCACTTTCGTTTGACGAAGTCAAACGGCGCGTGAATAGACTCAAAGCCCTTCGACTATTGGAGGCAAAATATGTTGTCGCTTCGGTGACTGGCACACCTACATTATGCGATTGCGGATTCATCTCTCGTCATTATCGCTCAAGTTCTCTCGTCATTATCGCTCAATTAGCACCCGACGGGACTCGAATTCGCAATATGCATCCATACACATCAAAACATGATAAAAAGAACCCTTAAATTTTAAAATAATTGTGATGGATCCACAAATCTATTTCCACAGCCATTTTGCTATAAATGCGAAGGTAGAAAGAAAATAAAGGGGGAGATTGAGATAGAAAAAACAAGTAACAATATCATAACTTTTTGAACGATTTTCATTTATTATAATTCAGAATAGAAGAGAATTTATAATAATTCTCCTTATTATGCAATCTCATAATTACTTTCGTCGTGTTGCAGATCCTCAGTCTTGTGAGACGTCTTCATGTCAGGCCACCAGTACCACTTCATTGATTGTTGAAATTTGTATTCTTTACTTTAAATGTTTTCTTTTTTTGAGGTACGAATATAGATGTCTAAATATAAATTTTCCAATCCATCCCTATACATATTACGGGATGACATTACTTTGAGAATATCACCCTCCTTAATACAATTTATTTTTATAAATTTTGACAATCCCAATCCACTAAACATGTAATATATTACCCGCCCAACTATGAGGAAACAAAAATAATATCTTCTCTTCTTTCATGTTGGACAACAATAGTCAATCCTTTATTACATTCTAATTTTTTATGCTCTTTTCACTTAACATCTTTTAATTTTATTAATATTTTTTTGATCAAAAGCAAACCTTATTCTAACCTTGGATGTCGAGAAGAAATATCTTTCGTTCAAAAGTGCTTGTAGATTGGTACACATAAGATTTTTTGTTCTTAGTATAGACAAAGCAAGTGTGTTCATCCATCACTACAAGAGAAAAAACAAAGGCATTAAACATGAGTTATAAAAAAAATTCCAAATAAATAATGATTTTAGAGCAAAGACAATGTTTATACTTTAAAGTAATTTCAAAGTAGATCACATAGAAAATTTTAAAACATCTAGCATTCCATCTATCTTGTTGATGCAAAATATTTTAATGATCATATTTGTTTATTGTTTAAAAGTTCAAAAAGTGCATTGAAGTTTAATCATGACCAAATATTTCCATCAAAATAAAAATATTGCAATGAAATAAATATTTACCACAAATCTATAAATATTACACAAAATTTTATACATATATGATTAACAATGATAAAACAAAACATGAAAAACACTACAGAAATTATAGAAACATAAAACTACCACAAATCTGTAGATATATACACAAAACTTAATACATAATATGATTAACAATGACAAAAATAAAATATGAAAAATGCTATAGAAATTATAGAAACATAAAAAAATAATAAGAATAAAAATTTGGTAACTCAAATAATGTAAAAAAAAATCCACCAATAAACCCATTATTTCAACGGCCCTGATATTACCCCTAAAATGTCATCGCCATGCCCCAAATCAAACTGTGCCCTAAATTGTCTTAACCGCTCCCATTCCTCTATGCTCCAGGAAGAGAGGGAGACGCAGAAGGAGAGAAAGAGAGAGAGGGAGACGCAGAGGGAGAGAGAGGGAGAGAGGAAGAAGGAGAGGGCTACGATCCCCACCGGGTCTGCTACATCCACCGGTGTCGACCCCACTGCGACTGCAGGTGCTTGACGACGGCCGCTAATGCAGCATCCTCGTATTCGTCAACCACGTCTGCAGCTCCGATCTATGCACCGACCGGATCTGCCACGCGACCACCGCTGCCTCCCAGTGAGCCAGTCGCCTGATGCCCTCCTCCAGAAACCTTTACTGCCTCTAATGTTGGGGATGGGGGTTCATCGAGGAAGGAGATCATAGAAATATGGAGGTGGTAGCCGATGGTTGAGGGGGAGGTGGAGTGATTGGAGTGGCACAACGTCTTCGGCAAGTACCAAGCAGATCCTCTGCGGTGTTGGCGACATCATGCTAGCTCATCCTCGGCCTCTCGGTGAAGATCTATGATTTTTGTATGTGTTTGTATAAATGCCTGAATGAAGCACCCGAACCCGGTGGATTTATTCTCCACGAAATGATTCATCTTTCAACCGACGACAGCTCCGGAGAAGCCAACCAAGGAGCTGAACGAAACTGACATCAACAACGACATCGACATGTTCGTTAGGCTGGTCATAGTCTTCGGGGGACTCACCATGAGCATGGTGAGGAAAAACCTTGACGAAGGCCTTGGGGAATCTCTGAAGAACCTCACCAGCAGCCAAAAGAACGACGAGCTCCTCCACAACTACAACTTCAAACTTTCTGCTCTTTGCCAGTCCTTGGTTTATTTGTTGGTCCTTTTTGGTGATGAAAGATCTACATGTAATCTCAAAAAGCTACCCGTGCCACACCTATAAACTCCAAGTGAATCAAAAAAATTTTGGGTATGCAAGTCCATGGGATCTAAAAGCGATGACATCAAACTTTCAACTGGGTCGGTAATGGAGATATCAAGGCTTCTAGGATGGGTTTTCCAGACCAAAGGTAGGAAGAGTGTGAATTTCCCTACACCTGCATCGACATTTCTTCTGCACACAGCAAGTTCACGTCTGCTGATCACCTGAAGGCCTCATCTCAGTCTATGAGGCCAAGGAAAGGGTTGGGAGAACCCTGCTTTCACTTCTTTGATGGGGAACGTTTCTATACTTCTCGTTACTGCTATTTGTTCTTCCTCTCAACAATTTTCATACATATGCTAAAATAATAAACAAATAATGAAATATGTCTTCCAATGGATTACCTTAGGTAAGAGAGCGAGTCTTTTGTGAATCCTTGTGATCTACAAGTATCCTTGTGCTCCTTATCCTCTGCCAATGTTCTAAATTAAACTTCAGGAAACCATGTTTCACATTATAAACAAATAATTGAGTAGCTGGAGAGATAATGATGGATTACCTTAATACTTGTGACTACCCATGCTTTGCAGGTCCAGTGAGTCGCTATGCTCTGCTTTCTGTGCTCTGTAATTTTGCATTAGAGCAGGAGAGCCATGAACCAACTGATCCATGTTCTTGCACATTATATTTTATTTTAATTTAAGTTTCCTTCCTTTAAATCTGCATTTCAAATTATACGTTTTGCATATCTTTTCGTCTTATATTCTATGTAATCAAAGCAGTACGTTAACACTGCATATCTAGCAGATGTTTCGTTTCCTTTCGTTTTGTATTTTTTCTTTTGACCAATGTCACCGTCAGTACGTTTCATTCAGACATTACCAGTGCCTTTCATTCTGACATTTCAAACCATTAAATAGAGGCAACTCAAAGTGTCTTAACACTGTATATCTAACAGACTGTCACGTCCTAATAAATCACTATTTATTGAAAACTGACAGAAATACACTAAAGAAATAGAACTTGGATTATTTAAACATCTAACATAATTACAGTGGAAGTTTTTATATTCATAACACTCCTCATTACAATTCATAGGAGGAGTGAGTAAAAGAAAACAAAACAACATTTCTATCTATACTATAATCCTCAAAAGGTAATCTACGGAATTCAAACGATAGGTTGTCCCGCTAAGCACACCCCCTTAAGAGCTTGACTCATCATGTTCACCTGAAAAAGTAAGATTTAATGAGTTAACGTATCTAGTAGGATTCACTCTTCTAATCAAAAGGATTAAGATAACCAAAGAGTTGGGCAAGAAACTTATTTGATAGCAATGTTGAATGTCAAAGATGACTGTATAACCATGACAATTAGATATCAATTGTAGAAAAAAGAATACTGAATTAAACTTGCATGGATAAGAATTCAGGATATTAATCACATTCTGATTCGAGTACATAATCAACTCACGACAGAATAAGATGATGATCAATCACGAAAGTATGATGCAATGCCAAACATCCTATAGATCCATTATTGTTCCATACGGCCAGGAAACGAGTTCGGGTGCTCCTCCCAAGACTGGATCAGCCCCACTTGCACAGACATTTATCTCAATTGAGTCCAAAGACCCAACATTGTCATCATAAATCATTTCTATTAAATATTTAATTATGGTACACAAGTAATCAAGATCTCACTAGTAGAAAAGGGTTGGGAGTCAATGTTAATGACTTCAGAAGATTGTAGCCATGCATAAATCAATCATACATAGGAGTATCCAAGAACAATCCATAATTGGATGTGGATGGCAATTGAATGATTCCTCTTAGTGATAAAGTAGTTGGTGTTGCCCAGATAGCAAGCCCAGAGGGGGGGGGTGAATGGATTGCTGAAATTTTCTTATAAAATATTCTTGTAAATAAAATGCTTGACTGAAGACACTAAGTTTGATGGTTAGAGTTAGTGTTAAATAAAGACAAAGAGAACAATCACACAGACAACATGAAATTTTATCCTGGTTCGGATCTCCTATCACAAGGAGTCCTATGTCCAGTCCCTGAGCTACACCTTGGGATTTCACTAAGTAAGGGTATAGTCCTCCTTAAGGACACTTACACATCCAGCAACAGCTGGCTTTCTCTTCTCTACTCGAAGAGGAACTAAAGCACCTGAAGCAACAGGTCTTCCTTCTTGAAGAAGGGAACAACCACCCACTCAAGCAGGTCTTCTCTTCACACCCGAAGAGGAACACTCAAAGAAGATGAGTAAGAAATGGATGGCCCCTAGACCAAGCTAATACAGACTGCTTGATCTGAGACAATGTCTGAGAGAAAGAATATCAACAAAGAACTTTCTCTCAGATCTACTCAGGCTCTCAAAGTCTAAACAATTTGTTGTAGAGAGCTAAGAGCTACAGAGGGTTTGAATGGATGAGCGAGCTCTTCTTTTCTTCTAAGATCTTCATAATGCAAGCTTGAAAAGTTCTCAAGAAAAGGATATCTTTCATGGAGTCACCAGTCTTTTATTTATCTTCTTTAAAAGATTTTGACCGTTGAAATATCTGTTGTCTCACATCTTTATACACATTGGAGTGTCTGGTCCGAAGTATGGAGCAAGAGAACTTGTAGGCATTAATGCTGGGGAAGACATTCACACACAAAGGAATATTGTCTGAATCTCTTCTAGCTTTTGTCAAGTTGACAGGTCCAACTTGGCAACGTGCGCTTCTACTGAAATCCTGCACACAATAAATGCTAACACATAGACAACTTATCTTTGTCTCAACTGTCAGTCAACATTAGTAGTCGTGCTATATGAAGATACACCAAAAAGGATGTAGCAACTCAGTGTTTTAATAAATAAATAAATTGAAAATTTTAAAGAAAATGAATTAAATAAAACCCATTAAACAAAAAGAAGTAATGGGCTTTGCTAAATGGATCATGTAAAAGTTATTGGGCCAAAATAGGGATTTTTAAAAGATAATAATAGGAAAATATCCTAAATTTGTATCTTAAATATTCCTAAAAAGAAAAGAGCTATTAAATCATTAAATAGCTAATATGTGTGGAATTGGACTCCTAACCCTACCCAAATTGGCTAGGTACGATTTGCAACCCAACCTAACTCAATTAGGAGGTGGAAAGCTTGGAAGGTTGAAAGAAATAAGGAAACTCGGAATTAAATAGGAATTAGAGTCATATTAGGAATTAGAAATAAATGAAGCTTAAATACCCCCCAACCTCCCCATGGTCGGCCCTAATGCGTTGCTGAGGCTTGCTGGACGTGGAGGAGAGGCCAAGGGAAGGGAGAATTCGTGGGGAGAAGGATTGCTCAAGATCTACAACCCACACTTCGAGTTCTAAGCCTTAGAAGACAAATCGATCCAAAGTAGACATTCTCACAAGCTAAACCTAATTAATTTCGTCTGTAGGATGTTCCAAATATCAGGAACAAAAGTCCTCTAATTTTTCTAATTTTCATCGACCCTATCCTTTGATTTTTATTTTTGAAGTTCTGCTATCATCTTGACCCCGACCCATCATATTTAATTTAGATCTCCATGTACTCTTGATCTCATGCCACAAAATTTTAACTAGAGATACTGCTCGTTGTCAGGAATCTTGTGCCATCAAAATCCCCAATTTTCATTCAGTATCCTACTCGAATAATTTTCCTACACTGTATGTTGTTTTGTGTTCTTCGTGCATGAACTTGTTTAAAACCTGTCAAGATCATGACTATTTTCAAATTCCTATTTACTGTGTATACTCTCGCATGTCTAGTTTAGTTTAAGAGTGTTTTCATGATTTTTCATCAACTGTACACCGACATCTTTATTTTTGAAAGACCCTGTATCAAAACTTGGAAAGCCTGGACCGTAATCCAAGGCAAACCCTTTTCCCGCTCAAACTCAGGTGCAGAACTTGAGAACGCGACGGCCCGATAGGTCACGTCCTCAGGGGCTGATCGCGACCAGCAACCCGTCGCGTTCTTAACACGACAGGCTCTGGTGTCGCGTTCTGGTCGTCTGACCTGAACGACCCGTCGCGACCTTTGACAGTCTCTGTCGCGTTCTGTACGTGCCCTGTCGCGATCCTTACAGGGGTATGTCGCCTTCTGGACTTTTGTGCATAAACCCTATATTTTTGCTAATCATGACTTTCTACAGTAACCACATACCTTGTTAACTGTCTTAAACACAATAAACGATGTTGTTAAACTTGGATACGTAATAGTTAATTAAAAGCCATACACATGATCTTTTCATATCCATGATTCTTTCATCACATGCACATACTTGTAACCATCCAATATGACTTGACTAGACATGAAAATATCTCATAATATATCTGGTAATTTACTTCAATAATGTATATTATATTGCCCTATTTAATGGACTTGTCCTCGTTTCTCGTAATATTTTTGAAATACCATTACCGACGCTCCACTGTTCTAGAATTCCTTTGGAATGTCGAGCACTTGTTTCTTTATACACATTCTCTTGACTTGGATAAACACTCCGTCAGATATTCCTTCTGTCGGATTAGTGAATCCTTGTTCAAGGCCTCTGTAAGACTCCTCTGTCCATGGATTCCCACACGGTCGACGAGCTGGTTGTACCCTTAATACCTATGATACCCTTTAGGGATCAGTAAGATCCAAATAGCTTTTAGAAGTTCTCTTTTACCTTGAATAATGCCGGACCTCTAGACCTGTGCATGATATGGCCAGCGGAAGGGTAGTGAGTTCCACCTGACAGCCAACACCAATTGCGCGTGTTGCACAACTGTTACTATCACCCGTTTAATCGACGTTTATGTGTAATGACATTGAGTTCTCATTTATACTCTACTCGCTCTTCTATTCACACTCTTTCTGCTATCTCGTCTATTCATCTAGTACTCTCATCTATTTCTTGGTACTCTCTATTGGCCATTTGACTTATTGTCTAAAAGATAAACAATATAACCAATGTCTGGCAATATAAAGGGCCTGGTCTGCTCCTGGGAGGTGCGCCCAAAAGTGCTATTTGCCCGTGAGAGTTAATTGACCAGAGTGTTTTGGCATTACACTCAAGTGCTATCTATCTCGACTATCTAAATGACAATCAAAGTGTATACTATACTCGTTGTGCTATTGTTATACATTGTGCTATTTATGCTATGGCCGTCTCGCTCTGTGCTATATTTGGAAACTTGTGCTATTTCAATCACATACTATTGTGCCATCTCTTACGTTACTCGACACTCTCGCTCTATCATGTAGTGACTCTGCTTTTAATACATTAATCATTTAAAGCATGCCTGATCATGAGATTTAAGTCCTACTGGGCGTTATCGCTCACCTTACGTTATTTGTTATGTGTTCTCAAGTGAGACCGAGGATGATACTTACACACATGAGGATGGGAACGACCAGGAGTGAAGTCAAGAGTACCCTGGCGTCTTAGTACTATGTTAGAGTCTTAGTTTAGTCTTTACTTTTATTCGATGTAATTGGGCCCTATAGAATGGCTCTGATAGTAGTGGTTGTAATAGACATTTGAGGAATTATTAATGGAATACAATTTACTTTAGCATTTATTGTAATATCCTCAAATTTTACATATCGTGATTTATTTAGAAATTCTTGTTTATGCAAACCGATTAGGTTTAAATTGGGATATTTAGGATTTAGGGTGTGTTTAAAACACTTTAACATACCCAGGTATCACTTTCGGTCGTGCGCACATCGACAGGATGACACCGAAAAACTGTAACAAAAATAAATCTGAGAATACCATAATTCTTAGAAAAATGTGGAGATATTAAAAATGTAATTATTCTGAATTTTTGACGCACAGATTTGAGATTAAGTCGACGCAACTATTTTGGGGCGATTTTTCACCCAGTGGAAAATAAATTCTAAAAATAAAATAAAATCATGAAAATTTGTAAAACCTTCCTATTAGTTTATGGTTGAAATTTCAACTTAAACGGACATCATTTGAATGTATTTATATAAGAATTATTGGGCTAGATGAATTACGGGCCATTTACGGTAAGAATTTCCTAGGAATTATTCTATGCTTACGTAACATGGGTTATGTAAGCCCATGTCATCAAGGGTTAAACATCTCACACATAGGTGGCTTATGTGTAGTCATGAGAAAGGTTGCATGAGCCATGTGTAGCAGTAAAAACCGAATCATTTTACTGTTACACCTAGGCGAGAGAGGTGTCATCGTGCATGGTAAGGTGCTGGGCTATAAAAACCCCCAACACCCATTTTGTGCACTTTTTCCAGCTCATGTCCTTGCACCCCTCAATTCTTGTTCTTACATTCTTCTGCTACTGCTGCTCCTTGGTGATTGCTGTTGGGACCACTGTTTCTATTGATCCTATGGTGGGTGCAGCTGCTAAAAGCTATCATCCCCATCTTGCTGCCCCTGTTGTTGCTGTGTTGATCTCTACGTTAAGAAGAAGAATAATAAGAACTTTTGTTCTCTTCTAGTCAATTAGGTTCTCATCCTTTCCTTGAACTTCTATTCTCTATTCATGTTGAAAGAATTTAGCCTCATACGAGTTGCCTTTGAGCCTGTTAACCAATCTCGGTTAAGTTTGTATACGAGATTGTAACCTCAGATTCTTTTGTTTGATTTTCCCAATTACCTTTGGAATCATGTAGTTACCAAGGAGCATCTTCACTCCCTTTTCAGATCAAGTAGGTTCCTAACTTCTTCTTCCACCCTTGATCATTGTATATGTTATAGAATTTTGTTAGAAGTCACAATACCATTAGAACCTGTGACTAACTTCTGTTCAGATGTTTGGTATTTAACGCCTTGATTTAGATCCATGAAACACTTTGAGTTTAGTATTTATCTTGTAGGAATCTTCCAATAAACCAATGCTATCAAGACCACACTTCCAACACTATACTATGTTAGCTTCTAGCTAGACAAGTTCGAATTGCAAGCCTCTTGTTCCATCTCTCTTGTTTAGCTTATAAACCACTGTGAGATCTACAATTAGGATCTTTTATTTGATATAAATCATGCCTTGATTTATAAGTTCCATGGTTAGAGTTTTTAAAATGAATACAAAGTCCCTTATGCGAGAAAAATTGGCGGCTGTCGACAGGCAGCTCATAGCTGTCGACAGGCCAACCTTTCTGAACTCAAGAAGTACTGGCACTGTAGCTAGCTGTCACAGTCATCTTGTAGCTGTCGAAAAATACAAACAGAACCAGCAACCTGAGCTCTGTCTGCTACTATCTGTTGACAGCCCCTTCCTAACTGTCGACAGCTACTATCCTGATCTGAATTTCTGCATTTTTTCATGTCTGAATCCATGCTAAAACTTCACCCTAAAAGCCAAGAAAGTTACCCTCTCATTTACCTTGGTATTTTCTGTTATACTACTGCAAAGTTTACCCACATTATGTACCTTAACCTCCCTTAAGTTATTCTTAAAGTTGGCAATTACGAGTAGTACTCTGATTGAGTCTATTCTTCAGTATTTGGTAACTGAGTTTATAAAACTTGACCACTTGAGAGTTCATATGTTTGAACACCTCATGAGATATGAATAATTTGTGACAACAAATGTGGACCTTCATTTTCTTAGGTTCTTATGTGATTTAAATTTTTTAAAGTTATTGGCTTTGAGTCATAACCATGTCTCAACCAATTGTTTTTCTTATATTCTTGAACTCTGGACTACTTTGTCACCAAGATATTTGTATTAATTCTCAATCAAATCTCCATTTGGATTTCCAACTTCTGTTATACTCATGAAAAGGAATTTATGATTTGTAGGCAGTGCTCTCTTCAAAGAGGATTTAGGATCACTTGTAATAGCACCAACTACTTGTGATCAGCTGCGGGCGACAGTTTGTAAGTAAATCCAAGTCAATGGACT
Source organism: Colocasia esculenta (assembly GCA_014218235.1). Taxonomy (NCBI): domain Eukaryota; kingdom Viridiplantae; phylum Streptophyta; class Magnoliopsida; order Alismatales; family Araceae; genus Colocasia; species Colocasia esculenta. The sequence continues at coordinate 33,091,742 of CM024761.1, read as the reverse complement.
GACGATGGTGGGTAATAAAAAAATTATACCTCGTTCTTACGCAATGAACAAGATCTAAGGTGCTGGAATCGCCTAGGCACTGAGGATATATTTACGTCTATATAGTAACTTCTTGAGAGCAGTGATGCCTGTCGAATTGTTCTGAAATCAAGTATGATATGAATTCTGAAAGACAAGTATGACTTTTGTTCTGAAGTTCGTCTGAGCCCGTTATGAAGTTAACATTGGGCTATATGTTTATGTTAAGTATGAAATTCATGAGCAAATATATTTTGATCCATATACGCATTTTGTTGAATACTTAGTTCTGAAATTGAAACTCCTACTCTATGCTTACTTACACCTACTGAGTCCTTTCGACTCATGCTTTTTTTTCCTCCAACCCTTTCATTTTGAAGATGTGTATAATCTCAGCTACATATGAATCCTAATTCCTCTGCGGATGATGAAGAAATGAAGAAGATTAGCATAGTTTAATGACTTCTTTTGAGATTTTGTTGTACAAATAAAACTTTAGAGAAAATGGCTTGGCTTTATGTAATTAATAGTGTTGTTATCAGTTTATCCTTTGTTGTATAACACTTGTAAAGGTGACTTTGTGAAAAGGTTTGCCAATTTTTGCCATTGCACGGATGTATCTACCCATAACGATATTTGTCAGAGTAACCCCTCTTCCGATGGAGAGCTATGTGATGTGTGGTATATGTATGTGTGTGTGAAGTCGGAGGAGGGTGTTACAGAGGTGGTATCAGAGCAAGGTTATGGGTGATAGATTTTTGTGACCATTTTCACTAAGGAAATAAATAGAACATTTGTGTGTATTATAGAATTTCTAAAGATCATTTTGGTTTTTAGAACTTAAGTAGTTAACATGAATTAATTGGATGTGTTTGATGGTGTTCCAGGAAATGGCAGACAAAGGGAAAGCTATCGACACATCCAGTGAGGATAGGCATGAGGAAAGCTCTAGGGAGGAAGTTCACAATATTCCAGTGGCCGGAAATTCTCAAGAAGGAAGTACTGGGACCCCTGATTTTGCTACTTTTATACAGTCGTTTCAAGGGTTAGTGAAAACTTTGATGAACCAACAGAACATGAGTGGAGAAAGGATTTCTGGAACATCTTTGTTAGAAAAATTTAAGAAGATGGGACCTCCAGCCTTTAAAGGAAGTAGACAACCTGAGGCTGTAGAAGGATGGGTTAGAGAAATGGAAAAGATATTTAAGGCCATACGATGCGAAGAAGAAGACAAAGTCACGTTGGTGACTTACATGCTCCAGGATAGAGTAAATGAATGGTGGCAATCTGCCATGAGAAATGCATTTAGAAATAGAAGGGATAATATTAGTTGGGAAGAGTTCTTAAGAGAATTGTATGATAAATACACTCCACCACATGTCAAGGATAGGAAAGAAGTGGAATTCTTACAGTTGGAGCAAAAAGACATGACTGTGGCAGAGTATGAGACCAAATTCACTGAACTGGAAAAGTATGCACCTCATAATTGTGATAATGAACTCAGAAGGGTAAAGAAGTTTGTGAGAGGATTGAAACCCAGTGTGAGGAGCAGGGTAGCTCCACTAGATCCCCAGAGCATGGCAGTGACACTAAAGACTGCGTTTATAGTGGAATCTGAATTTATGGAGTATATGAAAAACAAATAATCAATGGGGGAAAGAAGAAAATTGTGTATACCAAAGAAACGAAAGGTCAGAAGCGAAAGGTTGATTCAACCAAGCAGCAGGGAGAACAGAAAAAGAGTTGGCCCGTGTGTGCTCAATGTGGAGGAAGACACCCTGGTAATGAATGCTGGAAAGTAGCAGGGAAATGTTATGTATGTGGCCAGAAAGGGCATATGATTAAGGACTGTCCAGTCAGAGTAGACCAGTCAAAGGCACAGAAGCCACAACCTTACTTCCAGCAAGCCCCAAGACAACCACCCAAGGGACCAGCTAGAGTCTTTGCTTTGGCAAAGGAGGAAGCTCAAGACACCCCCATTGTAGCTGAAGGTATTCTCCTGACCGAAATATGTATGCTAGAGTGTTATTTTACCCTGGAGCTACTCACTCTTTTATTCTCGGGTATTTTTTCTATCTATATCTCAGAAACCAGAGAAATTAGTAGGAAGTATGGTACTTGACTGTCCTACTAGTCAAATAGCTACACTTACCTCTGTTATCCCTGAAGTAACTCTGAAAATAGGAGAGCATGAACTACTGCATATGTATATGTACTAGACAACATGCAAGATTTTGATATTATACAGGGAAGGATTGGTTAGCAGAAAATCATGCATTATTAGATTGCCATAAGAAAGTTTTAACATTTAAAAGGCCGGATTAGCAGATTTCAGTTATACATGTCCAAAGAATAATGGAAATAAGAAGACTATATCAGCAGTTAAAGCAATGAAATGGCTGAGAAATGGTTGTCAAGGTTATTTGGCAAGTGTTATGGTTATACCAAATGAACATAAGCAGATATCAATTCAAGATATCGATGTTGTAAAAGAATTTCCAGAAGTTTTTCCTGATGATCTAACTGGATTACCTCTAATTAGAGAAATTGATTTTACTATTGAACTTTTACCTGGGACTTTACCTATATCCATAGCTCCTTACAGAATGGCACCAGCCGAATTGACAGAATTAAAGAAACAGTTACAAGATTTATTAGACAAAGGTTTTATTAGACCTAGTGTGTCACCATGGAGAGCTCCGGTATTATTTGTTAGAAAGAAAGATGGATCCCTCTGATTATGCATTGATTATAGAAAGTTGAATCAAGTCACAATCAAAAACAAATACCCATTACCTAGAATTGATGACTTGTTTGATCAACTTCGATTTGCTACAGTATTCTCTAAGATCGATTTAAGGTCAAGGTACCATCAATTGAGAGTTAAAGAAGATGATATTTCTAAGACTGCATTTAGAACCAGATATGGACATTATGAGTTTTTAGTACTCCCCTTTGGATTGACTAATGCACCTGCTGTATTTATGGATTTGATGAACATGGTATTTCAGCCTTATTTGGATAATTTTGTGGTGGTATTTATAGATGATGTGTTGATATACTCATCTAGTGAAGAAGAACATAAGGAGCATTTAAGAATTGTACTACAAACTTTAAGGAAACATTAATTGTATGCTAAGTTAAGTAAATGTGAGTTTTGGCTCAAGGAAGTGAAATTTTTGAGCCATGTAATCTCTGGAAAAGGTGTGGCAGTAAATCCGAGTAAAATTGAAGCAATCCTGAATTGGGAAAAACCCAAGAATCCATCAGAAATCCGAAGTTTCCTGGGATTAGCTAGATACTATAGGAGATTTATTGAAGGTTTTTCTTACATAGCTATGCCTTTGACTCAGTTAACTAGAAAAGAGACCCCATTTGTGTGTAATGAGAAATGTGAGGCCAGTTTTCAAGAATTAAAAGGGAAGCTTACCACAGTTCCGGTTCTTACTTTACCTCAAGGAGCGGGAGGATTTATAGTGTATACAGACCCATCTCAAAAAGGAATTGGATGTGTTCTTATGCAGCATGGGAAAGTGGTAGCTTATACTTCTAAACAATTAAAAGATCATGAAAGGAATTATCCGGCTCATGACCTAGAGTTGGCCGCAATCATACATGCTTTGAAGATCTGGCGCCACTATTTGTATGGGGAACAATTTGAAGTTTATACTGACCATAAGAGTTTAAAGTACATATTTTCTCAAAAGGAACTGAATCTAAGGCAAAGGAGATGGTTAGAATTTTTGAAGGATTATGACATACGGTGAATTATCATCCGGGTAAAGATAATGTGGTTGCCGATGCTTTGAGCAGAAAGAAATCAAGGGCACTACAATTACACCAACAGTGGAAGGAAATGACAGATCTAATTGATTACTCACCCAGATGTGGTGCAGGAAATTTGATATTGGCACAATTGACAATAAGGTCACCACTGATAGATAGAATTGGTGAAGCACAGAACCAAGATCAGAAACTAAAAGAGATGGTAAACAAACCAGGATACATCAAAGATGGTAAAGGGATAATCAGATTTCAAAATAGAATATGCATACCGGAGAATGAAGAAATCAAAAGAGAGTTGTTGAGAGAAGGACACAAATATCAATATTCGATTCATCCTGGTAGCTCTAAAATGTATCAGAATCTGAAAAAGTAATTTTGGTGGCATGGAATGAAAAAGGACATAGCAGAATTTGTGAGTAAATGTCTGACATGTCAACAAATAAAAGCTGAGCACCAGAAGCCAGCGGGGCCAATACAACTAATTGAAATTCCAATATGGAAATGGGAACATATAACTATGGACTTCGTGATGGGTTTGCTGAAGACAAGGAAGAAGCATGATGCTATTTGGGTAATTGTCGATAGATTAACTAAATTGGCTCATTTTCTAGCAATTACGAAGACTCAATCATTAGAAGATTTGGCTCAATTGTATATAAAGGAAATAGTGAGACTTCATGGAATTCCTCTGTCAATAATTTCAGATAGAGATCCAAGATTCACTGCTAGATTTTGGACAAGTCTTCAAGCAGCCATGGGTACACAATTAAAATTTAGTTCAGCATATCACCCTCAAACAGATGGTCAATCTGAAATAACTATCAGAACACTCGAGGATATGTTGAGAGCCTGCAGTTTGGATTGGCGTGGTAATTGGGATGATTACTTACCCTTGAATGAGTTTACATACAATAATAGTTATCATACAAGTATTGGGATGGCACCATATGAGGCATTATATGGTAAACCTTGCAGATCACCCCTCTGCTGGATAGAAGTGGGAGAAAAGAATCTCATTGGGCCAGAATTAATTCAGAACTGTCAGAGAAGATTAAAATTATCAGAAGGAAATTGCTAATAGCTGAAGACAGGCAGAAAAAGTATGCTGATAAGAGAAGGAGACCATTGGAGTTTAACGTAGGTGATCATTAATTTTTAAAGGTCTCTCCAACTAAAGGTATTATGAGATTTAGTAAGAAAGGGAAGCTTAGTCCAAGATATGTAGGGCCTTTTGAAATATTACAAAGAATAGGGGAAGTAGCATACCAATTAGCTCTTCTGCCCTCTTGGTCACATATTCATAATGTATTTCACATATCTATGTTAAGGAAATACATAATGACCCCTCTCATGTAATCAGCCATGAAGAAGTGGAAATACAAACAGATTTAACCATTCAAGAAGAACCAGTAAAATATTGGACAGAAAAGAACGAGTTCTCAGAAACAAAGCAGTTTCTATGGTGAAGATCTTATGGAGAAATGCACTCGTGGAGGAAGAAACGTGGGAATTGGAGCAAGAGATGAAAGAAAAGTATCCACAACTATTTGGTAAGTAAATTATATCAATTTTGAGGACAAATTAATTTTAATAGGGAGAGAATGTAATATCCTCAAATTTACATATCTTGATTAAATTAGAATTCTTGTTTATGCAAACCGATTAGGTTTAAATTAGGATATTTAGGATTTAGGGTGTGTTTAAAACACTTTATCATACCCAGGTATCACTTTCGTTCATACGCACCCCGACAGGGCGACACCAGAAAACTATAACAAAAATAAAATCTGAGAACACCATAATTCTTAGAGAAAATGTGGAGATTTAAAAATGTAATATTCGGAATTTTTGACGCACAGATTTTGAGATTAAGTCGACGCAACTATTTTTGGGGCGATTTTTCACCCAGTAGAAAATAAATTCTAAAAATAAAACCAAAATCACGACAATTTGTAAAACCTTCCTATTAGTTTATGGTTGAAATTTCAACTTAAACGGACATCATTTGAATGTATTTATATAGGAATTATTGGGCTAGCTGAATTACGGACCATTTACGGTAAGGATTTCCTGGGAATTATTCTATGCTTACGTAACATGGGTTAAGTAAGACCATGTCATCAAGGGTTAAACATCTCACACGTAGGTGGCTTATGTGTAGTCATGAGAATGGTTGCATGAGCCATGTGTAGCAGTAAAATCAAATCGTTTTTACTGTTACACCTAGGCGAGAGAGGTGTCATCGTGCATGGTAAGGTGCTGGGCTATAAAAACCCCCAACATCCATTGTGCGCACTTTTTCTAACTCATGCCCTTGCACCCCTCAGTTCTTGTTCTTACATTCTTCTGCTACTGCTGCTCCTTGGCGATTGCTGCTGGGACCACTATTTCTATTGATCCTACGGTGGGTACAGCTGCTAAAAGCTATCATCCCCATCTTGCTGCCCATGTTGTTGCTGTGTGATCTCTACGTTAAGAAGAAGAATAAGAACTTTTGTCTCTTCCAGTCAACTAGGTTCTCATCCTTTCCTTGAACTTCTATTCTCTATTCATGTTGAAAGAATTTAGCCTCATACGAGTTGCCTTTGAGCCTGTTAACCAGTCTCAGTTAAGTTTGTATACGAGATTGTAACCTCAGATTCTTTTGTTTGATTTTCCCAATAACCTTTGGAATCATGTAGTTACCAAGGAGCATCTTCACTCCCTTTTCAAATCAAGTAGGTTCCTAACTTCTTCTTCCACCCTTGATCATTGTATATGTTATAGAATTTTGTTAGAAGTCACAATACCATTAGAACATGTGACTAACTTCTGTTCAATGTTTGGTATTTAACGCCTTGATTTAGATCCATGAAACACTTTAGTTTAGTATTTATCTGTAGGAATCTTCCAATAAACCATTGCTATCAAGACCACACTTCCAACACTATACTATGTTAGCTTCTTACTAAACAAGTTCGAATTGCAAGCCTCTTGTTCCATCTCTCTTGTTTAGCTTATAAACCACTGTGGGATCTACAATTAGACTCTTTTATTTGATATAAATCATGCCTTGATTTATAAGTTCCATGGTTAGAGTTTTTAAAATGAATACAAAGTCCCTTATGCGAGAAAAAATGGCGGCTATCGACAGGCAGCTCATAGCTGTCGACAGGCCAGCCTTTCTGAACTCAAGAAGTACTGGCACTGTAGCTAGTTGTTGACAGCCATCTTGTAGCTGTCGATAGATACAAACAGAACCAGCAACCTGAGCTCTGTCTGCTGCTATCTGTCGACAGCCCCTTCCTAGCTGTCGACAGCTACTATCCTGATCTGAATTTCTGCACTTTTTCATGTCTGAATCCATGCTAAAACTTCACCCTAAAAGCCAAGAAAGTTACCCTCTCATTTACCTTGGTATTTGCTGTTATACTACTGCAAAGTTTACCCACATTATGTACCTTAACCTCCCTTAAGTTATTCTTAAAGTTGGCAATTACGAGTAGTACTCCGATTGAGTCTATTCTTCAGTATTTAGTAACTGAGTTTATAAAACTTGACCACTTGAGAGTTCATATGTTTGAACACCTCATGAGATATGAATAATTTGTGACGACAAATGTGGACCTTCATTTTCTTAGGTTCTTATGTGATTTAAATCTTCTGAAGTTATTGGCTTTGAGTCATAACCCTGTCTCAACCAATTGTTTTTCTTATATTCTTGAACTCTGAACTACTTTGTCACCAAGATATTTGTATTAATTCTCAATCAAATCTCCCATTGGATTTCCAACTTCTGTTATACTCATGAAAAGGAATTTATGATTTGTAGACAGTGCTCTCTTCAAAGAGGGTTTAGGATCACTTGTAATAGCACCAACTACTTGTGATCAGCTGCGGGCGACAGTTTGTAAGTAAATCCAAGTCAATGGACTGACGATGGTGGGTAATAAAAAAATTATACCTCGTTCTTGCGCAATGAACAAGATCTAAGGTGCTGGAATTGCCTAGGCACTGAGGATATATTTACGTCTATATAGTAACCTCTTGAGAGCAGTGATGCCTATCGAATTGTTCTGAAATCAAGTATGATATGAATTCTAAAAGACAAGTATGACTTTTGTTCTGAAGTTCGTCTGAGCCTGTTATGAAGTTAACATTGGGCTAATGTTTATGTTAAGTATGAAATTCATGAGCAAATATTTTTTATCCTATATGCATTTTGTTGAATACTTACTCAGTTCTGAAATTGAAACTCCTACTCTATGCTTACTTACACCTACTGAGTCCTTTCGACTCATGCTTTTGTTTCCTCCAACCCTTTCAGTTTGAAGATGTGTATAATCTCAACTACATATGAATCCTAATTCCGCTGCAGATGATGAAGAAATGAAGAAGATTAGCATAGTTTAATGACTTCTTTTGAGATTTGTTGTACAAATAAAACTTTAGAGAAAGATGGCTTGGCTTTATGCAATTAATTGTGTTATCAGTTTATCCTTGTTGTATAACACTTGTAAAGGTGACTTTGTGAAAAGGTTTGCCAATTTTGCGCATTGCACGGATGTATCTACCCATAACGATTTTGTCAGAGTAACCCTCTTCCGATGGAGAGCTATGTAATGTGTGGTATATGTATGTGTGTGTGAAGTCGGAGGAGGGTGTTACATTTATTCTTTGACCAATGGTTTGATGTCTATTATATGCTCTGTACCCGTTTATTTGCAACTGCCTTACGTTCTGATATTCTGCGTCGGGGCGTGACAAAGGAAATGACATTCTGTCATCATATAAAGCGTGAATTTATGTGACATAAGTGAGATAAGTAGAGATACATCGTGCAGAGATATTGTTCTATCACAATAAATGTTGAAGACCACATGATACAGCAAGATGCACGGGAAGACTTGAAATCCACAGAGACTTGAAAATATATTTGAATAATATGTGGAATGTATCTTAAAGGAATTTAAATAAGGAAATCAACAGTTGTCTAAAACATAATCGTTAATAAAAGAGAGTTGATGTTTGGAGACAGTCTATGTGCAGAGAGAGTCGATGTTGATATGAAATCGATGATATAATCATAATCTGTGAGAGAATGTAATCAATGTTGAAACCATGTCGATGTGAACATAATCCATATATGAAATCGATGCTCTGTACAAAGTCGTTATTTAACTGAAGTCGTTGTTGTACTGAAATCAATGTGCTAATAAAATCGTTGTTTGAAACGAATTCGTTGTTCAAGTAAAGTCGTTGTTACGTATGAAATCGATGTTTAAGTAAAATCGTTGTAGAAATGAAGTCGTTCTTTCATATGAAGTCGATGTTCTATCGAAATCGATGTTTAAGTGAAACGAAGTCGATGTAGCAACGAAATCGATGTTGTACTGAGGAAATCGTTGTTTAAGTGAAGTCAATGTAGAAACAAAGTTGATGTTTCGAAACCGATGTTCTACTGAGGAAATCGTTGTTTAAGTGAAGTCGATGTTTCGAAATCGATGTTCTACTTAGGAAATCGTTGTTTAAGTGAACTCGATGTTTCAAATCGATGTTCTACTTAGGAAATCATTTTTTAAGTGAAGTCGATGTAGAACCGAAATCGATGTTTCAAATATGAAGTCGATACTTAAGTGAAATCGATATTTTCTATGAAATCGATGTTCTACTAAGGAAGTCGTTGTTTAAGTGAAGCAGTAATCGTTCTGAGCTTTTACAAGGAAGTCGATGTATACTTAGACAAAATATATGTAATAAGCTTCAAGTGGCAGTGAGTGTAGACAACTTAATGATTTTGTTTGAATTACTGCCTGTTGATAAACTTCATAAAATGTTGTTAGATAATACTTTACATGGTTTTGTTAATCACAAAAAATACATATAATTAATAATAAATTATATGGAGATGGACTGATCATCAATCTCCCCCTTTTTGGTGATGATAAAACATAAAGAATTGCATACATAACAAAGACTGAAATAAATTTTCGAAAAATTTTAAAGTATGTTATTTCATAACATTTTCTCCCCCTTTTTATCATTAAGCAAAAATAATTAGATAGACAGAGAATGAAGTAGAAAGAGACAAAGATAAATGGGAGCCAAGGAGGGAAATTTTATTCATTAGTGGGGGCAGACATGTAGAAGGCAGGTGACAGACTGGAAGCATGGCGAGTAATAAGCTGCCAAGCTTTGATTTCCTGATCTTCAAAAATATCTCTAAAGACACCCCAACTAATATTATATGATGGCCCCATCTCTAGACTTAGTCGCTTGATGTGGAGTAGTCTCTGCTCTTCAATGAAATAAGTATACTCCTGATTGCTAAGAGATGACTTGTAGGGACCAGCAGTTCCAAAACTTGCATACTGAAGGAATTTGTCAATTGAGAGAGGGTAGTGAAGATTGTGAGCAAGCAAATCCTTTCGCAGAGCTACATAAACCTTGTATCTTTCAATCCAGATTGAATAAGGATCTGAGACCAGGTTGACGGAGTTGAGATCCATGAACTTCTCTGGTGAAAGAGTGAGCTGATTGGACTATGCTAAGGAGGTGTTCAGCCTCTCAAGTTGAAAGGCTAACTCATGATAGACTCTACACCAGTCAGAATTGACAAATCTTTTAGACTCTGCCAGCAGTGGAGCTAAAACTGAAGACTTGATAAACCCTCTCTGATATTCCCTGAAGAGGAATCTGTGAAATGTAAGAGGAGCTCCCTTATGAACTAAAATTCGTGTCATAACTCTGGCAAATCTCTCAAAAATAATAGGACCCACATCAGAGTCCATAAGAAGAAAGTGGAGCTTAGGGAGAAAAACAACTTCAAGCATCTGTAAAGTTGCGAAGTCAACCTGAAGAGGGACATTGACTGGATTGACTGTGCGGAGCTAAGCAATGGCTCCCCTGAACTGGCCAAGCTGGACTTCTGGAAGGCGATTTACAAAGCAATAATATTGATACATCTGGAATTGCCTAACCAGTTTGATCTCCTTCTGAATGAAGGGACCCCAGGTTGATCTGTGCTGGCAGACAAACCACTCAGACAGGGTGAGAGGATGGTCTGAGGGTGGAAAGATGTTGGACCTGGCAACTTCAAATTTTCTGTAGATAGCTTTGTTAGCCCTGGCCCACTAATCCTTAGTCTTAGACTCAGTAGAAGAGAGAATTTTTGCTTGGTCAGGCTTGGGTATTAGAGAAATGGGAAGAATGATATTGAGATGTTCAGATAGATTTAGGTACAGGAGGCCAAAAGTGGTAGCAGTGGTGCACTTTTGGATATATTCAGCATATAAAGTTTTTCTTTTGTGGACAACAGAAAGAGAATACCACAAAGGAGGAAAGAGAATTTGATTGGAAGGGAAACAAGAGCTGTAGATGTCTTCCTTTTCTTAGAGGTAGGACTGGAAGAGGTTGAGATTCAGTCATGTGGATATGGGCAGAGACAGAAAGAACTGTGAGGAGGATGACTTCTTCAAACTCATCCTTGATGTCTTGCACAGCATGACGAACTATACTGGCACCCTCAGGAATGATAGTGATGAAAGAGGGTGGAGTAGGTGGATGAAGTGAAGCAAAAGATGAAGTAGGAGGAGGTTGAGTAGATGGTTCAGCAGAGGAGGGACCAGCTGAAGAGGAGGAGGCAGGAGGTACCTCAGAAGTTGTATGAGGAATGGAGGAGGAAGGGATAGGTGAGGAAGAGGAGGCAGTAGGGAAAGTAGTAGGAGAAGAGATATGTTTTGGAAGGGGTTTCTTGGAGGGTTTAGGAGCAGGCGGCAATGAAGGAAGTAGGTGGAGAGGAAGGGGATAGAGTCTGAAAACTAGAAGGGTCAGAAGGCCCTGGGGGCACAGCAGCTTCCTTTACAGAAACTTGAGGCCCGGTTGGCCCTGCCACTGATGCCACTTGCCCTGATGGCCCTGATGGCCCAGCTCCAACTTCTTCAACTACAAATGGCCCTGACTCTTCCACTGATGGCCCTGGTGGCCCTGATTCCTCAAGAGATGGCCCTGATGGCTCTGCAACATTTTGCATTGGTTCAGAAGGCCCTGATGGCCCTGCACATTCTTCTGGTACTGACTGAGTGTGAGCAGGAGGGGCTGGAGATGTTAAATGCACCCTCACAAAATTTGATAAGTCTGCCATCAACTTCTTCAAGCTGCCCAGCTCACTTCTCATCTCCTGGAGCTCAGATTTGACTACTCCAATTTCTTTGGCTTCTGTGCCCTAGCTGAGAAATATGGAAGTGACATCTGATTGCAAAGAGCACAAGATCTCTCCTTGAGCATTCAGTCTAGAAATGACTAGCTCCAAATGAACATATACCTTCTTCTTCCTGGATCTGTGGTGTGCCTTTCTGGTGAGTAAGGGAATTCATATGGCAACACCCTTTCCTTTTGCTCCAGAGCCAACAGTAGGCTCATCATCTTCATCTGAAGTGTCTTCAACCAGACCTTCTTGAAACTGGTCTGCAGGGGCATTAGCAGTAGGCTCCCCCTGAATATCTAGCTCCCCTGAGCAGAGCATCTGCCATTTGAACATCCTCAATGTGACCTGGTGCCGGGAAGGATAATCTTATTTTGAAATTTATTATTATTTTTCAGTTACGTACAAATATATCTGTTACAAATTACACATACCTAGTTCCCTTCTAAGAGACATAAATCTCTCTTCAGGTAATACTTTTGTAAAGATATTGTAGACACGCAAATTCGGCTCCACGCGGGCAAATTTCATATTGCGCCATAGTTCCACAAATGGCCTCCATTTTTCCTTGAAAGAGTATTTTCTCATCATTTTGGATCATCCCCATTTTTCCTGTACCCCGGACGTGATTCAGGATACCATGGCGTATCGCGACAGCCTTCATGGGTGCAACCTTAACGCGGCCCACAAGTCGACAGTGATTATATCTTAACGCGTCGCCCTGCACAAGCGACAATGAATTCTTATAGTATTTATGGAAACTGCTCCTTCCATGAACGTGTCCGCCATAGGTGACGCGATTCCAATTTCATTTCCAATAGAATTTCCATAAATAAATTAGGAAAGCTTATCGCGTCGTGCTTAACCGATGCTATCTAGTTTATAGTTGCGTCCGGCCGCCGGAGGACGCGATTCAGAAATGATTCAATATGGCCCGGAAAGTCATCGCGCTCAGACCCATAATCATGAGAAAATCTTGTATTCGCATCCTGTCAGTAGATGCGATGTTAGAAGGTCAAATCCTAAAAAACTTCCAGTCGACAAGCACATTTATGAGCTGATTGCCTCGAAATTGCCTCTAAGGTAATCGCGTCGGTCATGGCCGCCGCGTTTTTAGTCGCGGCAGCCTTAGCGGATGCGACTCCTTTCCTTATCGCGATGTCCTGACAGGACGTGATTTAGAGACATGACGGCAATCATGTGCATGTCTCATCCAAGTTGACCTTTTGAAATGCGGCTTGCCACCCAGATGTGTTTAGATCCAAGTCGCGGCCTGCCGACCCGACGCGATTCAAGTCGCGGCCTACCGGCCAGACGCGATTCAAGTTTTTACCTCTATAAATTGACCCCCGAGGGTCATTTGTAATGGGGGGTTCCAAGAAGCGGCGAATCCATGCCCGTTCGTCCCGAGGGGGTTCCAAGAAGCGGCGAAGCCATGCCCGTTCATCCCGAGGGGGTTCCAAGAAGCGGCGAAGCCATTCCCGTTCGTCCCGAGGGGGTTCCAAGAAGCGTCGAAGCCATGCCCGTTCGTCCCGAGGGGGTTCCATGAAGCGACGAAGCCCTGCCAAATCTCTGCCTCGACTCCGGCCCAGGACGGATTTCTACCTCGCATCAATCCACGTTGTCCTTCCCCGGAGTCCGGTGCTGTTGTCTCCTTCCATTCCACGCGTGAGGTGGGAGCGTCTTCCTCCACGTCCACCATAAATTCGGAAACGGCCCGTCCACGCCGCTCAAATTTGGGGAAGCACCCCCTCACCTTTCTCTTTCCTTTTGTCTCCACTTCCTCCAGGCCCACGTGGTCTTTATATTTCATCTCCTCGGGCCGTACGTGGCCCTCTTTTAATCCTTTTACACACATGCATGCATACACACACACCTACGTTTAGGGGTTTAAAGCACCCCCGGTAAGTACGCCTCCATGTTCTTTATTCTTCATTTTATTTATTTAGGACGTATACTACACGTGGCTAATCCCGCTTTCTTTACTTTTCTTTATTATTTTGTTAGGGTAATCAAATTCGGAAACGCCTCTACTGCGGCCGGTCGTGTTCGTAGAGAGAAGAGAGGACCCACATCATCCCCTGCTCAATCTCCCCGCTAAAAAAGGTACGCTCACGATCACTCCTTCTATCTCGCACCCCTCGCCTTGCAATCTCCATTCGGCACCCTCACACGCCTGGCGATCACGATCTTTTTACTTTCCGCATTTTCCCGCTCATTCTCCACCCCTCTTTGTGGGCTTACTGTTCTTCGTCCCCTCGAAAAGGAGCAAAAAATATAACCTACAAATTGGTGATCACGGTGGGACTTCTTATTGCGTTTCCCTTTTGATTACCCCCTCCTCTGTGCCCCACGTGGCACTTTTCTTTCATTTTCTGCTTTAAAAGGATGTTGTGTGTTTAGTTTTTGTTTTTAGTTTCTTTTTCTATACATATCTGGCTTTCCTGCGCTTCTTCTTCTGTCCTTGGGTGGCTAATGGAATCACATCCAACACAGAGGACACGTTTATAACGCGTCCACTGTGTTGGACGTGTTTCGTTTTGTTGTTGCGGTGGCCAAAGCCGACGCGTTCAGCTCCCTTGTCGCCGCGGCCTTAGCTGATGCGTTCCTGTTGTCGCAGCGGCTAAGCCCGACGCATTTCTTTACTGCTTTTTTCTTGCTTTCCATTTTCTTCTCGGGTGCCTGTTTGGAGTCACGTCCCACGCAGAGGATGCGATTCACTGCTTGAGAACGCGGCCGGCAATTCGGACGCGTTCCTACTTCTTATCACGGCAGCAGAGGCCGACACATTTTTGCCTGACATTGACCGTCCACAGGGACCTGTTCGCGGTTCTGACAGCCTTCGGTGGCTTGCAGATCCGCGTCCTGGTGACTGGACGCGATTCACAGTGCTGACAGAAACGCGCCCCTTCTGCCATTTTTGCTATAAAATGCTGCATACATGGCATATTGCATCGGTCAGGGGACCTCCTTCCCTCATATCCTAGGCTCCACATGCCCTTTTGGTGAAGGCAAGCTCTCCATTGGGCATTCCGTCCTTTTAGACTAGCGAACCTTCTCCCGGAATCCCATAAGACTCCGTACCCTGTGGATTCCCTCACGGCGGACCGAGCTGGCAATACCCTTTCGTTGACTCGGGTTTAGACATCCACTGTGTGGTGAGAGGTGAGCTTAGTTATACCCCGAAGTTTTAAACTCAACCCAACTAGGATCTCATCTGGAGTGACACGATATTATTCAATCCATTTAAATAATTGTTCAAACTCCTAAAAAAACAAGTGCTAAGCATCACAACTTGTTTGAACCATCATGACTGATTAATCTTTGTTCAACCTTGTTTGCTTGCTTGCCTTATTAAAAATGGACCAATATCATCATGTTGGATTTGATTATATGGACTATGAGGATAATTCAAGCGTCCAACCATTTCAATCCCATGTCCATCCATTTCACCACCGTGAGGGATAGCCTTCCACCTCATATGGTTACGTGCGCACACCGCGTACTAGCCTATCTGATGTCCCTTCACACATCACTCCAATCAAAACCCGGCAAGAGCCTTCCCCCCATCATGATCCAACAGTCCAAACTATCCTGCATGCACTCGATCAACTCACCCCTCAACAACTTAATCTGATCCAATCTTTAGTTGAGGGTGTGACTCCTTCTCCTTCTCTTTCTCCCAGGCACCCACCTTTGTATATTCCCGCGACTTCGCCACATACCTCTGTACATTCTCCATCGCTTCGGCCCCCTGGCCATTTGCACTCCCGTGCTCCAGTCTGAACAGACCACCCCTTGGGAAGGCCCGTTAATTCAAGGCCACCCCCATGTACTCCCTCACATGCCCAGCGGCAACCCATCACTCCACTCCAGAATGTTCTTCTCCAGAAATTGAACCATCTGGAGGATCAAATCAATAAAATTTCCAATTCCAAGGGTGACCCCATTGCCGCCATGCCGCCCCTCCCTCAAATTTACATACATCCTTCGGAGATGTCGTCATACCGACTGTACAATGGCACGGGTAACCCCTACCTCTATGTCAAGGAGTTTCTCTATGAGTCTTCGCATTGGCAGCAAGACCCCATTACTTTGGCATATTTATTTAGAAAATCTCTTGACAGCCTTGAACTCGAATGGTTCTACTCCTTAGAACCAAGTGAGGCAGGAGACTTCCGCCCCCTGCACAAAAAATTCCTTCAGAGGTACAAAGACCGCGTCAGCCCTTATCTGTCTATCACGGATCTAGCATCCGAGAAGATGGGGGCCAACAAGGCATTTGTACAATTTGCTGACCGTTGGAGGTCAATGGCCACTCACCTGCAGCGTGAGCTCTCGGAGTCAGAGCAAGTTAAAATAATCATTTTCAACTCTACTCCGAGGTTCAAGCACATCTTGGCCATCAACTAAATCACCTCCATAGAGGAGCTCTATGACTGGGGACGTTACATTCAAGCCCATTTAATGGATTCCCCGATCGTGGAGCTATTTGCTCAAATTAAACCGAGAAAGAACGGATCAGTGGACGCCATCCACCATCCACCTCACCACCATACAACATACACCCCATGTGTACCTCCACAAACCCCCATTTACCACAACATGCTGCCACCCATGCGTCCATTGATTCGTCCTCCTCGTACTCAACAATCTCTAACTGGGCCCTACGATGCCCCTATTTTTAATGAAGAAGCTGTCGTGCCCTACATTGCACCTGCTCCGGCACCCATGCCAGCTCCCATGCCCCACCGCAACAACTACAACAACCTCCATCACAGCCTGTTGCTCGGGCTGAAGTTGCCAATACCGAACCCACCCAGGAAACCACTTGGTGCTACGACGATGAACCTTCCGAGGTCATGTTCGTACGCTATTTACCTACATCCCCCACATTACCTTCCATTGTCATTAAACCTCCCATGATTAAGCCTCCACCCATCATTACACCAACCACTGTACCTGCCACTACGCCAGCACCATTGGCAACCGAACCTGAGCAAATCTTCCCCTTCATACCTATCGCGCCTCCACAGGCCATACAACCTCCCATTACACCCACCATATCCACCCCCATCCAACGGAGCGGGTGCAAACATTTAAGGAGCTGTAAGCGTCAGTAAAAGAAGGAAGTCCCGAGACCAGGCATGCTTTTGGAACTCCAAGATTATATTCCTCGCATGCCGATCATTGTCAATATACCAGGCACATTTACCGAGCGGGAGTTCTCCCCTCCAATCATGGCCATCAAGAGGCCTTCTAAATCAATGCCAATCATACTCGTTGCCAGCTGGGTTTATTTTAAAATACTCATAGGGAATCTCTCCCTCCGAGCCCTCATGACCCCTCACACCGTTATTGTGAACCTTCCCACTCTAGTGAAGGGATCAGCTTTTCATATTGTGCTCATGCACTCCAACGCCAGATCATTGGCACAATCTATTGTTCAAGGGGTCGTGCCCCCTTCTATATCAAACAGTTTACAATATTTGGGCACGGTCCCCTCTTTGTTACTTCCAACTCTACCGGTGGAACTCCCCACCCTTTCATTCAACTACATTCTAAGGGAGTTGCCACTGTCGCTTGAAACTCCGACGGAAGTCAACCCTCCAATCATTGAGAGCTGCTCAATCCCTTGGAGAAGAGTAAGATCATCTGCCTACTGGGCAAAATTTATGAGGAAATACCTAAGGGTTAGAACGCCGATTCCCAAGCGGAAGCCTAAGCACCGGGCAAGGCAAAAGACCAGGGGGTCTCCTCCATCTTTTTCATTTTCTTTCCAATCATCGTTTGTGCTTCTCAGCACCTTCCCGTGGGTTCTCCACATTCCCTCCCCACGGGAGGCATTTTATCTTCATCTTTTTTACAATCCATCCTCTTGCACTGGGCATCGCATCCCTTTTTGTACTCCTTACTCTCCCTTTCGTGCCCTATGTGGCACATCTCCTTCCAGTACCCCACGTGGCACATCTCATTCCAGTGCCCCACGTGGCACATCTCCTTCCCGTGCCCCACGTGGCACATCTCCCTTCAGTGCCCCACGTGGTACAACTCCTTCCAGTGCCCCACGTGGTACATCTCCTTCTTGTGCCCCACGTGGCACATCTCCTTCCCGTGCCCCACATGGCACAACTCCCTCTTGTGCCCCACGCGGAACCTCTCCATCTTGCGCCCCACACTGCGCGCCCTCCTTTCTAGCACCTCGCGGCCCGCTTTTTTCTTTCTCTCCTCCGGCCCCGCGGATTCTTTTCCTCTTTCAAGGCACTGCGCCCTCCTTCTTCTGCAATCCCCTCCGGCCCTGCCGGAGTCTCCAAAATCTTTCCTCCACTCTCTCCTCGTCGCCTTTAATCGGGTCCTTCGACCCTTCTCGCATTGTTTTCGGGGTTTTAGCCCCCACTCGTCATTTTAATTCCAAACAAAAAATGTAAATTCTTGTAGGCCCCAGAGTCTCGCCCCAATGCTGGGCATTCATCCTCCTTTTACCTTCCAAACTCTTACTATATTGAAAATCCAAAAAAAATGAATATTCAGCATTGCCATGCCGTCGCAGCATCTCTGTGATAAGAATCCTGCGCCGGGAGTCCAAAATTCCCTCCCGGGTTATTAAGGATTGCCCTTAGCACGGGCACTTGCACACACTTCACACCGTAAGCCGATTGCTCCCGGTAGACACCGTCACTATCGCAGCCACGCCTGAAAGGCACAAAATATATGTTTCTCCTCCTATTCAGCCGAAGTATGGGTAGTAGAGGTAGTCTGGGAAGGCAACCAACCCAAAGCACCTCCATCATCGGAGAACGTCTCCAAAATGGGCAAAGTCAAATGACCAAGAAAAATCAAAGTCAAAATACATGTCAAGAGTGGCAAAGCCCCCGCAGAGATCCAAATGGACCCGGCTGTATGCATGCAAAAAAATCAAAAACCAAATCAATCATAATAGGGCATGGCAAAGAGTGGCAAAGTTCCCACGGAGATCCAAATGGACCCGGTCGTACGCATATCTCTACAATCAAATGGTCATCACTCAAGATTCCAAAATAATTTAAAAGCCCCAGTGCTTAATGAGACTGAACCTTCTGACGGTTGTGCCAAGGAAGGAAGTCAAACCCAACTCCTCAATACCCATACAAAGCTTATCTCCAAGTTTTCTTCCCTTCTCCCTGCTAGACTTAGTCGTCTTTTCAGGCATGGCTTTGGTGGTAACACTATCAAACCAGTGCAATTAGCCCGTGGGCGCCACGTTAAAACGTACGTCCTACTCTGGGCATTCCTTAATAGCACGGGAGGTAACAAAGACCCCACCCTCGCCAGTCAGCTTTTATAACCCTAAAGTCTCTATGGCATGGTAATATTTTCAAAATCCAAAAAAATAATATATATACTTCCAAAATCAACAAAAATAAAATATTTTCAAAATCCATAAAAATCCAAATATTTTCAAAATCTCCATAAAAATTCGAATACTCTCAAAATCACAAAAAAAATTCAAATATTTCCAAAATCCACAAAAATTTTGAATCCAAAAATTCACAATGGTATTGCACATGACAAGCACATTACCTCTTGTCTGTGTCAGATCGCATCACTTCTTCCAATCATGGGTTCCTCCCATCCTGAACTCCAAACTCCTTGGCCAGAGATCACCTATCCTCATGGTTAAAAACAAACTGAATGAGCTATTTATTTAAATGCTTTATTAAAGCTCCAAGTCATGCTTTGAATGTTTCCCATGATATTTGTTTTTTGGCTAATGGGTTTTGAGCGCAGGATTCGAGTTACCTCATCTGGCGCTACATCAAGCTGCAACTACTGCCCCCACCATCAAATTATCTATATGTATACCTTTAGAGCACACTAAGGACCTTATGGCTCTAAGGAATCTGGGATTTGAGTTTCCCTCTAACAAAAACAATGATTATCCCAGAGGATCCTTAGCCGCACGGATAGGCCATTACGCTTGGCACGTGAGGACGATGGACCCATGCATAAACCCCGGTCCTGACTCAACGCCATCGTGATAATATTATTCTTGGTTATTTTCGACTCTATTTTTCTTTTAGCCTAGCATACATGCATATTGAAATCTAAGTGGAAAACCACTCTTCCAATGCAATTTGAGGGCCATCCGCACCCTAAACTCTAATGCAATTTAAAATATTCCAATCCAGGTCGAATACCCAACTCCCTTTGTTGTCGCCTCCTTTGAGTGTTGGTGAAAGACTCTCATCAGGTGGCAGCCACCCAATGATTACGCTTGTCTATTTTTCACCTTGGCGTCTACTTTTCAGTCCGCTCCCGATGCACTCCACTTCTCTACGCTTCATTCCATTTCACTCCACTTCATTTCATTACACTCCACTTCGTGTCCGTTCGCTTTGCTCCCCTGCAAAGCAGACGCCAATGCGTGGCAACTGTAGACACACGAATTCGGCTCCACCGCGGGCAAATTTCATATTGCGCCATAGTGCCACAAATGGCCCTCATTTTGCCTTGAAAGAGTGTTTTCCCCATCATTTTGGATCATCCTCATTCTTCCCCGGTGCTTCCCCTTCATTTCCGGAACCCCTCGGGTATTATAAGCATCAATTTCTTGTCGCGACGGGTCTTCGAAGCGCGATCATGCTGTCGCGATGGGTATGCCAGCCGCATTATGAACGGCGTCCAGTACCCCGGACGCGATTCAGGATACCATGGCTTATCGCGACGGCCTTCATGGGCGCAACCTTAACGTAGCCCGCAAGTCGACCGTGATTATATCTTAACGCGTCGGCCTTGCACGACGTGACAATGAATTCTTATTTTATTTATAGAAACTGCCCCTTCCATGAACACGTTCGCCATAGGCGACGCGATTCCATTTCCATTTCCGACAGAATTTCCATAAATAAATTAGGAAAGCTTATCGCGTTGTGCTTAACCGACGCTATCTAGTTTATAGTTGCGTCCGGCCGCCCGGACGCGATTCAGAGCCGATTCAATGTGGCCCGAAAAGTCGTCAAGCTCAGGCTCGTAATCATGAGAAAATCTTGTATTCGCATCCTTGTCAACAGACGCGATTTAGAAGGTCAAATCCTAAAAAGCTTCCAGTCGACAAGCGCATTTATGAGCTGATTGCATCGAAATTGCCTCTAAGGTAATCGCGTCGGTTATGGCCGCCGCGTTTTAAGTCGTGGTAACCTTAGCGGACGCGACTCCTTTCCTTATCGCGGCATCCTGACGGGACGTGATTCAGAGACATGACGGCAATCATGCGCATGTCTCATCCAAGTTGACCTTTGAAATGCGGCCTGCCACCCAGACGCATTTATATCTAAGTCGCGGCCTGCCGACCCGACGTGATTCAAGTCGCGGCTTGCCGGCCAGACACGATTCAAGTTTTTACCTCTATAAATTGACCCCCGAGGGTCATTTGTAAGGGGGGTTCCAATAAGCGGCGAAGCCATGCCCATTCGTCCCGATGGGGTTCCAAGAAGCGGTGAAGCCATGCTCGTTCGTCCCGAGGGGGTTCCGCGAAGCGGCGAAGCCCTGCCAAATCTCTGCCTCAACTTCGGCTCAGGAGGATCTTCTACCTCGCATCAATCCACATCGTCCTTCCCTGGAGTCCGTCGCCGTTGTCTCCTTCCATTCCACACGTGAGGCGGGAGCGTCTTCCTCCACGTCCACCATCAATGCGGCAATGGCCCATCATGCCGCTCATATTTGGGGAAGCACCCCCTCCCCTTTCTCTTTCCTTTTGTCTCCACTTCCTCTGGGCCCCACGTGGCTTTTTATATTTTCATCTCCTCCGGGCCGTACGTGGCCCTCTTTTAATCCTTTTTACACACATGCATGCATACACACACACCTACATTTAGGGGTTTAAAAGCCACCACCCGGTAAGTACGCCTCTATGTTCTTTTATTCTTTCATTTTATTTATTTAGGAATGTATACTACATGTGGCTAATCCCCTCTTTCTTTACTTTTCTTTGTTTATTTTGTCAGGGTAATCAAATTCGGAAAACGCCTTCTACCGCGGCTGGCTGTGTTCGTAGAGGAGGAGAGGACCCACATCATCCCCCGCGCAATCTCCCTGCTAAAAAAGGTATGCTCGCGATCAATCCTTCCATCTCGCACCCCTCTTTGTGCAATCTCCATTCGGCACCCTCGCGTGCTGGCGATCACGATCTTTTTACTTTCCACATTTTCCCGCTCATTCTCCACCCCTCTTTGTGGGCTTATTGTTCTTCGTCCCCTCGAAAAGGAGCGAAAAACATAACCTACAGATATCTGCTAACTGATTTTGAGTATCTACAAATGAAATATTAATGTTACCATTAGCTATATAATCTCTAATAAAATGATATCTGACCTCTATATGTTTCGTCCTGGAGTGTTGTACTAGATTTTTTGTGAGATTTATTGCACTTATGTTGTCACACAGCAACGGGATGGTCTTGATGTGCAATCCATAGTCCTCAAGCTGTTGTTTGATCCATAAGAGTTGAGTGCAATAGCTCCCAACAGCTACATATTCAGCTTCAGTTGTTGATAGTGCTACTGAATTTTGCTTCTTTGAACACCAGGAGATCAAACATCCTACAAGAAATTGACACCCACCACTGGTGCTTTTTCTATCTACTTTGCATCCAACATAGTCAGCATCTAAATATCCAATTAAACTAATTTCACAGGTTTTAGGATACCATAAACCGAGGTCATGAGTCTTGGCTAAATATCTAAAGATCCTTTTGACATATATTAAATGGGATTCCTTAGGATCAGATTGATATCTTGCACACATGCATACACTAAATAAAATGTCAGGTCTACTAGTTGTTAGATAAAGCAATGAGCCAATCATACCTCTGTATAGTTTCTGATCAATTTTCTTACCTTCCGGATCACTGTCTAACCTGGTGGAAGTGCTCATGGGAGTGGATAGTGATTTGGCATTCTCAAATCCAAATTTCTTCAATAGTTCCTTGGTGTATTTTGTTTGACAAATGTGAGTTCCTTCATTGCTTTGCTTGATTTGTAATCTAAGAAAATAGTTGAGTTCTCTCATCATGCTCATCTCAAATTCTCCCTGCATGAGCTTTTCAAAATACTTGCACAAAGACTCATCTGTAGATCCGAAAATAATATCTTCTACATAGATTTGCACAAGTAATATATTTTTGACATTTGATTTAATGAACAATGTGCTATCTACCTGTCCTCTAGAAAAACCATGATTTAGTAAAAATGTACTGAGTCTTTCATACCATGCTCTAGGTGCTTGTTTTAAACCATATAATACTTTATGCAATTTGAAAACATGATTTGTAAAATCTGAATCATCGAAGCCAGGAGGTTGTTCCAAATAAACTTCCTCCTTTATAAAACCATTTAAAAATACTAATTTTACATTCATTTGAAAAAGTTTTAAATCTAAAACAGATGCATAAGCAAGTAATATTTGAATAGCCTCTAGTCTAGCTACTGGTGCATAGGTTTCATCAAAATCTATGCCTTCTTCTTGGGAATAGCCTTGAGTAACAAGTCTAGCCTTGTTTCTAGTGATCACACCAGCTTCATCCAATTTGTTCCTGAACATCCATTTTGTGTCAATCACAGGATGATCTGATGGTTTAGGAACAAGGGACCAAACCTGATTTCTCCTGAACTGATTAAGTTCATCTTGCATGGCTAAAATCCAAGATTCATCAGATAGTGCTTCATTGACTGCCTTTGACTCTATTTGGGATACAAATGCTAAATAATTGAAAGGTGTGGGGAATCACCTAAGACTGTAATCTAGAAGGGGGGTTGAATAGATTACTACCGATTAAAAACAATTTACCCTTCTTTTCGATGTTAACATTGACTTGAGAAAAGCTTAAACAGATAGAGATCGAATTCTAGCTTTGGTGTGTGTGCTGATTGTGATTAGCAGATTAGAAACCTATCTAGCATGTGAACAATCAAATGTGCCTACCAAACATCTACCGTGAAAACGTGCAAACCACAAGACACGAAGATTTAAGGTGGTTCGGAGTACACAACTCGTGTATCCTACGTCCACCGTCCACACACACACGTAGAAAGACTGCTTATAGAAGCGAGTTCAACCCACAATCACACATGCACGGTGTCTGAGGCAAACACACACACAGAACTACGACACACATGTGGATCAAGCACAAGGGATGCTTAAACCACTACCACACACACAGATTAATAGAAACAGAGAAAAAGAAGAGTTCTGAGTTGAAAGATCAAATCTAGGAGTGAACTCTTCGATGTGGTCATCCAGAAGAACTTTATGCTTCGTGTTGATGATGATCAGATGATGTAGACGAAGCTTGATTCGTGGACAAACCGACTTCAACTCCTCATTCTCGAAGGATCTTCCTGGAGTAGCAGGAGGGTTGAAGCAGAGCAGCAGAGAAAGAGCCTTTCTTCTTGGCCTTTGCTTAGGGTTTTGATATGGAGGCTCCTTGCTGCGAAAATACCTCTATATAATCTATATATAGTGGTGTCCAAGTATGGAGAGTCGTGCTTAAAGGGAACACCCTAATATAGATCATATTCTATCACGTTTCTGACTTATCCCTGCGTCTGTCGACAAGTGCTTCATAGCTGTCGACAAGTACTGCTGACATCTGGTTTCCAGAACCATGTTGTTGCTGGAAAACTGGATTTGTCGACATGCGATTTTGGTGCTGTCGACAGGCAACCTATATGTAACATCGCACGTTTTTCGGATCTTCACGGATCCATGTTTAGTGGGTTTGGTGGCCAATGTGTGGCCCATTAGTTCGTGTTTCTGGTGTTTGCGCGGTTTGTGAGCCTTCGGGGGCCGGTAGTTGGGCCCAAAGTGCTCACAGGTTTTGTGCCTGTGATCGCGACAAGGGGTTACGTCGCGTTAAGGTAGCGACAGCCCTGGTCGTCGTGATCTCGTTATCGTGGTTTGGCGGTCTTCGTCTGCAAGGCTGCCGCGTGTCGCGCGCTGGGCAGTCAGCTGACGTCGACAGTGGGAAAACGATGCCCTAGTCCGTCGTGACAAGGTCGAGACGGGGAGGTACGTCGCGATCCCAACCGCTGGACGTTTTTAAGAAGTTTCGGCCGAACAGAGCTTCCACAAGCTCTGCTCGACTAGGAGGGGCTACTGCGGAGCTCCCTCGGGTGAATTCGGACTTCTGGAGGTGGTTTTGGTGCGCTCTCGCCGCGAGGACGTTGCGTGGAGCGGGGGAGACGCCGTGCCGTGCATGGTTTTCATGTTCTTCACGGAGGTAGGGAGATTCCACCATGTTTGATTGCGTGGATTGCATGTAGTGCGTATTCGATTGGTTTAATGCATTAAGAACAATAGATAGCATGCTAGTTTATACATTAAAGCATGAAAAATGGAAATTAAAGGTGGTTTGCGTGGATTGTGGGGGAAATCTAGAGAAGGGTTCTCGGATTAGGGTTTCGCCTGTGAAGGCGACAAACCCGGCTGTCGCGACCAGGTCGCGACAGGCCGACCCGTCGTGACACAGTTTCCCTATCGCGCCATGTCGGGGCGTCGTGATCAGAAGGCGACATTGTCTTCTGTCGCAACCACAGCCGAGTGAGCTTGTGGTGGTTGTTTTATCCGGTAATTGTTTAAGTATTGTGCATGGCAATGCTAGTGAAGCATTGGCACTTGTAGTACTTATGAAGCGTGTCGTTTATGTGTTATTTATGTGATAAAGATGGTGCTCATAAAGTTAGCATGTTTTACATGGTTGACGCATTGTGCACACTATGAGTGTGTTGTGCATGTGGTATTCACCGGGTTTGAGTGCCGTGCATGAGTGTGCATGGCTAGTGGTTTGACGTTATGATTATTGTAATATGATTTGTATAGTTAGTTTGAGGTGATTGGGCAGTGAAGGTCATGTGTGGACCTAGCCCTAGTCTATTGTTGTCTTTTAAAGAGTATTATAATGATTTATGTGTTAAGTAGTGTGTGTTGCCATAGAGGTCACGGAGTGACCAATGACAGGCAAGGTTGTGTTGCGCTGTTGTGATCCCAGTGTGTACTAGTATGAGATGGTTTGGAGGTCACATGGTGACCAATGATAGGCCAGATTATGAATGGCTACTGTGGTTCATATGTGTGTCTGTGTGGGATAGCTTGTAGGTCACAGGGTAACCGGGGACAAGTTAATCCCAACATTTGTACCGAGGTTTGTAATAAAGAATATGTAAGTATATATATATGTCGTGGTTTGTGCATTGCTGAGTGTGGTGGTCGGGCGCCTATTCCAGAATACCTCTACAGTCGGGTACCCCAGGTTATGTGTAAGCCAAGCACGTGTGTTTGTTGTGCTCAGGGTTTGTCCCGGTACTTGTGTGGTACCGTCGAGGTATGTGTCGTCTGTCCTGGACACCCTCACTCCTGTGTTTGAGTTGTACATCCGGCTGAGGGAAAGACGACAGAGGACAGCGACTTGTGTTGAGCTGGTTTTACGTTTGGTCGCTTGTAGCGTGCTCGTGGTTGGGGGTACGGACACCAGTAGACGTACTGGGCCCCAGCTAGTCCTGTTACCAGTGCCTCACTTTAGGGAGCTTGGGCCTGAGTCCCTAAAGGTGCCAGGCATGGGCCTACAGTATGTGAGGCTATAGGTATTGGTGGTGTTTGTTAGTCTGCACAGTTAGTTGCTTGACTTGTGAGTTTGTGGAGCCGTACCTGGACTGAGGGTCCATGGTTACGAGACTGAGAGGTAGCTCTTGTGTTATGTTGTCCGGGTTGGATACTGGTTTGATTAGCCAGTAGTCTTTTTCCGTTTGTGTGGCTTGTCGTGTTGTGTGAGCTTGTGCTCCCTCGGGGTATATCCCAGGTAGTTGTACTTTTTAATTGGACATGTAATAATGTATTGGGACAGTTGTAAATTGTTATATGTAGATATGAGCACATATACTTTCTTGTGTCTTATACTATAGTTGTAGTCTTTTATATTCTTACTGGACATGTGTGTGAGATATCCCTTGCGAGACTTCGGTCCGTTCGCGGGAGGCGGATCTGGATATGGAGCCTTAATGAGCATAGATATCCAGAGCCGTCACACTATATCTGTCGACAGACACACTCCAGCTGTCGACATTTACTGCTTTTTAAGTGCTCCTAGAAGCTTGATTGTTCTATCTTGGTCTATCTGTCGACACATGCCTTGGGGCCTGTCGACGGGTGAGCACTTGTTGTGTTTTTCCAGTCTTTTGCACTTGACTTTGGTTGTTTGTCTTGTGTATTCATTCACACCTACATGAAAACCATTCCAAGTGAAATAGAATGAATACAAGGATAGTCATAAAAGCATGTTTTCATTTATGCATTTCTTTCATATCTTGATCATGTCTATCATTGTTTACAACATCAATGCAATATCAATTAAGTCATTCATCATCAAAAACATTAAGCACAATCATCATACACATTTGAACTCAACAATAATCACATGGAATAATATTACCTCTAGTTCTTACCCCAACTGATGGATCTCTAATGATATTGTCTATTGGGTGATCCTTTTTGTACCTCCATTCCTTTGGAAGATCATCATGAATAATATTCTTCTGTTGTAGTTCTTCCAAGGGTGGATCTTCATCATCTTTGATGGTTATTTCTTTCAGCTTCTTGGATTGGTTTTATGCATCTTCATCATCACTACCAATATCCTTTCTCAAGGAGGGGTTAGACTCATCAAAAATAACATGCACAGTTTGTTCAATTAATAAAATTCTTTTATTGAAAACTCTATAACCTTTAGGTTTAGAAGTGTACCCCATAAAAATACATTCATCAGATTTGGGATCCAACTTACCAATGTCTCTCTTACCATTGTTGTGAATGAAGCAAGGACATCCAAACGTTCTGAGATGGATGATCTTGGGCTTCCTTTGCTTGTACAGCTCGTATGCAGTCTTCTTCAGAATTGGTCTAATCATCACTCTATTAATGATTTTGCAAGCTTTGTTAATGGCTTCTGCCCAGAAACATCTTGGAAGATTATACTCAGATAGCCTTGTTCTTGTCATATTCAAAAGTGTTCTATTCTTCCCCTTAGCTACACCATTTTGCTGTGGTGTTCTTGGTGTTGAGAAATTATGTTCAATCCCTAGATCATCACAAAATTCTGCAAACATGTCATTCTGAAACTCTCCTCCATGATCTGATCGGATACTGATGATGTTGTACTTCTTATCTTTCTAAACAAGTTTGCTGAATAACTTCACAAAACTCTCAAATGTGTCATCTTTATGCTCAAGAAATGATACCCATGTAAATCTGAAATAATCATCCACTATAACAAATCTGAAATTCTTTCCTCCCAAGCTGGTTGATCTCATTGGTCCAAATAAGTCCATATGAAGCAGTTCTAGTGGTTTGGAGGTAGTGACTATTGTCTTGGATTTGAAAGAAGATTTTGCATGCTTTCCTTTTGCACACGGTTCACAGATGTTGTCTAGTCTTAAGTTTATCTTAGGTAGACCTTCCACTAGATCATGTTTGATGAGCTTTCTTATTCCATCCAAGCTGCAATGACCCAATCTTCTGTGCCACAGTTCAGCATTCTGCTCTTTACTTGCTGCTAGACAGATGTCTTGATCCTTTAACTCTTCTAGATGTAGTACATATAGATTCTTTTCTCTGCTTGCTTCAAAAATAGTTGAACCATCCTTGATGATCAAACACTTAGATTCTTGAAATTTGATCTGATGACCCTTGTCGCACAATTGACTGATGCTGTTAAGGTTGTGCTTGAGTCTCTAGATGCATAGAACATCTTCCATCAGGACTCTATCTTGGCTTCCAATGGATCCGCAACCAATTACTGACCCTTTTCCATTATCACCATAGGTTACCGTACCTTCTTCATCTTTGATATGCGAGAACAGTTTCTTGTTACCTGTCATACGCCTTGAGCACCTGCTGTCCAGGTACCACTTTGATGCTCTAAGACTTCCCTGCAATAAATCAATGAGATTTAGGTACCCAAGTTCTTTTGGGTCCGGGTTAGTTAGCTTCTTTACAGTTTCTTTTCGGAATCCATTTTAAGTGTTTGGTTGTACATGTTATTTTAGTGTGACTTAATTTATTACAATGAGTACATCAAGGGATATTGTTTATTATCTTGTTTGGTTTATGGTCTTTATTGTTATTTGATTTATAGTTAGGATGTTGTTCAGCTATGAATTTTGGCGTTGGATAGATTTTAGGATGAATGACAGTTTCTTCATTATCTGGTGGAGTATATCCTAAACTATATTTTTTCTTACCTGATCTTCTTACTCCTTTTAATATTAAGGAAGATTTTCCATTTATGAATTTCTCAATTGTAGATGTTGAATATTCATTATTTTTTGTTAGTGTGTTAATTTCACTTTTAAGTTTGCTTGTGGTTTCCTAATTTTCTAAGTTTGATATCTTTCATTTTTAGTTTTTACATCTTCACATAGCAGTTCATTTCCTCTTTTCAGTTCAGAAATTTTTTTTCCTAATTGTTCAGTTTCAGACTTTAGATCTGAGTTAGTTATTTCAAGGCATGCATAATTTATCTTAGTTGTTTTTAATAGCTTACAGACGTCTTTATATTTACTGTATAGTTCATTAAAGGTATCTTCTAAGCTATCTGAATCTGATTCATTGCAAGATGTAAAGGATGAGTCAGAAATTACCTTATCATCGATATTTGCCATGAAGGCCAGGTTGGCCTTTTCTTCTTCTTCTTCACTAGAGCTAGACTCGCTGTCTGAGTCACTCTCATTGTTCCATGCAGTAGCCATACCTTTCTTCTTGTATTTCTTGAATTTCTTCATTTTATCCTTCTTCTTGAACTCGATCTTCTTCAGTTTTGGACACTCAGCCTTAATGTGTCCGGGCTTCTTACACTCATAGCATATTGGTTCAGATTTCTTGAGTTCTTTGCCTTCCGATCTTTTGAACTCTCTACCTTTCTTGAAATACCTTCTTCTGACTGGTATTTTTTCTTAACTAGTATGCACTGCAGTTTTCTGGAGAGGAAGGCTTTTTCATCGTCACTGCTCTCATTACTTTTATCACTTTCTGATTAGCCATCAGAGGTGTCTTCTGTGGTCTTGAGAGCATTGTTGTGCTTTTCCTTGCTGGAGGATTTTCCTAGCCTTTCCATATTTATCTCATGAGCCATTAAAGACCCAATGAGTTTTTCAAGTGACATTCTCCTAAGATCGTTAGCTTCTTCTATTTCTGTTACCTTTGGAGTCCAAGAGGTTGGTAGAGATCTTAGTATTTTTCTTACCATGTCTCTAGTCTCATAGGTCTTTCCAAGCCCAGCCAGACCATTGGTGATGTCTGTGAATCGACTGTACATTTGAGAGATGGACTCTCCAGACTGCATTTGAAATCTCTCATATTGAGCTACTAAAATATTTATTCTTGTTTTATTTACCTTGTCAGTTCCTTCATGTGTGAGCCTCAGCTTGTCCCACATCTCTTTAGCTGACTTGCAGGCTGATATCCTGTTGAATTCTTTCTTACTCAGCGAGCAACACATTATACTTTTAGCCTTGTTGTTTTGAGATAGCTTCTTCTTGTCTTCGTCTGTCCATTTGTCTTTATTGTTGGTTACCTCGAGATCTCCTTCTTCGATAATTGTCCAAAGTTGGAAGTCGAGACCTTGAAGGAAGAATTTCAATCTTGTCTTCCGGTAGTTGTAGTCTTCACCATCGAATAGAGGAGGTTTGTTGACTGACTGTCCTTCTGCATGACCTTGAGCTGCCATTTGTCTTTGCTCTTTAGATCGTGAGATCTACTTACTCAAAGAGACTTGGCTTTGATACCACTTGTTCCCTAGATGGCAAGCCCAGGGGGGGGGTGAATGGATTGCTAAAATTTTCTTATAGAATATTCCTGTAAATAAAATGCTTGACAGAAGACACTAAGTTCAATGGTTAGAGTTAGTGTTAAATAAAGACAAAGAGAACAATCACACAAACAACAAGAAATTTTATCCTAGTTTGGATCTCCTATCACAAGGAGTCCTACATCTAATCCCCAAACAACACCTTGGGATTTCACTAAGCAAGGGTACAGTCCCCCTTAAGGACACTTACACATCCAACAATAGCTGGCCTTCTCTTCTCTACCCAAAGAGGAACAAAAGTACCTGAAGCAACAGGTCTTCCTTCTTGAAGAAGGGAACAACCACCCACTCAAGCAGGTCTTCTCTTCACACCTGAAGAGGAACACTCAAAGAAGATGAGTACGAAATGGATGGCCCCTAGACCAAGCTAATACAGACTGCTTGATCTGAGGCAATGTCTGAGAGACAAAGAATATCAACAAAGAACTTTCTATCAGATCTACTCAGGCTCTCGAAGGCTAAGCAATTTGTTGTAGAGAGCTCTTCTTTTCTTCTAAGATCTTTAGAATGCAAGCTTGAAAAGTTCTCAAGAAAAGGATATCTTGCATGGAGTCACCAGTCTTCTATTTATCTTCTTTAAAAGATTTTGACCGTTGAAGTATCTATTGTCTCACATCTTCATGCACATTGGAGTGTCTGGTCCGAAGTATGGAGCAAGAGAACCTACAGCCATTAATGTTGGGGAAGACATTCACACTCAAAGGAAGATTGTCTGAATCTCTTTTAGCTTCTGTCAAATTGACAGGTCCAACTTGGCAACGTGCGCTTCTACCGGAAACCCTGCACACAATAAATGCTGGCACATAGACAACTTATCTTTGTCTAAACTGTCAGTCAACATTAGTAGTCATGCTATATGAAGAAACACCAAAAAGGAAATGTCATTCTGTCATCATATAAAGCATGAATTTATGTGACATAAGTGAGATAAGTGAAGATACATCGTGCAGAGATATTGTTCTATCACAATAAATGTTGAAGACCACAAGATACAGCAAGATGCGTGGGAAGACTTGAAATCCACAGAGATTTGAAAATATATTTGAATATCATGTGGAATGTATCTAAAAGGAATTTAAATAAGGATAATCAACAGCTATCTAAAACATAATTGTTAATAAAAGAGAGTTGATGTTTGGAGATAGTCTATGTGCAGAGAGAGTGGATGTTGATATGAAATTGATGATATAATCATAATCCGTGAGAGAATGTAATCCATGTTGAAACCAAGTCGATGTGAACACAATCCATATATGAAATCGATGTTGTTTTTAAAGTCGTTGTTTCACTAAAGTCGTTGTTGTACTGAAATCGATGTGCAGATGAAATCGTTGTTTGAAACGAAGTCATAGTTCAAGTAAAGTCGTTGTTACTTATGAAATCGATGTTTAAGTAAAATCGTTGTATAAACGAAGTCGTTGTTTCATATGAAGTCGATGTTCTATCGAAATCGATGCTTAAGTGAAACGAAGTCGATGTAGCAACGAAATCAATGTTATACTGAGGAAATCATTGTTTAAGTGAAGTCGATGTAGAAATGAAGTTGATGTTTCGAAATCGATGTTCTACTTAGGAAATCGTTGTTTAAGTGAAGTCGATGTAGAAATGAAGTTGATGTTTCGAAACCGATGTTCTACTGAGGAAATTGTTGTTTAAGTGAAGTCGATGTTTCGAAATCGATGTTCTACTTAGGAAATCGTTGTTTAAGTGAGGTCGATGTAGAACCGAAATCGATGTTCCAAATATGAAGTCGATACTGAAGTGAAATCGATGTTTTCTATTAAATCATGTTCTACTAAGGAAGTCGTTGTTTAAGTGAAGCAGTAATCATTCTGAGCTTTTACAAGGAAGTCGATGTATACTTAGACAAAATATATGTAATAAGCTTCAAGTGGCAGTGAGTGTAGACAACTTACTGATTTTGTTTGAATTACTGCCTGTTGATAAACTTCATAAAATGTTGTTAGATAATACTTTTCAAGGTTTTGTTAATCATCAAAAATACATATAATTAATAATAAATTATATGGAGATGGACTGATCATCAGTTTGATTCCAAGAAAATGAGAGAAACAACTTGTTTGGTTAATACCCAAGTATGTCACCTTGGGTTGGACAAGAAGTGGATCTGGCTAACATAACAGAATAGTGTATGTCGACAGCCAAAGAGTGGCTGTCGACAGCCACTGGTGCATCCAGAACTGGGTTCTGGAATCCAACCCATAGTTGTCGACAGGCTGAAGGTAGCTGTCAACAGATGGATGTCATCTGTCGACAGATGAGTTCTATCTGTCGACATCTACTGGTGGTTCTGAATTTCTGGGTTCTGGAATCATGATACATGTCGACATATGGGTTCTAACTGTCGACAGTCATAGGTTGATCTTCTAGAAATGGTATAACACCACCTCAGGAAGCTCTTCTAAGTGTTCCTATGATTCTATGTATGATTAACAACACCTAATGGCTCTTATTTACATTTCTAAACACCATTAATATGAAGGAAAGAATTAGAACAATAAGAGTACAACCTTTACAACATGGTGGCAAGAAAACTTATGAAAGGATTATTACTATATATACAACTCTTCTAAACAATTTTCCTTGCATCTAGTAGGAAGTTTTCCACAAGTATGCTTGGACCAGACATGAGCATTAGCTTAAGCATGACTACAATGGATAAGAAAAGCTTTTCTAAGGATGTTTACAGAACCCAAGTCAAGGTATGAACGTGGTAAACACTTAAACACAAAGCTCTTAACAAGAGAAGGAGACAAGAAGGAGAGAATCCTACATGTCACAAGGAACTTTGGAGATCTTTTACTTCTCCTCAACGAAGGAACCAGCAATAGCAGTAGGAAGAAAGAAAGAGTTGCGGAAGTAGCAGGTGTAGTAGAAGGAACTTTAGCAGCAGCAGCTACAGTAGAAGCAGCAGCAGCACATACGGCAAGAGCAGCAGCAGCAGCTTCAACAGCAGCAGTGTGGAAGGTTGAGCAAGTGGGTAAAAGCCCACACTGATGGTTAGAGAGGGTTTATATAAACTTCCGGGTTCCATGCATGTATGGCACGTAGCCATACATGTGTTGCTGTAAAACTCTAACTCCTTACAGCCTAGCCACGTAAACCATGGGGTTTTACCCCACTCACACGTATTAGGATATGTGTAATCCACTTACCCAAGGTGCAAGGAGACTTACGTAACCCATGTTACGTAAGCAAAATAATAAAAAAAAATGGATTACGTAAATAGGTAAAAATTCAGCTGGTCCTTTTGTCCCTACATTTTTGTACCCAAATGATGTCCAAACAAGTTGAAATTTCAAACATAAGCTAATTGGACGGTTTTACAAATTATGGTGATTTTATTTTAATTTTTAGATTTAAATTTTCACCCAGTAAAAATTGTCTGAAAAATTATTGTGTCGACTTAATCTTGATATCTACGAGTCAATAATTCTGGATATTTACGTTTCTAGTACCAGCACATTTTTCTGAAAATTATGGTATTTTCAGATTTTAATTCCGTTACAGAATTCCGGTGACGCCCCGTCAGAATGCGCACCTCTGATTACAACACTATAATAATTTTATTAATACAAAGATAATTCCTAAAATAAAGATAATTATATCTCATGTAAGTGATTGTGTTTGTCAACCAAAATTATCAGATTTATCTAAATTTTCAATAAATATAATTTTGGGGTGTTACAACTCTCCCCCACTAAAGAAAATTTGGTTCTCCAAATTTAACGGATAGGAATTTAACAATAAGTGATACTGACCTGTAAACAATTCGGGATACTTGGTTTTGATAGCATCTTCTAATTCTTATGTTGCTTCTTCTTGTCCTCGCTTATTCCATTGAATCTTTAGTAACGGAACTTCCTTATTCTGAAGTTGCTTAATCTTTCAGTCGAGGATTTGCACAGGTCTCTCTTCATAGGCTAGATTTCCTTGTACTTCCAAATTCTAGTTTTCAATAACATGCTCTGGATCATAAACATATTTTCGCAACATTGACACATAGATGATGTCATGTACATTGGACAATTGAGGTGGTAATGCTAATTGATATGTCGTTTCTCCAACTCTCAATATCTCAAATGGTCCAATGTATCTTGGACTAAGATTTCCTTTAACACCAAATCTCTTGATTCCTCTTCGGGGTGACACTTTAAGAAAAACATGATCTCCTTGTTGAAATTCCAACTCTCTTCTACGTCGATCAGCATAACTTTTATGTCGATCTTGAGCGGCTTTCATTCGGTCTTGTACCAACTTTATAATCTCTGTAGTTTCTTGTATCATCTCAAGTCCAAAGATGTGTGATTCCTACAATTCAATCCAACATAGTGGTGACTGCACTGCCGGCCATACAAAGCTTCAAATGGTGCCATTTGAATTGTAGACTGATAGCTGTTGTTATAAGCAAATTCCATGATAGCTAAATGGTTATTCCAGTCATTTCCAAATTCTAAAACACAAGCATGACACATATCCTCAATAATTTGATTGACCTGTTTTGTTTGTCCATCAGTTTGAGGATGAAACGTTGTACTAACTTCAGCTTAGTTCCCAGTGCATCTTGTAGTTCTCTCCAAAAGTGTGAAGTGAATCTTGCATCTCTGTCAGAAATTATATCCTTTAGAATTCCATGTAGCCGAACAATTTCCTTTAAGTACAAAGCTGCTAATATATTGACCAACCATTTCGTCTTGATAGCCAAGAAATGAGCTGACTTTGTGAGTCGATCAATTATTACCCATATCGCATCATATCCATTACGTGTTCTGGGTAATCCCACAATAAAGTCCATGTCAACACTGTCGCATTTCCACTCTGGTATCTCAAGGGGTTTTAATTTCCCTACTGGTTTCTGATGTCCAGCCTCGATTTTCTGACATATTAAACATCTAGCTATAAAATTCACAATGTCTTTCTTCATATTACACCACCAGAAATTTTTCTTTAGATCTTGGTACATCTTGACAGCTCCCGGATGAATGGTATAATGTGCTCGATGAGCTTCCTCTAATATTTGTTTCTTGATTTCTGAATTATCAGGTATGCACAATCTATTTTAGAACCAAAGATTCCCAAGAGAATCTTCATTAAAATCAGGTCTGGAATTCAGTTTTTTCTCTAATTTCTACTAATATGGGGTCATTGTCTTGTTGTACACCAACGTGTCTTAAAAGATCATATTGTACTTTCAGGTTATCAATCATAACCTTATCTTCTTGTGGTTCAGCCTTCAAATTCAAGGTGGAGAATTCCTCCAAAAGTTTTCATTCTTTAACTTGCAAATGAAATATTTCAGCTATGGGGTTCCTACTGAGAGCATCGGCTATAGTGTTGCCTTTCCCAAGATGGTACTCAATCCTAAAATCATAATCCTTGATATACTTCACACATCTTCTTTGTCTCATGTTCAACTCTTTCTATGAGAATAAATATTTCAAACTTTTATGATCGGAGTACACTATGAATTAAGTATCATACAAATAGTGTCTCCAGAGCTTCAGAGCAAAAATTACCGCTGCTAGTTCCATATCATGCACCGGATAGTTTTTCTCATGGTTCTTTAACAAGAATCTGACTGGCAGGGTAAGATTCTTTGAGTTTCTTACCCTCACTAAGAGGAGTAGCCACCTCTAATTGTACGGGTAGTGAAACTGATTGTATTCCTAATGATTTAGGAAACTCTTGACTGATAAAGGAATGAGTAGTTCTGAATCAAATAAAACATACGCAGGTTTAGAGTTTACTAAAAGTGTACCTTCAATAAGTCCGCTCTCTTGCGGAGATTCAAGTTCCACTTCCTGAATAGCTTGTAGACGTCCTTGTTTAGCTCGGGGATTTTGGGTTGCTGGTGCATTCTTCATCATAGGACATTCAGGAATCTGATGTTGATTACTTCCACATCGGAGGCAAGCACCCAACCTACGCTAACAATTCTCAGTCTTGTGTCCACTGAATGACAATGTCGACAAACGTCCTTATTCCCAACTGGAGCTTTTCCTACTTTCTTGGTGGACTACTGTACTTTAGGGACAGTTCCCGTCTCAAATTTCCTTTTACGATTAGTTGTGGAAGAGCTTTCACCAGACTTTCCTCTAATCTTCTCCACTGTTTCGTTTGCAGCTTCTAAAGCCAAGGCCCTCTTAACCATTTCAGAGTATGTTGTAATTAAGTGGGGCGTTAGCTGAGTAATGAAGTTTGGACGTAGACTGTTCATAAACCTTTTTGCTTTCAATTTTTCTGTAGCTATTAGATAAGAAGCGTACTTAGACAGTCAAGCAAATTGCGCCTCATATTCCAACACCGTCATTCTAAGTTGCTTTAGATTAGAAAACTCATTAGCCTTCTTCTCCTGAACCACTTCAGAAAAATACTGCTCATTGAACGACTCAATAAATTCCTCCCAACCTACCTGATTTGGATCCTCTATAGTAGATTCTACAGTTTCCCACCATGCTCGGGCATCATGGTCCAACTAGAATGTTGCTAGACGTATCCTATCCTCTTCTGCACATCGGATCACCTTAAAAATTCTTTCAATATCTTTTAACCAATTTTCAGCCTCATCTGAATCCGTGCTACCTGCAAATCTTGGAGGATCTAGACTTCGGAAATCTTTAAACATATTTGTTCCATTATGAGTGTTGTTCTTAGCCACTGTCCTCATCACTCGTGTCAGGTCATGCATGGTGTTTTCCATCTTCTTCCAATTTGCATCGCCTCCTTCCATATCTATTTTAAGGAAATATCTAAGACATCAAACAATTCATACATTAATATCATCACCCAAACCAATACACACATTCATCACATGCAAATTTTCTGTTATCACATAACATACATACTTTTCATTAACAAGCCAAAAATATTTACATTACCATCAACATCAATATCCTAATAAACCGAAAATATTTACAACATCATTATTAACCTCTCGTTACACATATACATGGAGAGTCATATATACAACCCACTATTAACAAAAGGAGAGGTTAACAAAAGTAAGTTTCTAATTTCCTAGCTTGCTTTAGGTTTGTGTGGCAAATTCCACAGACGGCTGCTGATCTCCCCCAGGCCCATGATACAACTCTCTTGCCGCATCAGACAGCACCTCCCAATATCCCTCAATCTGATGGAGCAGCATATCTTGTCCTAACTTCAGACTATCCAGATTGCACATTATTTGAGTCATAGTCTCCAAGGATACATGGGGATTTCCTACCAGAAATGCGCCAGCGGTTAGCTTCAACACTTCCTCCTTTATTTGCACATATGCTTCCCTCTGGGCCTGAGCATATAACTCCACATCTTTTCGGAGTAATTCCATTGCAGACACTAGCCATTCTTGAGCATTCATATCCATTATGTAGCAAGCAACAAATTAAGTATATACACATATACAAAATCTCTATTACCTTTATAACTAATCTCATATTTCTACCCCAACTCACTAGTCATTCCCTAGGTTTATGGAACCTAAGGCTCTAATAGTAAATTATCTGTCACGTCCTAATAAATCACTATTTATCAGAAACTGACAGAAATACACTTAATAAATAGAACTTGGATTATTTAAACATCTAACATAATTACAGCGGAAGTTTTTATATACATAACACTCCTCATTACAATTCACAGGAGAAGTGAGTAAAAGAAAACAAAACAACATTTCTATCTATATTATAATCCTCAAAAGGTAATCTACGAAATTCAAACGATAGGTTGTCCCACTCAGCACACCCCCTTAAGAGTTTGGCTCATCATGTTCACCTGAAAAAGTAAGATTTAATTATGAGCTAACGTGCCCAGTAGGATTCACCCTTCTAATCAAAAGGATTAAGATAACCAAAGAGTTGGGCAAGAAACTTATTTGGTAGCAATGCTGAATATCAAAGATGACTGTATAACCATGACAATTAGATATCAATTGTAGAAAAAAGTATACTGAATTAAACTTGCACAAAAAAGAATTCAGGATAATAATCACATTCTGATTCAAGTACATAATCAACTCATGACAGAGTAAGATGATGACCAATCACGCAAGTATGACGCAATGCCAAACATCATGTAGATCCATTATCGTTCCGTACGGCCAGTAAACGAGTTCGGGTGCTCCTCTCGGGACTGGATCAGCCCCACTTGCACAGGCATTTATCTCAATTGAGTCCAAAGACCCAACATTGTCATCACAAATCATTTATGTTAAATATTTAAGTATGGTACACAAGTACTCAAGATCTCACTAGTAGAAAAGGGTTGGGAGTCAATGCCAATGACTTCAGAAGATTGTAACCATGTAGAAATCAATCATACATAGGAGTATCCAAGAACAATCCATAATTGGATGTGGATGGCAATTGAATGATTCCTCTTAGTGATAAAGTAGTTGGATTCCAAGAAAATGAGGGAAACAACTTGTTTGGTTAGTACCCAAGTATGTCACCTTGGGTTGGACAAGAAGTGGATATGGCTAACATAATAGAATAGTGTATGTCGATAGCCAAAGAGTGGCCGTCGACAACCACTGGTGCATCCAGAACTGGGTTCTGGAATCCAGCCCATAGCTGTCGATAGGCTGAAGGTAGCTGTCGACAGATGGTTGTCATCTGTCGATAGATGAGTTCTATCTTTTGTTAATCTATCGGTGGTTCTAAATTTCTGGGTTCTGGAATCATGATACATGTTGACAGATGGGTTCTAACTGTCGACAGTCGCAGGTTGATCTTCCAGAAATGGTGTAACACCACCTCAGGAAGCTCTAAGTGTTCCTATGATTCTACGTATGATTAACAACACCTAATGGATCTTATTTACATTTCTAAACACCACTAATATGAAGGAAAGAATTAGAACAATAGGAGTACAACCTTTACAACATGGTGGCAAGAAAACTTATGAAATGATGATTACTGTATATACAACTCTTCTAAACAATTTTTCCATGCATCTAGTAGGAAGTTTTCCACAAGTATGCTTGGACCAGACATGAGCATTAGCTTAAGCATGACTACATTAATGGATAAGAAAAGCTTTTCTAAGGATTTTTACAGAACCCAAGTCAAGGTATGAACGTGGTAAGCACTTAATCACAAAGCTCTTAACAAGAGAAGGAGACAAGAAGGAGAGAATCCTACATGTCACAAGGAACTTTGGAGATCTTTTACTTCTCCTCAACAAAGGAACTAGCAGTAGTAGCGGGAAGAACGAAAGAGTTGCAGAAGTAGCAGCACAGCAGGTGCAATAGAAGGAACTTCAGCAGCAGCAGCTACAGTAGAAGCAGCAGCAGTACATACGGCAAGAGCAGCAACAGCAGTGTGGAAGGTTGAGCAAGTGGGTAAAAGCCCACACAGATGGTTAGAGAGGGTTTATATAAACTTCTGGGTTCCATGCATGTATAGCACGTAGCCATGCATGTGTTGCTGTAAAACTACAACTTCTTATAGCTTAGCCACGTAAACCATGGGGTTTTACCCCACTCACACATATTAGGATACGCGTAATCCACTTACCCAAGGTGCAAGGAGTCTTACGTAACCCATGTTACGTAAGCAAAATAATAAAAAAAAAAATTAGATTATGTAAATAGGTAAAAATTTAGCTGGTCTTTTTGTCCCTACATTTTTTTATCCAAATGATGTCCAAAAAAGTTGAAATTTCAAACATAAGCTAATTGGAAGGTTTTACAAATTATGATGATTTTAGTTTAATTTTTAGAATTAATTTTTCACCCAGCAAAAATTGTCCGAAAAATCATTGCGTCAACTTATCTTGATATCCGCGTGTCAATAATTTCGGATATTTACGTTTCTAGTACCAACATATTTTTCTGGAAATTATAGTATTTTTGAATTTTAATTCCGTTACAGAATTCCGATGACATCTTGTCGGAGTGCTCACCTCTGATTACAACATTGTAATAATTTTATTAATACAAAGATAATTCTTAAAATAAAGATAATTATATCTCATGTAAGTGATTGTGTTTGTCAACTAAAATCATTACATTTATCTAAATTTTCAATAAATATAATTTTGGGTGTTACACAGACGTTTCATTTCCTTTCGTTTTGTAATTTTTTCTTCTGACCAATGCCATCAGGACGTCATTCAGACGTTACCAATGCTTTTCATAAAGAGGAAACATAAAGAGGCAAGGAAGCGGGAAGGCAAGGAAAGGCTGTACCGGAAGACTCTATCGGACAAAAAATTCAAAGTGTCTCTTCCAATATATAGTTATAGATTGTGCGCACCATGGAAGGGTTAATTAACCTGGGACGACTCTAGTCGTTTCTTTCTTTAGACCTCCATGGAGATTTTCATTTGGAATATCCCATGATATTTCTTGCGTCGATCTAGTCCATGCATGTACCATTTCTTCATCATGTTTGATATATATGTCCAAACAAATTCTGCTCTTTGGAAGTTTGAGAGCTA
The DNA here is from genome assembly GCA_014218235.1 of Colocasia esculenta. Taxonomy (NCBI): domain Eukaryota; kingdom Viridiplantae; phylum Streptophyta; class Magnoliopsida; order Alismatales; family Araceae; genus Colocasia; species Colocasia esculenta. Next base: position 33,050,406 of record CM024761.1, on the reverse strand, counting down.
CCATTTGTAGTCGACCCATTTAAATGTACTATATATACATGTTCATAATTATCATAGTCTTCCCAGACAAATTATTCTGAATAGGAATGGCTCTGTGATTGCCCATTCAGCTCAATGCTAAGCTCAACGAATGATCGTTAAATTGTGTCACAAAGACTAGCTAGCTAGCTAGCCCTTCGAATGCAAATCAGCGAGTCAGTCACACGGAACTGACCTCCATACAAATGTTGTGTCGTTAAATATTTCAAGTACTTTCTTAATTCTACTTTTGAGATGCCATATTATGTACTGATCACCTTGTGGAGGACGTACATGTCAACTGTAAGTCACAAATGCACGCATGCAATGGTGCCAATCAACACCAAGGTATACGTTGGAGGAGATGGAGAGCATGCAGCATCTCCAATCTTGCGTTTTTACATAATTAAACCATATGGATATGAAAACGGACCACCCGCGCCAAGGTGCCAGATTTCTACATCATCTTCTTGTCCTTGAGAGGGGCCCCAGGTCCCCTGGGGATCCTGCTGAGTACCTCCGCGTCCAGCTTCTTGTACAGCTTCTGGAAGTCAGTCCCTCCCTGCGTGGCCAGCCGATCTATCTCGTCCTCATACTTCTCGTAAAGGAAGGGCAGCGTCTGCATGCACAGGTAACCTGCCATGTCTCGGTTCAGTGACAGATTCCGACATGAATATTGCGCCAAGAATATCGGGGCCGAGAAAGAACCGGGATCGAATATCATTGCTTAATCAGAGGATTAGATAATTACCGAAGTACAGGAGGTTCAGGGTAGTGCAGCAGCTTCCGACCACCGAGATCGTCCAGAGGGCGGCGATGCTCTGAGAATTAAGTCGATCGGAAGAAGAAGAATTAATGGCACAAGGTTAACGGTATCAGAGACGGACTTCAACATGAAAAGTTAATTTGCAGACGGACCAACAGGAACAGCCTGAGATCTTCCCCACGTGCGATGCGGTGGAGGAACGAGAGGAGGTCGCCGAGCTCGGCATGGAAGGCCACCGCAGCTTCTCTGAAGGCGTTCTTCGATAACACCTGCTCGGGGATCTCAGGCAGATTCCTGCAAAACCCGTTTCCGCAGAGGCAGAATACTGGTGAGTGGTGACGTCCCGAAACTTTGGAGGACAAAGCAGAAAAGGGAGGGTGGAAAGAAGAACGGGAGGAAGAGGAGGAGGAGAACGTACGTGCCGAGGAGCTTAGCAATGTTGGCCCAGATGAAGACGACGAGCATGGCGGCGATGGAGAGGTGGCAGAGGAAGGTGAGAAGGTTGTACTCGGCGACTGAAAACAGTAGCCACACCGCTGTGACCCCTACGAAGATCGTCCCGGAGAGACGCTTGTCCCTCCACAGCAACACGTTGGCCACTGGATAAGGCATTCCATCAAGACCCCTACCACGCATTCTCTAGTACCATGTTTGGTATTTGGAGGGATAGAGTGAGGTTGACCTCAAAATTTTGAGGATATCTCCACTCCTATCCCAATACCAAACAGTGACTAGAAGAAGAAGAAGAAGATCGAAGAAACCCACCTTTGCCGCTGCCAAGTAGTGCATGGATGTCCCGCTGCCGGCCGAAGAGCTTCGTGGAAGCCGAAGAGGAGTCGGCCGGCATGGTGTGGGTCGCTCTGCAGCTCGCGGTTTGCTGTTTATCTAATCTGTTCTGGTGCGAGTGACGCAGCCAGCTGATTAGCTGTTGAGGCGTAATATAAGCGGTGTCTGTAGTTCCTGGCTTGCCGGCGGCGGTGGAAGCTAGCCCTGGTCTGCAAGGAAGGAATGGCTTTGCGTTACTTCTTCTGTTGAAGGTGCACATTTTGGCCTGGATGGAGGCAGACTTAGATGCTCAACTCTTGTCAAGTAATACGTTCCTTTCTCTTCCATGAAGGCAGAATCTGATCTGATGCTCTCACCGGTCATGTTAAGTCTGCTGGTTATGCTCCTAGCTGGTTCTATGAGCGGTCTTTTAGAAGGGCAAGACACGTAGAGGTGGTTCTGAAGAAGAGAAATACTTGGTGCAGACCGTTGGTGTGCAACAAGTGACACATCGGCAAGCACCCCCGAGTGGACTCACAGAGGGTGAAGTGGCATATTTTATTATAACCGTCTTGTCTCTCACAGTCTCACGGAGGAAGACATCTTTGCCCCTCCTTTCCTTTCTCGCCACCGAACTCCTCCTCCTCCAACACGAAGTCTGCTCCTCCTCCTCGAACGCGAATGCCGAAGTGTCTGCCTTCCTTTCCTCTGTGCGGAGGCGAACGACGGACGAGTCTCTGCGCCCCGAATTTCCGGTGCAGAGTCGAATGACGAATGCTGGTCGAGTTCTTCCACGCAGACAGGTGAGTCGGACTTGTTTAGTCACTCCGCCTCTCTCCCACTCGATGGACATCATTAATGTGTTTTAAATATCTCAGTTCTCCACCTCTCTCCCACAAGCAGTAACGCATTAACTCCGCTCCATCGTCGTTAGTAGGTCTGGCTATTGGGCGACTCCTCTAATTACTGTTGGAGAGCTTCTCTCTTCGGTTTGAAAAGACACACTTTTAAGGGCATGGAAGAAGTAGATGGATTTAATTTTTATGCCTTACACACAGAAAAAGTAAAATTTTCCCTTGTTTCTGCTGCGGTAGAAGTTTTAATAGCTGTATTTTCATTTTTTATATTTTTTCAACTATGGTTGAAGTCTTTAAAGTTATGTTTTTACTTAAAGTCATTTGTGTTTGAAGCTTTAAAGTTGTGATTCTTTTTTTTTCCTTATTTCAACTGCAGTTTTAGTTCTTAAAGTTGCATGTTCATTGTTTTACTTTGTTAGAGTAGGGGTTATAGGTTAATGGGCAGTATTTATAGGTGCATATTATTACACTTCTATATGTTATATGTCTTTTCTTCATATACATATTGTTATTTTTTTTTTACTCTGAAATGTAGGTGACAAAATAGTGTCAGAAGGTTTTGAGGTGAACACTCCAGAGAAAACCAACTCTTCTAATGCAAGATCCTACAATGGAGCACAACCAAGTGAGGGTATGATTTTTGACAATGCTAAAGATTCCATGACATTCTACAATACATATGGAAGGAATGTAGGGTTCGGCACATGTGTGATATCTAGTAAATGGAAGGATGGAGAATGTATATTTCGACATTTAGGTTGTTGGAGGAATGGAAAATCAAGAAGGAAGGCTGAAGCAAAGAATCATAGAGACTCCCAAAGATAGGTTGCAACGCTTCGGTGAAAGTAAAGGTCGACAAAAGTAGTGGGAAACATGTATTCTGTGAACTAATAATAGAGCACAACCATGATTTGAATCCGGGTGGTGCAAAATATTTTAGATCACATAGAAAAATATGTACTCCACAAAAGAGAGAAATAAATAACATGAGGCGTTCTGGTGTTCACAACTTCGAAGATAGTCTCCACTATGGCTGTAAGAGTGGGAGGCATGCGTCAGTTACCATTTTCAAAGAAAGACTGCCAAAATTTTTTGGATAGGGAGAGGCAATGTCAACTGAAGAAGGGCGATGCACAAAGAATGATTGAATATTTTCGCTTAATGCAACTTAGAAATTCGATGTTCTTTTATGCGTTGGACTTAAATGATGATGATCAATTACGCAATATCTTTTGGATTGATGGAAGGTCTCGCATGGCATACACACACTTTTCATATGTGATAACTTTTGATGCTACGTACTTGACTAACACATATCATATGCCTTTTGCACCATTTGTGGGGGTTAATCATCATGGACAATCTATCCTACTTGGTTGTGCACTTCTTTCAAATGAAAAGATTGAATCATTTCTATGGGTCTTCAAGACTTGGCTAGAATCAAATGGTAACAAAGCACCGAAAGCAATAATCACCGATCAAGATAAAGCCATGGAAGTTGCTATAGCCGAGATCTTCCCTAATGCAAGACATCGTTGGTGCCTTTGGCACATAATGAAGAAGATCCCTGAAAAAATTGGTCATATTTGTTCTAAGTATCTTGATTTCATTGATGAGTTCCATGGATGCATATATGATTCAATCACAACTCATGAGTTTGAGGAGAGATAGGACCAAATACTCAAAAACTATGAAGAGTGCAATGATAATGAATGGATGAAGAGTCTATATGAAAGCAGGCTGAAATGGGCTCCAGTCTTCTTGAAAGATACATTCTTTGCAGGTAATATTATTTAGTGTCATTCACATGTATTTATGAGAGTGTTTCCATGATAATTCAATAACATATATTTATTTATATGCAGGAATGTCTTCCTCCCAAAGAAGTAAGAGCATCCATCACTTCTTCGATGGATTTGTTCAATCAAAAACTATGCTAGGAGAATTCATCGATAAGTACAGTGTTGCACTTGACAGCAGGTATGATGCTGAAAATGAAGCAGATGTGAAAACGATGGAAACTGCTCCCTTTCTACGAACTTCATCCCCATTTGAAAAACAGACTTCTAGCATATACACAAGGGCAATTTTTAAGAAGTTCCAAGAAGAATTGATGGAAATTGCTTCATGTGTTCCAACAATCATCCATGATGATGACAAGAAGTTGACAATGAGAATAAAGTCTTTTGAAAATATTAAAGTGAAACATTTTGAGAAGATCATTGCAAAGGAATTCACAGTGTCGGTTGATCGGACTGAGGACTTAGTTGCATGTGCCTGCAAGTCTTTTGAATTTAGAGGTTATTTATGTCGGCATGCATTGGTGGGACTTCAGTTTGCAGGCATTGCGAGGATACCTGAGAGATATATTCTGAAACGATGGACAATTGAGATGCGATATCGACATGCAAATGATGAATATATAATTCAAAATGGTTTGGTTGATTCAGCTGCATGTCGCTATAGCAATTTAATTCATCATCTCATGAAGGTTGTAGAGGTTGGATCTATGTCTGAAGCAATGCATGATATAGTTGTCAAAGAAATCCCAAATCTGCTGAAGAAGCTAATAGATTCATCCCAGTCACAAGCTAGTTCTGAAAATGCCATCCCTTCAGGTAGCCTTTCTCACGTTGTCAATGATCCACCGCGAGCAAAGACAAAAGGAAGAGGGAGACAGAAAAGAATAGAAATCTCCATTGAAAAGATTAAAAAGAGGTCTAAATTAAAAAGAAGAGAACCCTGCCTTACCAGCGGTAGCCATTCACCAATGCCATGTAAGTAACAATTAGTAATTTAATGTCGACATGTAACGTTTACTAATTTCTCACTATTGTATATAATTCCATTTCTAGGCCGTACTCCAGCAGAGGATACAGTTCAGCCACATGTGCAGCCCATGCACCAGGTGTTGGGCATGCCCCAGATGCAGCATGGGCAATCTATGTTGAATATCCCGCACACAGTCCAACTAATGCAGTTCATGTCTCAGATGCAGCCGATGCCTTCCCCACAGGTGATGCCTCATATGCAGCCGATGTGTCACCCACAGGTGATGCCTCAGATGCAGCCGACCCAGATGCACCAGATGCCTCCCCAACAAGCGATGCCTCAAATGCAATCGATGTTGGCCCTACAGCCATGACAATCAGAGTTTAGTTTCATAGTTCAGTATTGAGTGGTGTACATAGTTGTTAGTTTTTGTGGTACATAAAAGTAATTTTTTTGTGGACAAGTGGAGGGCATTCAAAGGGTTGTCTATGCTTATATTTGTGTATGAGAAAAGCTTGTATTTTTTGTGGATGAGTGGAGGGTATACAAAGGGTGGAATATGCTTATATTTGTGTATGAGAAAAACTTGTATTTTTTGTGGATGAGTGAAGGGTATAGAAATGGTGGAATATGCTTATATTTGTATATTCTTGTAAATGTAATTCCATGGAAAAATCAATGTTATGAATGCTCAGTTGTCAGCACTCAATGTTATGAAAAATCAGATGGCAACTCCGCTCAATTCCAGTGTGGCAGTCAGTCAGGCAGTGTGGCAATCAGATGGCAACAAATTCACCAACAAATGCTGCATATTCACCAATAAATCGTGCCATTTCTTTCGTTCACCTATACCCACTATAAACACCAACACTTCCACAGATATGTAGTCTTCCACTGTGCCACAGTTTGTACACCCATATGTAGAACACATTCACATATAAATACCAACACATTCACCAATAAAACCCACTCATTCACCAAAAACTATATAGAAGTTATTCACCAATAAATATCAAATATTTACCAATAAATACTGGCATTTCACCTATAAACTTACCTTGGAATTGCTATATAAACGAACACTTGCACAGATCTGTAGCCTTTCAGTGTGATTTCCTATTCACCTACATATAGAACTTATTCACCAATAAATATCAAGTATTCACCAATAAATACTGGCATTTCACCTATAAACTTACCTTGGAAATGTAGTATATAAACCAACACTTGCACAGATCTGTAGCCTTTCAGTTTGGTTTCCTATTCACCTACATATAGAACTTATTCACCAATAAATATCAAGTATTCACCAATAAATACAGGCATTTCACCTATAAACTTACCTTGGAAATGTAGTATATAAACCAACACTTGCACAGATCTGCAGCCTTTTAGTGTGGTTTCCTATTCACCTACATATAGAACTTATTCACCAATAAATTTCAAGTATTCACCAATAAATACTGGCATTTCACCTATAAACTTACCTTGGAAATGTAGTATATAAACCAACACTTACATAGATCTGCAGCCTTTCAGTTTGGTTTCCTATTCACATACATATAGAACTTATTCACCAATAAATATCAAATATTCACTAATAAATACTGGCATTTCACCTATAAACTCACCTTGGAAATGTAGTATATAAACGAACACTTACACAGATCTGCAGCCTTTCAGTTTGGTTTCCTATTCACCTACATATAGAACTTATTCACCAATAAATATCAAGTATTCAATAATAAATACTGACATTTCACCTATAAACTTACCTTGGAAATGTAGTATATAAACCAACACTTGCACAGATCTGTAGCCTTTCAGTTTGGTTTCCTATTCACCTACATATAGAACATATTTACCAATAAATATCAAGTATTCACTAATAAATACTGTCATTTCACCTATAAACTTATCATTGAAATGTAGTATATAAACGAACACTTGCACAGATCTGCAGCCTTTCAGTTTGGTTTCCTATTCACCAACATATAAAACTTATTCACCAATAAATATCAAGTATTCACCAATAAATACTGACATTTCACTTATAAACTTACCTTGGAAATGTAGTATATAAACAAACACTTACACAGATCTGCAGCATTTCAGTGTGGTTTTCATTCACCTACATATAGATCTTATTCACCAATACATATCAAGTATTCACCAATAAATACTGGCATTTCACCTATAAACTTACCTTGGAATTGCTATATAAACGAACACTTGCACAGATCTGTAGCCTTTCAGTGTGGTTTCCTATTCACCTACATTTATAAATTATTCACCAATAAATATCAAGTATTCACAAATAAATACTGGCATTTCAGCTATAAACTTACCTTGGAATTGCTATATAAACGAACACTTGCACAGATCTGCAGCCTTTCAGTGTGGTTTCCTATTCACCAACATATAGAACTTATTCACCAATAAATATCAAGTATACACCAATAAATACTGGCATTTCACCTATAAACTTACATTGGAATTGCTATATAAATGAACAGTTTCACAGATCTGCAGCCTTTCAGTGTGGTTTCCTATTCACCTACATATAGAACTTATTCACCAATAAATATCAAATATTCACCAATAAATACTGGCATTTCACCTATAAACTTACCTTGGAATTGCTATATAAACGAACACTTGCACAGATCTGCAGCCTTTCAGTGTGGTTTCCTATTCAACTACATATAGAACTTATTCACCAATAAATATCAAATATTCACCAATAAATACTGGCATTTCAACTATAAACTTACCTTGGAAATGTAGTATATAAACCAACACTTGCACAGATCTGCAGCCTTTCAGTTTCGTTTCCTATTCACCTACATATAGAACTTATTCACCAATAAATATCAAGTATTCACTAATAAATACTGGCATTTCACCTATAAACTTACCTTGGAAATGTAGTATATAAACCAACACTTGCACAGATCTGCAGCATTTCAGTGTGGTTTCCTATTCACCTATATATAGATCTTATTCACCAATAAATATCAAGTATTCACCAATAAATACTTGCATTTCACCTATAAACTTACCTTGGAAATGCTATATAAACGAACACTTACACAGATCTGCAGCCTTTCAGTGTGGTTTCCTATTCACCTACATACAGAACTTATTCACCAATAAATATTAAGTATTCACCAATAAATACTGGCATTTCACCTATAAACTTACCTTGGAAATGTAGTATATAAATCAACACTTGCACAGATCTGCAGCCTTTCAATTTGGTTTCCTATTCACCTACATATAGAACTTATTCACCAATAAATATCAAGTATTCAGTAATAAATAATGGCATTTCACCTATAAACTTACCTTGGAAATGTAGTATATAAACGAACACTTGCACAGATCTGCAGCCTTTCAGTTTGGTTTCCTATTCACCTACATATAGAACTTATTCACCAATAAATATCAAGTATTCACTAATAAATACTGGCATTTCACCTATAAACTTACCTTGGAAATGTAGTATATAAACCAACACTTGCACAGATCTGCAGCATTTCAGTGTGGTTTCCTATTCACCTATATATAGATCTTATTCACCAATAAATATCAAGTATTCACCAATAAATACTTGCATTTCACCTATAAACTTACCTTGGAAATGTTATATAAACGAACACTTACACAGATCTGCAGCCTTTCAGTGTGGTTTCCTATTCACCTACATACAGAACTTATTCACCAATAAATATTAAGTATTCACCAATAAATACTGGCATTTCACCTATAAACTTACCTTGGAAATGTAGTATATAAACCAACACTTGCACAGATCTGCAGCCTTTCAATTTGGTTTCCTATTCACCTACATATAGAACTTATTCACCAATAAATATCAAGTATTCAGTAATAAATACTGGCATTTCACCTATAAACTTACCTTGGAAATGTAGTATATAAACGAACACTTGCACAGATCTGCAGCCTTTCAGTTTGGTTTCCTATTCACCTACATATAGAACTTATTCACCAATAAATATCAAGTATTCACAAATAAATACTGGCATTTCACCTATAAACTTACCTTGGAAATGTAGTATATAAACCAACACTTGCACAGATCTGCAGCCTTTCAGTGTGGTTTCCTATTCACCTACATATAGATCTTATTCACCAATAAATATCAAGTATTAACCAATAAATACTAGCATTTCACCTATAAACTTACCTTGGAAATGTAGTATATAAACCAACACTTGCACAGATCTGCAGCCTTTCAGTGTGGTTTCCTATTCACCTACATATAGAACTTATTCACCAATAAATATCAAGTATTCACCAATAAATACTGGCATTTCACCTATAAACTTACCTTGGAATTGCTATATAAACGAACACTTGCACAGATCTGCAGCCTTTCAGTGTGGTTTTCTATTAACCTACATATAGAACTTATTCACCAATAAATATCAAGTATTCACCAACAAATACTGGCATTTCACCTATAAACTTACCTTGGAATTGCAATATAAACCAACACTTGCACAGATCTGCAGCCTTTCAGTGTAGTTTCCTATTCACCTACATATAGAACTTATTCACCAATAAATATCAAGTATTCACTAATAAATACTGGTATTTCACCTATAAACTTACATTGGAATTGCTATATAAATGAACAGTTTCACAGATCTGCAGCCTTTTAGTGTGGTTTCCTATTCACCTACATATAGAACTTATTCACCAATAAATATCAAGTATTCACCAATAAATACTGGCATTTCACCTATAAACTTACCTTGGAAATGTAGTATATAAACCAACACTTGCACAGATCTGCAGCCTTTCAGTTTGGTTTCCTATTCACCTACATATAAAACTTATTCACCAATAAATACAGGCATTTCACATATAAACTTACCTTGGAAATGTAGTATATAAACCAACACTTGCACAGATCTGCAGCCTTTTAGGGTGGTTTCCTATTTACCTACATATAGAACTTATTCACCAATAAATATCAAATATTCACCAATAAATACTGGCATTTAACCTATAAACTTACCTTGGACATGTAGTATATAAACCAACACTTACACAGATCCGCAGCCTTTCAGTTTGATTTCCTATTCACCTAAATATAGAACTTATTCACCAATAAATATCAAGTATTCACCAATAAATATTGGCATTTCACCTATAAACTCACCTTGGAAATGTAGTATATAAACCAACACTTGCACAGATCTGCAGCCTTTCAGTTTGGTTTCCTATTCACCTACATATAGAACTTATTCACCAATAAATATCTAGTATTCACCAATAAATACTGGCATTTCACCTATAAACTTACCTTGGAAATGTAGTATATAAACCTACACTAGCACAGATCTGCAGCCTTTCAGTTTGGTTTCCTATTCACCTACATATAGAACTTATTCACCAATAAATATCAAGTATTCATTAATAAATACTAGCATTTCACCTATAAACTTATCTTTGAAATGTAGTATATAAACGAACACTTGCACAGAACTGCAGCCTTTCAGTTTGGTTTCCTATTCAACTACATATAAAACTTATTCACCAATAAATATCAAGTATTCACCAATAAATACTGGCATTTCACCTATAAACTTACCTTGGAAATGTAGTATAACAACCAACACTTGCACAGATCTGCAACCTTTCAGTGTGGTTTTCATTCACCTACATATAGATCTTATTCACTAATACAAATCAAGTATTCACCAATAAATACTGGCATTTCACCTATAAACTTACCTTGGAATTGCTATATAAACCAACACTTGCACAGATCTGCAGCCTTTCAGTGTGGTTTCCTATTCACCTACATATAAAACTTATTCACCAATAAATATCAAGTATTCACCAATAAATACTGGCATTTCACCTATAAACATACCTTGGAATTACTATATATACGAACAGTTGCACAGATCTGCAGCCTTTCAGTGTGGTTTCCTATTCACCTACATATAGAACTTATTCACCAATAAAAATCAAGTATTCACCAATAAATACCGGCATTTCACATATAAACTTACATTGGAATTGCTATATAAATGAACAGTTTCACAGATCTGTAGCCTTTCAGTGTGGTTTCCTATTCACCTACATATAGAACTTATTCACCAATAAATATCGAGTATTCACCAATAAATACTGGCATTTCACTTATAAACTTACCTTGGAATTGCTATATAAACGAACACTTGCACAGATCTGCAGCCTTTCAGTGTGGTTTCCTATTCACCTACATATAGAACTTATTCACAAATAAATATCAAGTATTCACCAATAAATACTGGCATTTCACCTATAAACTTACCTTGGAAATGTAGTATATAACCCAACACTTGCACAGATCTGCAGCCTTTCAGTTTGGTTTCCTATTCACCTACATATAGAACTTATTCACCAATAAATATCAAGTATTCACTAATAAATACTGGCATTTCACCTATAAACTTACCTTGGAAATGTAGTATATAAACCAACACTTGCACAGATCTGCAGCATTTCAGTGTGGTTTCCTATTCACCTACATATAGATCTTATTCACCAATAAATATCAAGTATTCACCAATAAATACTTGCATTTCACCTATAAACTTACCTTGGAAATGCTATATAAACGAACATTCGCACAGATCTGCAGCCTTTCAGTGTGGTTTCCTATTCACCTACATATAGAACTTATTCACCAATAAATATTAAGTATTCACCAATAAATACTTGCATTTCACCTATAAACTTACCTTGGAAATCTAGTATATAAACCAACACTTGCACAGATCTGCAGCCTTTCAATTTGGTTTCCTATTCACCTACATATAGAACTTATTCACCAATAAATATCAAGTATTCACTAATAAATATTGGCATTTCACCTATAAACTTACCTTGGAAATGTAGTATAAAAACAAACACTTGCACAGATCTGCAGCCTTTCAGTTTGGTTTCCTATTTACCTACATATAGAACTTATTCACCAATAAATATGAAGTATTCACCAATAAATACTGGCATTTCACCTATAAACTTACCTTGGAATTGCAATATAAACCAACACTTGCACAGATCTGCAGCCTTTCAGTGTAGTTTCCTATTCACCTACATATAGAACTTATTCACCAATAAATATCAAGTATTCACCAATAAATACTGGCAATTCAACTATATACTTACCTTGGAATTGCTATATAAACCAACACTTGCACAGATTTGCAGCCTTTCAGTTTGGTTTCCAATTCACCTACATATAGAACTTATTCACCAATAAATATCAAGTATTCACCAATAAATAATGGCATTTCACCTATAAACTTACCTTGGAAATGTAGTATATAAACGAACACTTGCACAGATCTGCAGCCTTTCAGTGTGGTTTCCCATTCACCTACATATAGAACTTATTCACCAATAAATATGAAGTATTCACCAATAAATACTGGCATTTCACCTATAAACTTACCTTGGAATTGCAATATAAACCAACACTTACACAGATCTGCAGCCTTTCAGTGTAGTTTCCTATTCACCTACATATAGAACTTATTCACCAATAAATATCAAGTATTCACCAATAAATACTGGCAATTCACCTATATACTTACCTTGGAATTGCTATATAAACCAACACTTGCACAGATTTGCAGCCTTTCAGTTTGGTTTCCAATTCACCTACATATAGAACTTATTCACCAATAAATATCAAGTATTCACCAATAAATATCAAGTATTCACCAATAAATACTGGCATTTCACCTATAAACTTACCTTGGAAATGTAGTATATAACCCAACACTTGCACAGATCTGCAGCCTTTCAGTTTGGTTTCCTATTCACCTACATATAGAACTTATTCACCAATAAATATCAAGTATTCACTAATAAATACTGGCATTTCACCTATAAACTTACCTTGGAAATGTAGTATATAAACCAACACTTGCACAGATCTGCAGCATTTCAGTGTGGTTTCCTATTCACCTACATATAGATCTTATTCACCAATAAATATCAAGTATTCACCAATAAATACTTGCATTTCACCTATAAACTTACCTTGGAAATGCTATATAAACGAACATTCGCACAGATCTGCAGCCTTTCAGTGTGGTTTCCTATTCACCTACATATAGAACTTATTCACCAATAAATATTAAGTATTCACCAATAAATACTGGCATTTCACCTATAAACTTACCTTGGAAATCTAGTATATAAACCAACACTTGCACAGATCTGCAGCCTTTCAATTGGTTTCCTATTCACCTACATATAGAACTTATTCACCAATAAATATCAAGTATTCACTAATAAATATTGGCATTTCACCTATAAACTTACCTTGGAAATGTAGTATAAAAACAAACACTTGCACAGATCTGCAGCCTTTCAGTTTGGTTTCCTATTTACCTACATATAGAACTTATTCACCAATAAATATGAAGTATTCACCAATAAATACTGGCATTTCACCTATAAACTTACCTTGGAATTGCAATATAAACCAACACTTGCACAGATCTGCAGCCTTTCAGTGTAGTTTCCTATTCACCTACATATAGAACTTATTCACCAATAAATATCAAGTATTCACCAATAAATACTGGCAATTCACCTATATACTTACCTTGGAATTGCTATATAAACCAACACTTGCACAGATTGCAGCCTTTCAGTTTGGTTTCCAATTCACCTACATATAGAACTTATTCACCAATAAATATCAAGTATTCACCAATAAATAATGGCATTTCACCTATAAACTTACCTTGGAAATGTAGTATATAAACGAACACTTGCACAGATCTGCAGCCTTTCAGTGTGGTTTCCCATTCACCTACATATAGAACTTATTCACCAATAAATATGAAGTATTCACCAATAAATACTGGCATTTCACCTATAAACTTACCTTGGAATTGCAATATAAACCAACACTTGCACAGATCTGCAGCCTTTCAGTGTAGTTTCCTATTCACCTACATATAGAACTTATTCACCAATAAATATCAAGTATTCACCAATAAATACTGGCAATTCACCTATATACTTACCTTGGAATTGCTATATAAACCAACACTTGCACAGATTTGCAGCCTTTCAGTTTGGTTTCCAATTCACCTACATATAGAACTTATTCACCAATAAATATCAAGTATTCACCAATAAATAATGGCATTTCACCTATAAACTTACCTTGGAAATGTAGTATATAAACCAACACTTGCACAGATCTGCAGCCTTTCAGTGTGGTTTCCTATTCACCTACATCTAGATCTTATTCACCAATAAATATCAAGTATTCACCAATAAATACTGGCATTTCACCTATAAACTTACCTTGGAAATGTAGCATATAAACCAACACTTGCATAGATCTGCAGCCTTTCAGTGTGGTTTCCTATTCACCTACATATAGAACTTATTCACCAATAAATATCAAGTATTCACCAATAAATACTGGCATTTCACCTATAAACTTACCTTGGAATTGCTATATAAACGAACACTTGCACAGATCTGCAGCCTTTCAGTGTGGTTTTCTATTAACCTACATATAGAACTTATTCACCAATAAATATCAAGTATTCACCAATAAATACTGGCATTTCACCTATAAACTTACCTTGGAATTGCAATATAAACCAACACTTGCACAGATCTGCAGCCTTTCAGTGTAGTTTCCTATTCACCTACATATAGAACTTATTCACCAATAAATATCAAGTATTCACTAATAAATACTGGCATTTAACCTATAAACTTACATTGGAATTGCTATATAAATGAACAGTTTCACAGATCTGCAGCCTTTCAGTGTGGTTTCCTATTCACCTACATATAGAACTTATTCACCAATAAATATCAAGTATTCACCAATAAATACTGGCATTTCACCTATAAACTTACCTTGGAAATGTAGTATATAAACCAACACTTGCACAGATCTGCAGCCTTTCAGTTTGGTTTCCTATTCACCTACATATAGAACTTATTCACCAATAAATATCAAGTATTCACCTATAAATACAGGCATTTCACATATAAACTTACCTTGGAAATGTAGTATATAAACCAACACTTGCACAGATCTGCAGCCTTTTAGGGTGGTTTCCTATTTACCTACATATAGAACTTATTCACCAATAAATATCAAATATTCACCAATAAATACTGGCATTTAACCTATAAACTTACCTTGGAAATGTAGTATATAAACCAACAATTACACAGATCTGCAGCCTTTCAGTTTGATTTCCTATTCACCTAAATATAGAACTTATTCACCAATAAATATCAAGTATTCACTAATAAATACTCGCATTTCACCTATAAACTCACCTTGGAATTGTAGTATATAAACCAACACTTGCACAGATCTGCAGCCTTTCAGTTTGGTTTCCTATTCACCTACATATAGAACTTATTCACCAATAAATATCTAGTATTCACCAATAAATACAGGCATTTCACCTATAAACTTACCTTGGAAATGTAGTATTTAAACCAACACTAGCACAGATCTGCAGCCTTTCAGTTTGGTTTCCTATTCACCTACATATAGAACTTATTCACCAATAAATTTCAAGTATTCATTAATAAATACTAGCATTTCACCTATAAACTTATCTTTGAAATGTAGTATATAAACGAACACTTGCACAGAACTGCGGCCTTTCAGTTTGGTTTCCTATTCAACTACATATAAAACTTATTCACCAATAAATATCAAGTATTCACCAATAAATACTGGCATTTCACCTATAAACTTACCTTGGAAATGTAGTATACAAACCAACAATTGCACAGATCTGCAACCTTTCAGTGTGGTTTTCATTCACCTACATATAGATCTTATTCACTAATACATATCAAGTATTCACCAATAAATACTGGCATTTCACCTATAAACTTACCTTGGAATTGCTATATAAACCAACACTTGCACAGATCTGCAGTCTTTCAGTGTGGTTTCCTATTCACCTACATATAAAACTTATTCACCAATAAATATCAAGTATTCACCAATAAATACTGGCATTTCACCTATAAACTTACCTTGGAATTGCTATATAAACGAACAGTTGCACAGATCTGTAGCCTTTCAGTGTGGTTTCCTATTCACCTACATATAGAACTTATTCAGCAATAAATATCAAGTATTCACCAATAAATACCGGCATTTCACATATAAACTTACATTGGAATTGCTATATAAATGAACAGTTTCACAGATCTGTAGCCTTTCAGTGTGGTTTCCTATTCACCTACATATAGAACTTATTCACCAATTAATATCAAGTATTCACCAATAAATACTGGCATTTCACTTATAAACATACCTTGGAATTGCTATATAAACGAACACTTGCACAGATCTGCAGCCTTTCAGTGTGGTTTCCTATTCACCTACATATAGAACTTATTCACCAATAAATATCAAGTATTCACCAATAAATACTGGCATTTCACCTATAAACTTACCTTGGAAATGTAGTATATAACCCAACACTTGCACAGATCTGCAGCCTTTCAGTTTGGTTTCCTATTCACCTACATATAGAACTTATTCACCAATAAATATCAAGTATTCACCAATAAATACAGGCATTTCACATATAAACTTACCTTGGAATGTAGTATATAAACCAACACTTGCACAGATCTGCAGCCTTTTAGGGTGGTTTCCTATTTACCTACATATAGAACTTATTCACCAATAAATATCAAATATTCACCAATAAATACTGGCATTTAACCTATAAACTTACCTTGGAAATGTAGTATATAAACCAACACTTACACAGATCTGCAGCCTTTCAGTTTGATTTCCTATTCACCTAAATATAGAACTTATTCACCAATAAATATCAAGTATTCACTAATAAATACTCGCATTTCACCTATAAACTCACCTTGGAAATGTAGTATATAAACCAACACTTGCACAGATCTGCAGCCTTTCAGTTTGGTTTCCTATTCACCTACATATAGAACTTATTCACCAATAAATATCTAGTATTCACCAATAAATACTGGCATTTCACCTATAAACTTACCTTGGAAATGTAGTATTTAAACCAACACTAGCACAGATCTACAGCCTTTCAGTTTGGTTTCCTATTCACCTACATATAGAACTTATTCACCAATAAATTTCAAGTATTCATTAATAAATACTAGCATTTCACCTATAAACTTATCTTTGAAATGTAGTATATAAACGAACACTTGCGCAGAACTGCAGCCTTTCAGTTTGGTTTCCTATTCAACTACATATAAAACTTATTCACCAATAAATATCAAGTATTCACCAATAAATACTGGCATTTCACCTATAAACTTACCTTGGAAATGTAGTATACAAACCAACACTTGCACAGATCTGCAACCTTTCAGTGTGGTTTTCATTCACCTACATATAGATCTTATTCACTAATACATATCAAGTATTCACCAATAAATACTGGCGTTTCACCTATAAACTTACCTTGGAATTGCTATATAAACCAACACTTGCACAGATCTGCAGCCTTTCAGTGTGGTTTCCTATTCATCTACATATAAAACTTATTCACCAATAAATATCAAGTATTCACCAATAAATACTGGCATTTCACCTATAAACATACCTTGGAATTACTATATAAACGAACAGTTGCACAGATCTGCAGCCTTTCAGTGTGGTTTCCTATTCACCTACATATAGAACTTATTCACCAATAAATATCAAGTATTCACCAATAAATACCGGCATTTCACATATAAACTTACATTGGAATTGCTATATAAATGAACAGTTTCACAGATCTGTAGCATTTCAGTGTGGTTTTCTATTCACCTACATATAGAACTTATTCACCAATTAATATCAAGTATTCACCAATAAATACTGGCATTTCACTTATAAACATACCTTGGAATTGCTATATAAACGAACACTTGCACAGATCTGCAGCCTTTCAGTGTGGTTTCCTATTCACCTACATATAGAACTTATTCACCAATAAATATCAAGTATTCACCAATAAATACTGGCATTTCACCTATAAACTTACCTTGGAAATGTAGTATATAACCCAACACTTGCACAGATCTGCAGCCTTTCAGTTTGGTTTCCTATTCACCTACATATAGAACTTATTCACCAATAAATATCAAGTATCCACTAATAAATACTGGCATTTCACCTATAAACTTACCTTGGAAATGTAGTATATAAACCAACACTTGCACAGATCTGCAGCATTTCAGTGTGGTTTCCTATTCACCTACATATAGATCTTATTCACCGATAAATATCAAGTATTCACCAATAAATACTTGCATTTCACCTATAAACTTACCTTGGAAATGCTATATAAACGAACATTTGCACAGATCTGCAGCCTTTCAGTGTGGTTTCCTATTCCCCTACATATAGAACTTATTCACCAATAAATATTAAGTATTCACCAATAAATACTGGCATTTCACCTATAAACTTACCTTGGAAATCTAGTATATAAACCAACACTTGCACAGATCTGCAGCCTTTCAATTTGGTTTCCTATTCACCTACATATAGAACTTATTCACCAATTAATATCAAGTATTCACTAATAAATATTGGCATTTCACCTATAAACTTACCTTGGAAATGTAGTATATAAACGAACACTTGCACAGATCTGCAGCCTTTCAGTTTGGTTTCCTATTTACCTACATATAGAACTTATTCACCAATAAATATCAAGTATTCACCAATAAATACTGACATTTCACCTATAAACTTACCTTGGAAATGTAGTATATAAACCAACACTTGCACAGATCTGCAACCTTTCAGTGTGGTTTCCTATTCACCTACATATAGATCTTATTCACCAATAAATATCAAGTATTCACCAATAAATACTGACATTTCACCTATAAACTTACCTTGGAAATGTAGTATATAAACCAACACTTGCACAGATCTGCAGCCTTTCAGTGTGGTTTCCTATTCACCTACATATAGAACTTATTCACCAATAAATATCAAGTATTCACCAATAAATACTGGCATTTCACATATAAACTTACATTGGAATTGCTATATAAACGAACACTTGCACAGATCTGTAGCCTTTCAGTGTGGTTTCCTATTCACCTACATATAGAACTTATTCACCAATAAATATCAAGTATTCACCAATAAATACTGGCATTTCACCTATAAACTTACCTTGGAATTGCAATATAAACCAACACTTGCACAGATCTGCAGCCTTTCAGTGTAGTTTCCTATTCACCTACATATAGAACTTATTCACCAATAAATATCAAGTATTCACCAATAAATACTGGCATTTCACCTATATACTTACCTTGGAATTGCTATATAAACCAACACTTGCACAGATTTGCAGCCTTTCAGTTTGGTTTCCTATTCACCTACATATAGAACTTATTCACCAATAAATATCAAGTATTCACCAATAAATAATGGCATTTCACCTATAAACTTACCTTGGAAATGTAGTATATAAACCAACACTTGCACAGATCTGCAGCCTTTCAGTGTGGTTTCCTATTCACCTACATATAGATCTTATTCACCAATAAATATCAAGTATTCACCAATAAATACTGGCATTTCACCTATAAACTTACCTTGGAAATGTAGTATATAAACCAACACTTGCACAGATCTGCAGCCTTTCAGTGTGGTTTCCTATTCACCTACATATAGAACTTATTCACCAATAAATATCAAGTAGTCACCAATAAATACTGGCATTTCACCTATAAACTTACCTTGGAAATGCCACAAACACCAACACATGCAGTCTTCCAGTGTGGTTGTCTACTTCACCTACATATTTAATTAATCATGCAATATTTTTAACCAAAATATATATGTTAGTACCCAAATATAAGGGTCAAATATAAGAGTGGTTCAAAAACATTCGCACAAGTAAGAGTATTTCTTACAAGTCATGTCCGAGTCATATGTGTACACTACCATGTATGAGTCGCAAACGTTCGCACGAGTAAGTATCCCCACTGTATGTCATATGAGTATGTCTATCTTGTACAAGTCATACGAGTAAGTCTATTTAGTATACGTGACACGTAGTTGCATGTTAGTAAGAGTATTTATTATAAGTCATGTCCGAGTCATATGTGTACACTACCGTGTATGAGTCACTAACGTTCGCACGAGTAAGTATCCCCACTATATGTCATACGAGTATGTCTATCTTGTACAAGTCATACGAGTAAGTCTATGTAGTATACGTGACATGTAGTTGCATGTTAGTAAGAGTATTTATTATAAGTCATGTCCGAGTCATATGTGTACACTACCGTCTATGAGTCACAAACGTTCGCACGAGTAAGTATCCCCACTATATGTCATACGAGTATGTCTATCTTGTACAAGTCATACGAGTAAGTCTATGTAGTATACGTGACACGTAGTTGCATGTTAGTAAGAGTATTTATTATAAGTCATGTCCAAGTCATATGTGTACACTACCGTGTATGAGTCACAAACGTTCGCACGAGTAAGTATCCCCATTGTATGTCATACGAGTATGTCTATCTTGTACAAGTCATATGAGTAAGTCTATGTAGTATACGTGACACGTAGTTGCATGTTAGTAAGAGTATTTATTATAAGTCATGTCCAACTAGGTATATTAATCAAGTGGGGTCCAGAGACACAATAATTGTCATAATCATTTATTTATAACACGTCTGGAAGTCGAATTGACCAACACCTACAAACATCTCACCTCTTCTGCATAGTGTGTTGGTCTATTCACCTACATATACTAGACATTCACAAATAAATACAAAAAATTCACCAATAAATGGTGTCATTTCACCTATAACCTCAAATAACACCAACACTTTGCAAAACATCTGACCTCTTCTGCTAGACTGTTGGTCTATTCACCTACATATACTACACATTCACCAATAAATACAAACAATTCACCAATAAATGGTGTCATTTCACCAATAACCTCAATTAACACCAACATTTTGCAAAGCATCTTACCTCTTCTGCCAGAGTGTGTTGGTCTATTCACCTACATATACTAGACATTCACCAATAAATGGTGTCATTTCACCTATAAACTCAAATAACACCAACAATTTCCAAAACATCTGACCTCTTCTGCCAGACTATTGGTCTATTCACCTACATATACAAGACATTCACCAATAAATACAAACAATTCACCAATAAATGTTGTCATTTCACCAATAACCTCAATTAACACCAACATTTTGCGAAGCATCATACCTCTTCTGCATAGTGTGTTGGTCTATTCACCTACATATGTTAGACATTCACCAATAAATGGTGTCATTTCACCTATAAACTCAAATGACACCAACAATTTGCAAAACATCTGACCTCTTCTGCCAGACTATTGGTCTATTCACCTACATATACTAGACATTCACCAATAAATACAAACAATTCACTAATAAATGGTGTCATTTCACCAATAACCTCAATTAACACCAACATTTTGCAAAGCATCTTACCTCTTCTGCATAGTGTGTTGGTCTATTCACCTACATATGCTAGACATTCACCAATAAATATAAACAATTCACTAATAAATGATGTCATTTCACCTATAACCTCAAATAACACCAACACTTTGCAAACATATGACCTCTTCTGCCATTTTGTTGGTCTATTCACCTACATATGCTAGACATTCACCAATAAATAAAAACAATTCCCTAATAAATGGTGTCATTTCACCTATAACCCCAAATAACACCAACACTTTGCAAACATCTAACCTCTTCTGCCAGACTGTTGGTCTATTCACCTACATATGCTAGACATTCACCAATAAATAGTGTCATTTCACCTATAACCACAAATAATACCAACACTTTGCAAACATTTTAACTCTTCTACATAGTTTGTTGGTCTATTCACCGACATATACTAGACATTCACCAATAAATACAAATAATTCACAAATAAATGGTGTCATTTCACCTATAATCTGAAATAATACCAACACTTTGCAAACATCTTACCTCTTCTGCCAGAGTGTTGGCCTATTCACCTACACATGATAGACATTCACCAATAAATAGAAACCGTTCACCAATAAATAGTGTAATTTCACCTATAACCTCAATTAACACCAACACTTTGCAAACATCCTACCTCTTCTGCCAGAGTGTTAGTCTATTCACCTACATATGTTAGACATTCACCAATAAATAAAAACAATTCATTAATAAATAGTGTCATTTCACCTATAACCCCAAATAACACCAACACTTTGCAAACTTCTGACCTCTTCTGCCAGATTGTTGGTCTATTCACCTACATACGCTAGACATTCCCCAATAAATAAAAACAATTCACTAATAAATGGTCTCATTTCACCTATAACCTCTAATAACACCAACACTTTGCAAGCATCTAACCTCTTCTGCATAGTGTGTTGGTCTATTCACCTACATATACTAGACATTCACCCATAAATACAAACCATTCACCAATAAATGGTGTCATTTCACCTATAACCTCAATTAACATCAACACTTTGCGCACATCCTACCTCTTCTGCCAGAGTGTTAGCCTATTCACCTACAT
Organism: Colocasia esculenta; assembly: GCA_014218235.1. Classification (NCBI taxonomy): domain Eukaryota; kingdom Viridiplantae; phylum Streptophyta; class Magnoliopsida; order Alismatales; family Araceae; genus Colocasia; species Colocasia esculenta. Next base: position 33,027,602 of record CM024761.1, on the reverse strand, counting down.
ATGCTAGACATTCACCAATAAATAAAAACAATTCCCTAATAAATGGTGTCATTGCACCTATAACCCCAAATAACACCAACACTTTGCAAACATCTAACCTCTTCTGCCAGACTGTTGGTCTATTCACCTACATATGCTAGACATTCACCAATAAATAAAAACAATTCACCAATAAATGGTGTCATTTCACCTATAACCACAAATAATACCAACACTTTGCAAACATTTTAACTCTTCTACATAGTTTGTTGGTCTATTCACCGACATATACTAGACATTCACCAATAAATACAAATAATTCACAAATAAATGGTGTCAATTCACCTATAATCTCAAATAATACCAACACTTTGCAAACATCTTACCTCTTCTGCCAGAGTGTTGGCCTATTCACCTACATATGATAGACATTCACCAATAAATAGAAACCGTTCACCAATAAATAGTGTAATTTCACCTATAACCTCAATTAACACCAACACTTTGCAAACATCCTACCTCTTCTGCCAGAGTGTTAGTCTATTCACCTACATATGTTAGACATTCACCAATAAATAAAAACAATTCACTAATAAATAGTGTCATTTCACCTATAACCCCAAATAACACCAACACTTTGCAAACTTCTGACCTCTTCTGCCAGATTGTTGGTCTATTCACCTACATATGCTAGACATTCCCCAATAAATAAAAACAATTCACAAATAAATGGTCTCATTTCACCTATAACCTCAAATAACACCAACACTTTGCAAGCATCTGACCTCTTCTGCATAGTGTGTTGGTCTATTCACCTACATATACTAAACATTCACCCATAAATACAAACCATTCACCAATAAATGGTGTCATTTCACCTATAACCTCAATTAACATCAACACTTTGCGCACATCCTACCTCTTCTGCCAGAGTGTTAGCCTATTCACCTACATATGCTAGACATTCACCAATAAATAAAAACAATTCCCTAATAAATGGTGTCATTGCACCTATAACCCCAAATAACACCAACACTTTGCAAACATCTAACCTCTTCTGCCAGACTGTTGGTCTATTCACCTACATATGCTAGACATTCACCAATAAATAAAAACAATTCACCAATAAATGGTGTCATTTCACCTATAACCACAAATAATACCAACACTTTGCAAACATTTTAACTCTTCTACATAGTTTGTTGGTCTATTCACCGACATATACTAGATATTCACCAATAAATACAAATAATTCACAAATAAATGGTGTCATTTCACCTATAATCTCAAATAATACCAACACTTTGCAAACATCTTACCTCTTCTGCCAGAGTGTTGGCCTATTCACCTACATATGATAGACATTCACCAATAAATAGAAATCGTTCACCAATAAATAGTGTAATTTCACATATAACCTCAATTAACACCAACACTTTGCAAACATCCTACCTCTTCTGCCAGAGTGTTAGTCTATTCACATACAAATGTTAGACATTCACCAATAAATAAAAACAATTCACTAATAAATAGTGTCATTTCACCTATAACCCCTAATAACACCAACACTTTGCAAACTTCTGACCTCTTCTGCCAGATTGTTGGTCTATTCACCTACATATGCTAGACATTCACCAATAAATAAAAACAATTCATCAATAAATGGTGTCATTTCACCTATAACCACAAATAATACCAACACTTTGCAAACATTTTAACTCTTCTGCATAGTTTGTTGGTCTATTCAGCGACATATACTAGACATTCACCAATAAATACAAATAATTCACAAATAAATGGTGTCATTTCACCTATAATCTCAAATAATACCAACACTTTGCAAACATCTTACCTCTTCTGCCAGAGTGTTGGCATATTCACCTACATATGATAGACATTCACCAATAAATAGAAACCGTTCACCAATAAATAGTGTAATTTCACCTATAACCTCAATTAACACCAACACTTTGCAAACATCCTACCTCTTCTGCCAGAGTGTTAGCCTATTCACCTACATATGTTAGACAATCACCAATAAATAAAAACAATTCACTAATAAATAGTGTCATTTCACCTATAACCCTAAATAACACCAACACTTTGCAAACTTCTGACCTCTTCTGCCAGATTGTTGGTCTATTCACCTACATATGCTAGACATTCACTAATAACTAAAAACCATTCACCAATAAATGGTGTCATTTCACCTATAACCTCAAATAATACTAACACTTTGCAAATATTTTAGCTCTTCTGCATAGTGTGTTGGTCTATTCACCTACATATACTAGACATTCACCAATAAATACAAACTATTCACCAATAAATGATGTCAGTTCACCTATAATCTCAATTAATACCAACACTTTGCAGACATCTCAGGTCTTCTGCCAGTGTGTTGGTCTATTCACCTACATATACTAGTCATTCAGCAATAAATAGAAACAATTTACCAATAAATAGTGTCAGCTCACTTTTAAACTCTGCAATATGAACACTTTGCAAACATCTGAGCTTTTCTGCCAATCTGTAGATCTATTCACTGACATATCTGAGCCATTTACTGCAGTGTGGTTGCTTCTTCACCTACATATCCAACATTTACACATTTGAGCTCCTCTTGGAGTGTGGTGGCCTGTTCATCTATATACACAGAAAATTCACTAATAAATATCACAAATTCACCGATAAATACTTGACAAGCACCTTTAAATATAGTGCTTCTCCAGTATCACATTCATCGACTGCCAATACTTGCACAGATCTGTAGTCTTCCTGTTTGTTGGCCTATTCACGTACATATACAACATATTCACCAATAAATACAATAAATGCACCAATAAATACATACATTTCACTTGCACACCTTAACACAATGCCATTAACATCAACGCTTGCACACATTATCACATATCACATAACATTGTTTCCCACAAAATATACACTTTATGTAATAATTGAATTTCAAATTGACATCTGAAGAGTAATTTCTGCAATTACAACTATTCAAAAGATTGTTCCCTTACAATTATCACATATTACATTGTGGACTCCCATTTCCTTAATAATTGAACTACAAGTTCACATCTAAAAAACTGCATTTATTCTTCATTGAAGTTCCAGCTGCCTCCTTCTTTGGGCTTAGCCAACTCTTCCATAAATTAGATAAGATACATTCTGCATTCATTTGAATGGGGTGGCTGAGAAGGGCAGTCCATATCAAACTTTAACTCCCAATCTTCTTTGGCACCCTGCATCCCACAACTACAGAAAAATGTTTGAACCACTTTCACCTATATACACAACAGATTATTAATTCTCATAACAGTTGTAAAATACAAGAATCTATCAATAAAATAAAATGGATGCTGAAATTTACCCAATTTCTGACAGCTACATCGTATGATTTATTCCTCTTAATGGAGTTGTAAGATATGAAGCATTTACTTTTTAAATCAACCACTAGCAGATGCCAGTGGTTCGTTGTGTGCAGAACAAAAAATAAGAAATCCAATTTGCCTAAATGCTCCAAGTTTGTTGCTGCAGGAAAACACTCAAATAATCTTTGTGCTTTTTGGGAAATTGAAGCACGCTTCCCAGTATGGATGCGCGATACAATTCGTGTCGGTAGGTATTCCCATTTTTTGCAATCAGATAGTGAACAACCTTCTTCCAAAAGTTGGACAGCACAATCAATCATCTGTAAATAACAAAATAATGACATCTAACTGAGGTTTTCTCTTGTATAATACTTCATTGACATGATACTTATAATTAAATGTCATACTTACATCATCACCTACGTTCTTCCCAAATAAAAGCTCATGAATGTTGTATCGAGTCACCTCTCCATTCCATTTATTTACAAATATCGATTCACTACTCAAGTAAAAAATATATGCTCAAACTTATGAACCACTCATGAAAAAAACAAGTGTTCAAGGAAAATACATTCACGGAAAAATATTTGTTCAAACATATTAGTTAATCTCCAATGATAAGAACTTTGTGATCAATTGGCAATCCTCCTCCACCAAAAGCTCATAGCCAGGAAAGTCTCTTTTATCTTCAACAAGAATCACCTGCATCTAAAAACATCTCATGTAAGAAAAAAAGTAGGCACAAGATACATGCTACATGCTAGACCCTTATACATTGTCATAAAGGATTAAAAACAAAATGCATTAGCCTTTTCCTTTCTTCTTGCTTCAGGTCCGCTTTTTCCTTTTTTATTGGCCAATATTTGGACCTCTTCTTCAGAATCTTTTTTTTCAGCCGCCTCGCATGGCGGATCCGAAGGGGGAACCTGCAAATCCATCATATTATTAGACCACAAAAGTTGCAAAAGTATTAAGTAAAGTATTGATTACAAACATCAGCAGGCTTCTCCTTTTCCTGTCTAAGGCTGATAGCAGATTTGGTAAATCCTTCAACTTTCGTCATGAGAGATTCCAACTTTTGTCGGAAATCTTCATTGTCTGCTTTTCGGCCCTCCTCTGCAGCTTTTAAAGCATCTACAAGTGCTGCCATTTGGGCATTTATGCTCACGGCAGGTGTGGAAGCCTCCTGTAGTATGAAACATATCTTATTATTCACTTATGTTGACATATTGCTGCAAGACATGAAAGACATGAAGCAAAACTCATATACCTCAGCTCGGGCGAAATCTCCGTCATATGTTTTACCTTTTTTTCCCTTCAAGCACCCATTGTTCTGAGGGATGAATGGGCAACTTTGACTCAACCTATTTAACATTAGGAGAAATTATCCTACTAGGTCATTAATAAAAAAGAAACCTAGTAAAATGCAGCAAGAAAATAACATTACCATCACTTGTAGATGATCTATAATGATTTTCCCCTTCTTCTTGAAATTTGCATCCCACCTAAATAGCCGCGGAAAAATGAGGCAGCTAATGGGTGGAATGGCATGTGTGTGCTCTAACAACCACACCTATCATGATGATTTTAAACAGTAATTAGTGATATTGATTTAAGCAAAGTAAAATTTAATTAAAATTAAATGCTGCAAATACTTACACATAGTGAATAGGAGCAGCCAAAGATGAACTAATTTTTTCGTGGCTTTTCGTCATGTCTTCCCCTCTTTGCATTCATCTTCACCATTTTGCTCGCCTCCTCAATGTTGTGGAGTATAAGCTCATGGAAGGCAGCAGCCCATGCATAGCTTCCAATTCTTTCAATATCATCCAAATATTTAATCATTTGAGGGGGGCAAATGTACGCAGATCGAGGGGCAAGAAATGTACTGAGTAATAGTAAAATCCAGAGACGCACTGTGTCCTCAATATCCTCCTTCTCATCTGAACCAACTAGATCTATTAAATGACCATGGATGACCTGTCGAGTGAAGGAAGTATCCTTGCCAAATCTTTTATGCATCTTGGACACTTCTATAGACGAGCCATAGTGATGCACGGGGAATTCGGTACATGGCATCCCAAGAATGAGAGAAACATCCTCAACTATGAAGGGCAATGATTTGTTCTCAATATTAAAAACATTCCCCACCTCATGATGTGCTAAAATCTCCTCTAACAAACTTATCCCAAACCATTTCATTGGAGGGATGTCCACATATGGTGCAAATGGAGTTGCCTTCATCAACTCCTTGTACATTCACGAAAATTAATTTGTTCCTTCTCTTTAATGTAAATATGTAAAGAACATCTACTCATCAATGGATTATTTACATAACGTTTCATCTTCACTTCAGCTCCTAAAACAAGGAATAAATACAAACTTGTTTAATATGCAAGAATTCCCCGGCGTAAATACACATTCATAGGAATGTTTTTTTTCAAAACATGATTTTTTATAAAGAAATACATTGACATATGCACAAACATAAAAAAAAAAACAAATACAAAATTACAAAAAATATACCTGAGGCGACATCATCTGTTGGAGAAATCAGTGCCTTTGGTGTTTGCTTATGTCTTCTGCGTGTAAGTACCTTCTGCTTACCCATATGGGTGGTGGGTTGGCCTGTTGGGGGAGGACTTGGAGTTAACAACAAGGGAGAGGTCTCTTCACTTGGAATTTGAGGAATATTTTCGAAAGTGGCTTCTGTAGGGTTCAAATGCTTGGCAGTAATGTCTTCTGACGCTTTTTTGGTTCTATTACCAGTAACGGCTTCTACTCTTCTCTTTGGAGCCATCACGAGGAGTCGCTCGTCTGCACAGGTGGAGAGCGATGGGACACCTACGCACAGGTGAGAAATTGGGGAGTCGACGGTCTTCACGCTTGTCGTTCGCCTCCACACAGCTTAGAAAGGAAGCAGGGCGCAGGGGCACTTCGAGCTGGAGAGAGCTTCGCGGCGTTCGCTTCTGCGTGAGCAGAGACTTCGCAACGGCTCGTCCGTCGTTCCCCTCCGCACAGCTGAGAAAGGAAGGCTGGCAAGGAGCAGAGAGAAGGAAGACAGGGACTTCGCGGAGTTGGAGTTGGAGAAGGAGCTGAGGCTTTGCGTCGTTCGCCCGGAGGAGGAGCAGAAAGGGGGAGAAGGCAGTTCGTGGCGTGGCGGGAAAGGGAGGAACGAAGGGCAACAAAGTATTTCTCCACGAGACTGTGAGAGACAAGACATTTTGAAAAACAAAAAGGCACATCACCCTATCCTAAACCACTTGGCAAGTACCCATTGGGTGTGCTTACCGATGTGTCACTTGGTGCACACCAACGGTGTGCACCAAGTATTTCTCTCTGAAGAAAGAGGAAGGAGGAGACACGTGTGGAGTTTGTCCCTTCCGGGAGCTCGTGCGCGTGGTCCACATCCCGAGCCGATCAATTCAAACCTGATTCAGCCAGTTTTTGTCAGAATATCCTCCTTATATATTTATTTTGTAAAACTATTTTTTACTTTTTATTTTTTTTGCTTATTAATATAGTGTCAAAATTAGCTTTGAATTAGCATCCATTTGAGATGTTGAGAGTATCCGACTATCATCCATAAAAGAACTATTGATCACTGAAAGAGAGAGAAGGAAAGTTGAAGGGAGTGAAAGAGTTTATAACTTATTTTAAATTTAGCTAAATGTCAATCGGTGTTAAATAAGATATTTTAACAAAATATTAATAAATGAACCGAGTATTTTTGCAATTACTGCAATGAAATAAGACTATTAAAAATAAAATAAAAGCATGAAGAATATTCTATAATAAATTATTGATAGGAGGAGTTTAGATATTAATAGACGCGGATGAATGGAAGTTGAGTTTTGACGAACCTGGCTGGGCTTGAGCCTACATTAAAGTTTGAACCCAACCTTTCATGTCATCCGTCACCTGCCCTTCCAACAAAGCGGAGTCCATTAGGGTTCCGTGACCTAGTTGGACTTGGGGTCCATTTGATTACACCCAAACTTCAAATCAGATTGTTGAGGCCCATTTCTGGCCCAGAAACCAGCAGGCCCAATAAGAAAGCGCAGAGCCCAACCTAGTCCAGAACTCTCAGGTGCTACTTCCTACTTCCTCCCTCGCCCTCTTTGCAACTTTCACCTGAAAATAATAGTGGTCTAATAGTTATTCTTTCATGTACATCAGAATGTAGTTGTAGGTTAAAATCTCAAGAGGAACAAGGTTGTAAAGAATTTCTAAAAACATTGCAATAGGTTAGTGTGAACGGGTTTTCCTGTTCGGGCCTGAGCCAAACGGGCCTCCACTAAAGGTAGAAGAGAAGGACGGTCGCCGGTGCGGACGATTGCCTGCAAAACCCAAGAAAGATTAGGAGGGCCCGGTTGAAGAACCGGGGGGAACCCTCTGATGCCTAAGTCAGATCAGACTGTGGAAGAGACAGGAAAGGAAGGTTCTCTGGTGTGTGTTCGAGCGTGGGCGAGTGTGCATGGGTCAAGTTGCGTCCCTTTGCATGGGAATTACCTGAGCCTTTTATAGGCGAGGGACGCGAAGGGTTCGAACGTGCCTCCCTTTAATGACACCTGAAGGGGCGCGTCAGTTGACATCCCTAAGTGGGGAGTCGTCCGTTGAGGCGCCTGTTGGGGCCCTTGGTGGTTAATGCCCCCTTAATCATGGGGCGCATATCGTGCCGTTGTCGTAACCGCTTTCGGGAGGTGAAGGGTCGCCATGGGTCCTCTGACCAAGAGGGGCCGAACAGGAGGTTGTTCGGTTACCGGGCAAGATGCTCGGTGCCCGGTGCTCGGAAGCGGTGGCGCATGGAGATAGACCACGGGAGGTTCGAGCAGAAGGCGAATGATTTGTTCGAAAGACCGTACCTTGCTTGAACAGGTTGCAGGGTGTCCGGAGACGGCCCTTGGGAGCCCTTGGGAGCCTGGCGGTCAGAGCGTGTTCGGAAGCCTTTGGCTGAACCCGAGGACACGTGGCTCGATGACCGGAGCCCAGACGGCCTACTAGGTCATGATGGGCCGTGATGGACCACGATGGGCGTGCAGGCCTAGGAGGCTAGAAATAGCCTCCACACTTGCCCCCCACTCTCTCAAGCCTGCTCGGGTACCGTAGCACTTGAGAGCGGAGGTTTGCTCGAACGTCACCTTCGCGTTAAATGCGATGCCGACCGTGGCAGTGTGCACGGCTTCAAAGTGACGTCGTTGGAGCTCTCCTCGGGGACGGAGCTTCATGATGGCGGAGATGACATGTCGCACTGTGAGCCCGGGGCGGCATGTTCGAACAATCTTGTTTGAAGTGGGAAAACCGCCACTTTCACCTTCGAATTTTGCGCCTCCCTTCCATATAAGGAAGAGGAGGGGAGAAGGCAGGGCTCACGCCTTCCTCATTCAGAAGTCCCCCTGCCTCTTTGCCGCTGCTTCATCGTCTTCTTCCTGTATCTTCACCGCCCATCGCCTCTTCCGCTTCCCACTCGCAAACAACGATGTCGTAGAGAGGGAAGGAGGTTGTCGCTGCCGGAGCGAGCAGAGAGGCGCCAAGGGAGATGCGGGGGCCAAAATACAGGTTCTTCGATGGTCTTCGTGAATGCTTCCACATCGGGGAGGAGTACGACATCATTCTCGCCAACGAGAATGAGTCATATATGCTGAACAAGCCCGGATGCGTCGCGCTATCCTTGGACCTTTAGAGGCAGGGTTTCGGCTGCCATTGCCGGAGGTGGCAAAGGGGGTGCTGAACGCCTGGAGGGTCGCCCCCATCCAGCTGACGCCGAACTCATGGAGGATGATTTGCGTGTTCTGCATCATGTGCAAGTTACGAGATGTGGTGCCCACTGCGGATATCTTCTGGGGGCACTTTAGCCTCGCAGCGTCTTCACAAATCGGCAACAGTGTCTACTACATCAAGCACCGGCCGAACAAGATGCAGATCTTTTTCTCACCGAAATACTCAAACCACAAGGGTTGGACGCACAGAGTCGTCTTCTTCGTTTGCCATCACCGAGGAGCCGGAGCCGAAGAGTGGGGGTTCCCCACCCGAGTTGGGGACCCCCGGAAGAAGGACATGGTGCCGCTCTTGATTCGAGAGGCGGCGAGGATCTCGGATAGCCTCAACAACATGCTGGAGGAGCACGCAGAGGGCTACCTGACGGAGGCCAAACTGGTCGAGTTCAGGCTCAGTCGTCCATAGGGTGAGTACCACGCTCCGCTTTTGCTTCCAGTTTGCTGGGGGGCTGTTATCTGACTCCTCTTTTCCTTTGTGTGCAGATGCCAAGGAGCTAGCGGTGGGCAGGGACCAGGAGGACATGGCCAACTACACCGAGCAGATAGCCATCACGTCATATGTGACTTATCTAGGCGAGGATGTCTCTGGGGCTGCATCCGGAGGAAGCCATCCCGCCAGTGCTCGGACCGCCGACAAGAAGCCTCTAAAGATTAGTCTTCGGGGGAAGTCCATGCCTTCGAAGGCGACGCGGGCCGCGCAGGAAGAGGTCGAGAAGGAGGAGGTCCCCCAGCTCCAACTTCGAAAGAAGAGGAGGCTGGTGAAGGCGGCCGAGCAAACAAGGCCGCAATCAGCAACCGAGATAGGGTCCCTAACAGTCAAGGGGATGATCTCGGAGCTCAGTCTGGGAGGAGAGGAGCTGGTCGTCGTCAGCAACCACTCGGACGAGGGCTCCACGGAGGAGCAAGTCGGGGCGCAGACGCCCTCAGGGCCCGCAGGGGGCCGTGTGGAGGAGACAGATGCAGTGGAGGCATCTGGCGTCGTGGCAGAAGGTGAAGCTACTTCCGCACAGGGGCCCGTTCCGGATGCGGCCCATGAGAGAACGACTCCAGGGGTTGTGTCGAAAGGGATGGCGGAGCTGCCTCCGTCGTCTGATGCCGCTGTAGAGTAGGGTTGTAAACGGATCTGGATAATATTTGGATCCGATTCAGATTCGTATCCGATTAAGCATATCTGTATCCGTTTAAAAGATATCCGATGGAGCAGATTCGAATACGGATATTATCCGAATAATAAACGGAGCGGACGCGGAAACAGGAGATTCGCTCCGTTTAAGATTCGATCCGAAACTGAATTAGTTCTGGCCATTGGATCTTAAATCTAATGGCTCATATTTAATATATAAATAGTATACATATCTAAAACCCTACCTCCTCCCCTCCCCCAAATCCCATCAGTAAACGACTCAGGGCCATCTCAAATCCTGCAACTATTGCCCTCCTCCCCTCGTCGTCCTCGCCATCGGCCGCCGACGCCGGCCATCCCCGCCCTCGCCCCCTCGCCCCTCACGGCCTTGCCTTGCAGACACGGTGAATCGGTGATGCCCTTGCCGTCGGCCACCCCTGCTGGCCTCCCCGCCCCATTCTCCCACGTCGTCACAGCATCGTTGCAGATATCATCGGCGGCGTCGGCGTAGCCCTTGCCTCCCAGTCCCCGACGTCCTCGTGGCCTCTCTTCCCCGATGCCCTCACCCCGGCCGAAGAAGACGGCCCACGCCGTCACCTAGGCTTCCTCTCTCTCTCTCTCTCTCTCTCTCTCTCTCTCTCTCTCTCTCTCTCTCTCTCTCTCTCTCTCTCTCTCTCTCTCTTCCCCCCTCCGGCGGAAACCCCCCCCCCCATCTGCCCCCCCCCTTTCGACGGCACCCCTCCCCCTCACTAGTTTCATATTTTCGAACCGGATAATTTCCAGATCCGCTCCAAATCCGATCATTATCCGACTAACATATCCGCTTTGTATCCGAATTTTATTCGGAGCGGATACGGATTATCCGATTAAATATTCGGAGCGGACACGGAAAACCCATATCCGCTCTGTATCCGCTCCGTTTACAGCCCTACTGTAGAGGGCCAGTCGCAGACAACGCGCTTGTTTGCGTCTATCGTCGAACAGGGGGTCAGCATCGAGGATGAAGGACCTTCTCAGAGGGTACCCACCGGCAACGACGAAGTCCAGGAGGCGGCGGTTGAGGGGGTTGAAAGCGAAGCGGCCAGAGGAGCGAGCCTTTCTGGCAAGGAGACCACTGTGGCTGCCGAGGACGAAGCGGGACACAAGGAGGATCATGCACCTCTGTCGTGGGTGTTGAAGGTGAGATCCCCTGTTTGGCCCACGGAGGAGCACTTAGAGGCTACCTTGGAGCACGTCCAGGGAGGTTCCTCGAGGAATCTGCCCCCTTGCCCGACCGCCTCCCAGCTCGAAGTGCTGGCAAGGTGCCAAAGGGTGAGCTCAGATGTAAGGCCCTCGAATTTTCCGTCGCATTAATTGTATTTGTGTGTGTATACTTGTGCTCGTGCATGTATATACGTATTTATGTACATATTAATTAGTACAATTACGTGTGCATGTGTTTATACTATATGTAAATAATGCATGTATGGAATGGTGATAGTATGGACACACTACCTTATATATATTGCATGTATATATGCATGGTATGCATGGTTTTCTGCGTATTTTGGACTTCTGGCCGAAGGCCATCTTGGTGTCAACCCATAGCCGTTGAGGTGGTGTCAGCGTCCAGGCATGGACACCAACACTAATCCCAACGTCCAGCGATATGGACGCCTATTTCTCTGGCCTGCATGCGCAGCAGAGCCAGAAATTTCGGAAACAAGAAAGCTCAGCCATTGGGGAGCTGTCCCCAACGGCTCTGAGAGCTGTCATGTCACCTTGTGAGTGGGAGAGAGGCCTCCCCTTATGTCTGAACCCGGATTTGCCTCTTCCCACTCCTCTCTTCACCTTTGCAAGAGGAGAAAAGAGAGAAGGAAAAACCCTAGAAGAAAACTGAGAAAACCCACCCTTGCAACCCAAAGAATCCGACTTCCTAGAGCTAGATCCGGCCATCTTCCCCGACAAGAGGATAGCTGGAGCAAAGGAGGAGGCTTCCCTGACATCCCCCTGCTGTGGAGATCATCCAGGAGCCCGGAGGAAGAAGATCTAGGAGGCGTTTCTGCACCTTCTTGGGACTGCCCAAGGAGGGCTTCACCAACACCCTAGACCCTTTGGAGCAATTTTTAAAAGGCAAGTGACCTAACCATAATGTCCCCGTATGTGTCTAGGTCATTTCTATTATTTTTATGGATTTTCCCTCGAGTCCTAGACCCTCCCATTCACCCAAACTTGAGAGCTCGGGTCTGTGTTTCTGCACAGACCTGCATTGACGGCAAGGTCAATGGACGCAGATATCATGCTTGGCGTCCATCGACCATGCCGCTGACCCTGAGTCAGCGGCCAGAGACCGCCGCCAAGTTCCTCTGGACAGAACAGTGACCTGTTCTGCCCTTTTTATACGACTATTTTCGGTATGGTTTCCGTGACGAGGATATATGGTAACCCTATACTCTATGTATATTGTTAAATGTGGTGTGTAGATGAGTGTGATGTGTGGTGGTAGATGTTAGAAATTTGTATTCCGTGAATTTGTAAGCATGATGTGTTGAGAATCTTGCCCATCCATGTTTCATGATTAGGATTAGTCTGAATGCCTCAGTTTTGTCAGATTATGAGGATTTGTGGGTCAGTGTATGTATTCTCAATTTTGATAATTTGTCCATGCTTGTATGAGTTGCTAATAAATTCGGTTCGGTAAATAAAAAGCCATGCAAGAAAGATTGTGATGATTGATTCATGGCTGTATGATTTAGGGAAATTTTGTATTCTCAAATCATGCATATAATAGTAATCTCTGTTCAGACAGTAGCTTGCTAAAATTTTGACTTGTGTGTAAAGTCCATATCAACTTAAATTATGAATGGCATGCTAAATAGGTGTTTCATTTTCTGTAAATTCTATTTAGCTCAGAAAAATTTGAAAATTTGAATGTATGACCTTGAACCCGAAAATAGCATGTGGTTAAAATTTCAGGTCATTTGGACCAGTATATAAGGAGTTATGTATTTCCATGTGAAATATAGTAATCCATGTATGTTATCGTAATGTGATTAGATATTGCCTAAAACCCAACTTGATTGGTGAAATTTACTGTGTGTTAAACTCCCGAAATCTGTAGTGCCATGTCAGGAAAAACAGAGAAATGCATATGAGTGAGGAAGTGAATGAGATGAAAAGTGCTATGTGTAAAACCATGTGTAAATCGGTAAAATGTGTAAATGTGTAACTGTGCCAATGTGACACTGCTTCCGTAGAGGGCAGTGGAACTGTATCAGGGAAAAGTCCCCCTGAGAAAGTTCAATGTGTAAGTGACCCTAAGGGCATTAGGGGGAAATCCTGGAGGTGGACAAGTACCACTAGTTAGGGTGGAGACTTGTTCTCCGGTCTGCGCAGTCCAAGAGTCGCCATTGGAATGCTTAGATGGCGTCTATGTGTAATGTGATGTGTATATGTCCTTCTTTGGTGGTTTGGACTATGTGTCACGGCATCTAAAATGTGTAATGTGTAATGTGTATGTGTTTATGTGTAAATGTGTAAGTGAACAATGTGAGTGTGTATGTGTAAAGTGTAACCATGTGAAAGAGGAAACTTGTGTAAAGAAAATGTGAAACTAAAGATGTGAGAATATGTTGTTGAAATCCATGTGAGACAAATCTGAAACCATGTGAAATCAGTAAATTCATGTCGTTATCGTCATGTTTATATGTGCAAAAATGCTTAGAATCCATGTTAGGGATAATTGATGAGCACGTATGCAAGTATCATGATTGGTTGTTCACATGATTCGTTTTAAGCAATATTGTAGCTCTCATGTGTAGGTTTACACCCATTAAACCATGTGAAACCAGCAACTTAGAGCATGTAAAAATGTCTATGTATGTGTTTAAAAACATATAAGATCCGTGCTAGTCGTGTTTCCTTTCATATATGCACAATGTTCATGTTGGTAGCTCTCATGTCTCGGTTCTTTAAAGACGAAATTTCATGAGTAAATTGAATAGAGAGCATGTGATAGGTAAAGTTTTATTCTTAGAAATCTGAAAGCATGATCCATGTATAAAATTGTAAAACTTCCATGATAGGTTGAAACTTTCAAATGACTAGCATGCCATGTGTTGCAAGTTTTGAATGTGCATGTAGAAACCACTATGACTTATAGGTGTATGTTATGAGTAGTGTTGCTTGCTGAGTCTTTGGACTCACTCCTTGCTTCGGCGTACAGGTGTAGTTGGTGACGTGGCACCGTTGGAGGGGATAGTGGAGACGGACTCCAAGCGCAGAGATTAGTAGTTGGAGTTCCTTGTGACTTGTGTACTTCATAGTATGTAATTTGGACATTGTATTAGAGTTATCGTGGAAAGGATGTATAAGTGTGGACATTATGTATTTCTATTTCAGCAATTTAAATTATGTGAACTTTTTGTTCCTTATTGTTAATTGCGAACTTCATGTATGTTAAATGTGGATGATGAATGAATGGAGACAGTTGTCTTTTACTTCCGCTACTCTGTTGTATATTCGCGTGTATCTCAGTTGTATGTATCGTTTGGGTAAATGTCCCATTGTGAGGACTCTCGCTATACCGACGTGGGTTGGTATAACCGTACCGGTATAATGAGGGTCGTCACATCAGAGGAGACTCTCAAGCAGTCGGAAGAGGATCTAGGGGAACGCCGCGCAAAAGATGGCGACATTATTGATGTCGGGGAACTGGTCGACGGCATCGAGTGTTCGCTGGAGGTGCTCAGAAGGCTCGCGTTGCAAGCTCAAGACCACCAGTAGATGTGGGACACCGAGATCGCATTTTTCGAGGAGCGTGAGGAGCAGCACCATCGCCTGGAGGCCGAGCTGCTTAAGGAGAACAAGAATCTCTGAATCACGCTTAGAGCC
The DNA here is from genome assembly GCA_014218235.1 of Colocasia esculenta. NCBI lineage: Eukaryota > Viridiplantae > Streptophyta > Magnoliopsida > Alismatales > Araceae > Colocasia > Colocasia esculenta. The sequence goes on along the minus strand of CM024761.1, from coordinate 33,012,468 downwards.
TCCGAGCTGGAGTTGACCGTCGTCCGAGTGGAGAAGAATACCCTTTTGGGGGTCCTTTCTGAGGCCGAGGCTCGAGGAGTCGCCGAGTACAAAGCTGGGCCCGAGTTCCAAGAAGACTTGGAACAGTATGGCGTGACTTGCTACAAGGTAGGACTCGAGGTCGGCGAGGACCGAGGACGGAGACTAGCTACGGATGACTACGCCCGTGAGGCGTTTGAAGCAGCCCTTCGAGAGTGCCGACGATGAACTCAGGATCCGCGCTTGGATGGAGTTCGTTTCATGAACTTCCAAGCAGGGCGGATGACTCCTGGTGATGACGAGGCATGCCCCTCGGAACAAGCCCCTGTAGACACGTGAATTTGGCTCCACCACGGGCAAATTTTCAAGTTGCACCGTAACGCCCAAAAATGGCCTTCTTTTGCCTCGCAAGAGTGTTTTCTCAAATATTTCTGGATCAGAATGTCGGCCCCGAAGCAGAAGTCAAAGCGTCGGGCAAGGCAAAGGGCCAGGGGACCCTCACCCCCCTCTTCTTTTCAATCCTCTTTTGTGCTTCTTAGCACCTCTCTGTGGGTTCTCCACATTCCCTCCCCACGGGAGGTATTTTATTTTCACCTTTTGTATATCCTTACTCTTACACTGGGCATCACGCCCCATTTTGTACCTCTTTCCGTGCCCCACATGGCACACCTCCCCGCCGTGCCCCACGTGGCACATCTCCATCATGTGCCCCACGTGGCAAATCTCCTTCCTGTGCCCCACGTGGCACATCTCCATTCTGCGCCCACCACTGCGCACCTCCATTTTCAGCCCCTCGCGGCCCGCTTTTTCTTTCCTCTCCTCCGGCTCATCCGGATTCTTTTCTTTCAGGGCACCGCGCCCTCCTTCTTCTCCAATTCCCTCTGGCCCCGCTAGAGTCTCCAAAATCTTTCTTCCATTTCCTCCTCTCCATTTTTAATCAGGTCCTTCGACCCTTCTCGCACTTTTTTTGGGGCTTTAGCCCCCATGTGTCTTTTTAGTTCCAAATAAAAAAATATAAATCCTTTGTAGACCTCCGAGTCTTGCCCCAGCGCCTGGCATTCGTCCCTCCGACTCCAATCGGGTCCTTCGACCCTTCTCGCATTGTTTTCGGGGTTTTAGTCCCCACTCTTCATTTTAATTCCAAATAAAAAATGTAAATTCTTATAGACCTCCGAGTCTCGCCCCAACGCTGGGATTCGTCTCTTCTTTACCCTCAAAAGTCTTACTATATTTTAGCAGTGTCGAAAATTCAAAAACCCATAAAAGATGAATATTTCAGCATTGCCATGCTATCGCAGTATTTTTTTTTGTTATAAAAATTCCGAGCCAGGGGTCCGAAATTTCCTCCCGGATCTTTAAAGTTTGCCCTTAGCATGGGCACTTACACACACATTCCACGGCGCCCTAAGCCGATTGCTCCCGGTAGACACCGTCACCATCACAGCCAGGCCTGAATGGCACAAATGTCTATTTCTTTCCTTTCTCGGCCAAAGTATGGGTAGAAGAGGTAGTCTGGACAAGGCAACCAACCCAAGGCACTCCGTCATAAGAGGATGTCCTCCAAATGGGTGAATCAAAATGACTAATAAAAATCCAAGTCAAAAATGCATGTCAAGAGCGGCAAAGTCCCCGCGGAGATCCAAATGGACCCGGTCGTATGCATGCAAAAATTTAAAATCAAATCAAGATAATAGGGCATGTCAAGAGCGGAAAAGTCCCCGCGGAGATCCAAATGAACCCGATCATACGCATGTCCCTACAATCAAGTGGTCATCACTCAAGATTCCAAAATAACTCAAAAGTCTCAGTGCTTAATGAGACTAAACCTTCTGACGGTTGTGCCAAGGAAGGGAGCCAACCCCCAACACTTCAAAACCCATATCAAGCCTATCTCCAAATGTTCTTCCCTTCTCCCTATTTAAGACTTAGTCGCCTTTTCAGGCATGGCTTTGATGGTGGCACTGTTAGCCAAGTGCAATCAGCGGTGGGCACCACCTTAAACTGCATACCCTACTCTGGGCTTTCCTAAATGAAACAGGAGCTAACAAGGACCCCTTCGCCGATCAATTTTCATGATTTTAATGCCGCCATGGCATGACAATATTTCAAAACCACAAAAAATCTAAATATTTCCAAAAACAACAAAAAAATCCAAATATTTCCAAAACCACAAAAATCTAAATATTTCAAAACCACAAAAAAATCCAAATATTTTCAAAACACCATAAAAATTCAAATATTTTCAAACTCCATAAAAATTTAAATACTTTCAAAATTCTAAAAATCTTACACCGATGTTATTGCACATGGTAAGCAGATCCTGGCTATGCCAGGCATGAATCCTTCCGATCGTGGCTCCTCATCTCTTACACCCCCAACTCCTTGGCCAGAGATCACCTATCCTCATGGTCTAACAAACAAACTGAGTGAGTTGTTTATTTAAATGCTTTATTAATACTCCAAGACATGCTCCATGTTATGAATGAATGATGTTTTTCCATGATATTTGTTATCTTGGCTAATGAGTTTTGAGCGCAGGATTCGAGTTACCTCATCTGGCACTACATCAGGCTACTGCTGCCTTCACCATCAACTATCTGCATCTACTATATGTTATACCTTTAGAGCACATCAAGAACCTTGTGGCTTTGAGGAACCTGGGATTTGAGTTCCCCTCTATCAAAAAACAATGATTATCCCAGAGGATCCTTAGCCGCACGGATAGGCCGTTACGCTTGGCATGTGAGGACGACGGACCCATGCATACACCCTGGTCCTGACTCACCGGTGTAACAATATTATCCTTGGTTATTTTCTACTCCTCTTTTTATCTCATTTTTCCCTTTAGCCCAGCATACATGCATCTTGAAATCACAGTGGAGAACCACTCTTCCAAGCCAATCTAAAGGCCATCCGCGCCTCAAATCCAGTAATTTGAAATATTCCATTCCGGGTCGAATACCCAATTCCCTTTGTTGTCGCCTTCAGGCTGATTTTCTTTAGAATCCTTTGTTTAGACTTATCCCTTTTATTTCTTTGTTCCCAAAGATCCACCTGAGGCAGTGGCAGACGCCCCCAATGGTGCAACCTAACGGATTGTGTCCTTAGACACTTCCCATTCGCTGGAAGTTGATCTCTCCTTCTCTCCCCAAGATCCACCTTAGGCAGTGGCAGACTCCCCCAATGGTGAAACCTAACAGATTGTGTCCTTAGGTACTTCCCCGACGCTGGAAGTTGGTCTTTCCTTTTCTTTTCCTTCATTATCCCTTTTCTTTGTCCGAACACTTACTTCTCTAGGTCCTCCTCCTGGTGGTGATTTCCTTGGGTGTTGGGAAAAGACTCTTATCAGGCAGTCACCCAATGATCAAATGCGTGTCTATTTTTCACCTTGGCGTCTACTTTTCAGTCTGCTCCCACTTCACTCCACTACACTTCACTTCATTTCTTTTCATTCCATTACACTCCATTTCACTCCACATCGTGTCTCTCCGCTTCGCTCCTCTGCAAAGCAGACGTCAAGGCGTGGCATCTGTAGACACGCGCATTTGGCTCTACCGCAGGCAAATTTTCAAGTTGCGCCGTAACGCCCAAAAATGGCCTTTTTTTACCTCGCAAGAGTGTTTTCTCAAATATTTCTGGATATCATCCATTCTTTCACAGTGCTTCCCCAGGGGGTCTGGTCACGGACGTGGTCAGGTCGCGGGAGTCCAGGGGCAACGCCCCGGCGGGGATCTCCGGGGGCAGCTCCCCCGGAAGCAAAATTCAATTCGCGTCCGCTAGGGTGGACATTTTTCATCGAACCGCCTTTCAAATCGCGTCCTAGATCCCTGACGCGATTCAGAGTCTGACAGCGGCCCAGAAAGTCATCGCGCGTAGGCCCGTAATCATGATAAAATCCCTGAATCGCGTCCTTATCAGACGACGCAATTCAGAGAGGTCAAATCCGGAATGTCACGTCAGTAGACAGCACATTCGTGAGTCGGTTGCCTCGAAACCATGCAAGTCTTAATCGCGTTCGGGCGTCCCGCCGCGATTCAAGTCGCGGCGGCATGCCCCGACATGATTCAGAGAGATGGTGCAGCGATTCCCCATGCGCGGCCGATCTTCTAAATCACGGCCTGCCGCCCAGACGCGATTAAGCCTTAAATCACGTCTGCTGTCCTGGACGCAATTTTTCCCCAGTGCCTATAAATAGACCCCCGCGGGTAGCCATTCAAAAAAAAAATCCCTCTCTACCCCGGCAGAGCCCTGCTGGATTCTCCCCGCGACTTCCCCACAGCGGAGCCCTGCCGATCGGCGACCCAACTCCTCCATCAGTGTTCGGAGCCGTTCATCTTCCTCACGCGCGTCGGAGCAAGCGGGAGCTTCGTCCTCTTCTTCCTCTGCCCGTCCAATCGGCATCGCCATCACGCCGTCCGGCATCCGGGGAAGCACCCCCTCCTCTATTCGCTTTTTCCCTCCTCCGGACCCCACGTGGTCCTTTATATTTCACCTCCTCTAGACTCCACGTGGTCCTTTATATTTCATCTCCTCCGGGCTCCACACGCCCCATACACACACACACATGCATACACACGCACCACATTTTTAGGGGTTTAAAAGCCACCACAAAAGGTGTGTTCTTCCCCTTTCATTCATGTCATTTTATTCATTTTTAGGATTTGTATACTGCACATCCGTCTAATCTGTCTCTTTTATTTGTCTTTCCTTTCAGGGTAATCAAATAAAGAAATGCCCTCTACCACGGCCGGCCATACTTGTAGAGGAAGAAAGGACCCACATCATCCCCCGCGCAATCTCCCCGCTAAAAAGGTACGCTCGCGATCACTCTTCCATCTCGCACCCCTCGTGCATGCATCTCCATTCGGCACCCTCGTGTGCCTGGCGATCACGATTTTTTTATTTTTATTGTCTTTTTTGCTTTTCCACTCCATCTCCACACACTCACACTCACGTATTCACCCCCCCCCCCCCCTCTTGTAGCCTGTTATTTTGCGCCCCCCCCCCCCCCCCAAAAAAAGGGAGCAGAAAACGGTATCTACAGCCCCTTGATCTGTATCTTTTCCTCTTTTCTTTTTTTTGTAACCTGGCCCTAACGGGTTTTTTGTACTTCAAAGAAATGAATAGATCATCTGTTTGAGTACACATGGCTTCTTTTTCTATCTTCTTCCCTTGTCGTGTTCTGTTCGAATCGAAATTCATCGGTCGCTTAGAGATTCGTAGGTACCGCACATGCCTTAGGAACCGAAGAAGTTCCGACCAGGGGTTTGTAACGGACACCTCTGTTTCGAGGTTTGGATATCGTGCTAGTCTTTCGAGCTGAGAAGCTTCGACTAGGGGTGGCCCAAATACCCTTTTTATAGACCGAAAGAACGGGAAGAAGAGAAGTAGGATGCTGAACAGGAGGCTTTTATAGATAGTAAGCCTTTAGATTAGATACATGCCAAGTTCGGGGTATGACCTCGCCACTAGGGCTGTAAACTATCCGGATCCGATTCAGATTCGTATCTGATTAAGCATATTTGTATCTGTTTAAAAGATATCCGACGGAGCGGATTCGGATACGGATATTATCCGAATAATAAACGGAGCGGACGCGGAAACAGGAGATCCACTCCGTTTAAGATTTGATCCAAAACTGAATTAGTTCTGGCCATTGGATCTTAAATCTAATGGCTCATATTTAATATATAAATATTATACATTATCTAAAACCCTACCTCCTCCCCTTCCCCAAATCCCATCGGCAAACGACCCAGGGCCATCTCAAATCCCACAACTATTGCCCTCCTCCCCTCGTCGTCCTCGCCATCGGCCGCCGGCACCGACCATCCCCGCCCTCGCCCTCGCCCCCTCGCCCCTTGCGACCTCGCCTTGCAAACACGGTGAATCGGTGATGCGCTTACCATCAGCTACCCCTACTGGCCTCCCCGCCCCGTTCTCCCACGTCGTCACGGCATCGTTGCAGATATCGTCGGCGGCGTCGATGTAGCCCTCGGCTCCCAGTCCTCGACGCCCTCGCAGCCTCGCCTCCCCGACGCCCTCGCCCCAACCGAAGAAGACGGCCCACGTCATCACCTGGGCTTCCCTCTCTCTCTCTCTCTCTCTCTCTCTCTCTCTCTCTCTCTCTCTCTCTCTCTCTCTCTCTCTCTCTCTCTCTCTCTCTCTCTCTCTCTCTCTCTCTCTCTCTCTCTCCCTCTCTCTCTCTCTCTTCCCCCCCTCCGGCGGCAACCCCCCCCCATCTACCCCCCCCCTTCCGACGGCACCCCTCCCCCTCACTGGTTTCATATTTTCGAACCGGATAATATCCGGATCCGCTCCGAATCCGATCATTATCTGACTAAGATATTTGCTTCGTATCTGAATTTTATCCGGAGTGGATATGGATTATCCGATTAAATATTTGGAGCGGACACGGAAAACCCATATTCGCTCCGTTTATAGCCCTACTCGCCACTAGGAGTAGCCAGCTTGTAAGAGATTTTCCTGAGAACCTGTATGACCTGATAAGGTCCTTCCAATTTCGGGGCGAGTTTGTCGGTTGCTTTTCGAGGATTCGATGCAGAGCAACGGCGTAGAACAAGATCTCCTTCGAAGAAATGTCGTTCCCAAACTCGGGAATTGTAGTATTGCGCTAGCCGTTGTTGGTAGGAGACCAGCCTGATGCGTGTTGGACCGAATATGTGGAAGGATAAGATCTAGAAGGGGGGTTGAATAGATCTTACCCAATTAATGCGGAAGCTTGAGTAATTAAAAATTACTTCTAATCAGAGATCTAATCACATATACAATTTGTTTATCTGAAGAGTGAGTGTGTGTGGAAGAAATGTGAAGCAATTCCACAATTAGTGTGAGTTTGAAATCCTATGCAAGCATCTAGCGAGGACAAGCAAATCAAACCACTGCACAAGGATTTTTAGGTGGTTCGGAGATCACACCAGTGATTCCTTCATCCACCCCTCACACAGTGAGGCTCCACTACTCAAAAGAGTACAACTCACACTGGAGCTTGACAACTCCAACACACTTGAGTTCAACAACTCACACACCAACTCTAGAGCACAACCACTCCAGAAACTGAGCACACTTGCTTAAAAACACACAGAGTGTTCAACTCAACACAACTGAGCACTATAGCTCACAAACCACAAGCTAGATCAAGAACAATATAAATCAGATCCTCTAGCAATGATCTGATTCAAGATAAATTTATTCACAGAGACTTGTGCAACACTTTATGCACAATTCCCATGGATGAATCAAAAGAACACTTTCAGAGTTAAGAGAATTAGATACAGAGTATGTTCTTCAATGGAGATCTCTTGCAGAAGGTTGAATTGAGGAGATTTGTTGATGCTCTGAGTCACTGGGCGATGCTCTGCTTCAATTGCTTCTGAGTAGCCTTCAGATGCTCCTCAAGTGCTAGCTTCTGCTGGATCTGCTCCTTTGAGAGATGCTTCAGCTCCTTCTCTGAAGATCTCCCTCAATTTCTTGTGCTGTCAAGGGATGCAGATGGATCACCACAGCAACAACAGGAGCAGGAGCGGGAGATTCCTCTTCTTGCCGCCAAAGGCCCTTGCTGGAATATTCTGGAGGTCTCACTCTTCTTGGGGGCAATTGGAGGGGTATTTATAACCCTACATGTCCAATGGTACCCTTGGAGTGCGTGGGCACATGATCCAAGATGGATTCCATTAACCCTAGGCAGCCACGTGTCCAGGTAAAACATAAGTTGAGATTTCAGCCGGAGTGTGTCGACACTACCACTGAGTGTGTCGACACACTGTCCCAATTGAGCAAAACACGTCTTCTGGATGCTGGGTCTAGTGTCGACACGACCACAGACTGTGTCGACACACTATCCCAGTTAGACAATTGGTTCTCCTAGAAGCTGGGTCTAGTGTCAACACGACCATGGACTGTGTCGACACACTTGACCCTGTTTTCATGAAAAAGCTTCAGGGACTCTGACCCAGTGTCGACACCATCAATGGGTGTGTCGACACTACCATGATAAAACATGTACATCCCTGAGAATTTAACACATAAAACATTAATACAAGGTATTATCATCAAGGTATGAAGTATAAGGTATTTGAAACATGCTTTTTGAACATTGTTATTACATAAATGATGTATGTAACATGTTCCACCCATTGAGCATTAAAATCACAAAATGTCATCATCAAAACTATGAGGAGAAATACATTAAAACCACACTCAACCCAACATTCTCCCCCTTTTTGATGATGGCAACATTAAGTCAACATGAAATTTTGATTTTCTTAAAGATGTGATTTTAAGCCATTCTTTCACAGAATCCAAGCACATAGACTGAATGACAATGAATTTCAACAACTTCATTAACTTCATCAAACTCCATTGAAAAGGATTTAACAACATATGACAAATATCACAACCAGAACAAAATGTTACTAAAAAACCATGTCTTTCCAAAATGAACTGTACAAGATATGACATTTACATCCAAAAAGTATTTGCAGATAAACTTCCTTTCACAAAATGAGCAAACCCTTCTCCCCCTTTGACATCATCAAAACAGGACTTCCATCAAGAAGATGGAGGTGGAGGAGGGGTAGGAAGCAAAACAGACTCTATAGACTTCATCCTGGTCTCCATAGCTGATAAGTTTGATCTCAGCTGACTTTGCATTATTGCCAAACGAGTATGTAGTAGTTCTTCCATTCGTTGAGAGTTGTCATACATGTTGGCTTCAAAGGAACTGAAAGCAGCTGACACAGGTTGGGAGGCTGAAGAAGAACTTGCAACAGTGCCATGTCGATTAAAATTGTGAAGCTCACTTTTGAGAGTGGTGATTTCTTGATCAACATGGGCCAACAGGTTCTTCATACCTTCCATATCATCAACTAGGTGAGGAAATGAGAGTCTAGTCTTGGACACTTGAGAAAAAGTTTCCTGACTGTTGAATAAACCTTTCTGAGTGTTGGCTAAAATCCCCTGAAGAACAATTTCAAGCTTGTCTTGTAGATCTTTCAGTTGTCCACAACTATCTCCCAAGGTACCAATGAGCCTGTTGAATCTATGTGTGGCATGCTTTGCTAACTCTTTCTGCTTGATGAACTGACCATTGACTGAATTCTCCAACCTTTGAATACGAAGCTCAAAATTGTTTGCCATCTGTTGTATAGATGAGGTGATAGTGCCAAACTTGTCTTCAAGAAATGTGTACAACTCTGGTGGAACAGAAGGTCCACTAGTTGAAGCAGAGGCTGAACCAGTAAATGGAGGAAAGGAGGATGGAGGATCCACATCAGGAAGAAGTGGAGAAGAACCATGTAGTGTGGGTGATTGAGGTATATCCTGAGTAAGTGGGGCTTCAACAACAGATGGGGGATTAACCTCTTGATCAGGCTGTGGGGACTGAGCAGCATGTGGAGGATTCTCCCCTTCAAGTGCAGCAGGTGGAACATCCTCTCCTTCAGGTGCAGCAGGTGCCTCAATAACTTGTCTCCTACTGACTTGATCACCCTCAATCCGAAAACCCATGAATTTTTGTAAGTGTTTCAGATAGTAAATGTTGGATTTTGGAATGGACTGAACTCTCTCATTTTCAAAAGACACATCAAAGTGTTTAAATACAGCAGTCAGATGAGCAGCATAGGGCAGTGATCTATGAAGATCTTTTCTAGTTGTTTCTGACAGAATTTGGTACATGATCACATGCAAATTAACTTTGATATCCTTTTTCATGCAGTAAATGACAAACCTCTGAATGTTTGTAAGTATGTCCCGTCCACCATCCTGTGGTGTGATAATGGTGGTGAGGATGTGATGAATCAACCTAAGAACAGGTGGGAAGGTGTTTGTGTTGAATCGAGTGACATGGGTTTGCTTGGAGTCTGATGTATTATGAGGGAGACCAGTAAGTAAAGTATATGCTTCATGCAAATCAAACTCAAAGTCATGATAATCTTCTCCCTCATTAGGAACTTTAAACAAAGTAGAAGCTAGCTCAGTGGATAAGACAAAGGAGGCCCCTTTCACTTCAGACTGATAACCCTCTGGCAGAACATTCAAATTCATATAAAACTCTTGCACCAGTCTGGGATAAAATGTGAGAAATTCAGAGATAAAAGGCAGCCAGCCTTGAAATTTGAAGAAATTGAAGACATCAGGGAATGCACTGGCAAAACTGTCATCATCCAAATCAACAGCCCTAGGCTTGAGAATAGATTTCCCTCCAGTGACTAACTTGGAGGGTGTAGCCTCAGAAGAGTTGGAAGACTCAGATGAAGAGGAGGAGGATTCCTCTGAAGTATCAACGAGAATCTTCCTTCGAGGATGACGGGTCACTCTAACAGACTTGCCACGACTAGAAGAAGACATCCTACCTCGCTTGGAGGGAGTAGGAGAGGGTGAAGATAGACCCTGTTGCTAAGCCAGATCATGGCGGCGCTTACTCCTTCTTTCCGTGGGGGGTTCAGCAATGACAACCCCGGGGGCAGTAGCCCTAGATCTTGCGCCCCGCTTTAGAGTCTGCTTGGGAGGCATCGTGCAAGCAGAGAGGAGAGGAAGAAGATGAGAGAGGGTGGAGAAGAGGAAGAAGATGGCGGGAACAAGAGAAGTCGTCTGGGTATGGGGTATGAAATGGGGCCTGCGTTGACCTATGCAAAAGGGCATATAAAAAGGTCCTGCGAAAGAGATGAAGAGGTGAGGTGTGCCGCCGGAACCTTTTATGTTAAATGGGGGGTAATGAAGAAAACTGCCTGAAGAGGCAATAGTGTCGACACGGGATGTGACTGTGTCGACCTGACTAGAGATTGTGTCGACACGTGAATAGGAGTGTGTCGACCTGGTTAGTCAAAAACTAACAATAGGTACAGGGAATTTTGGAGTGAAAAACTTTATAATGATGAAAAATATATAGAATCAACTTGTCAAGGATTTTTAATATGTCAAGGAATTAATCAGTCATTTCTTAACAAAAACCCATCATTAATTCAAGTGTTAAACAACAACCTACAAGATATGTTCATTGATTGTAAAGAAATACTGAAATGACATTTTGAAAGATATAGGACATTCACCACAGTCAATGGCAATCTTTCATATTCTTTAAAACCAAAGTAATGAGAATTTCTTTTAGATTGAAGTCAGTGATGATGAACCTAAACAGTCTTAAACAATCTGAGTTGGGGCAACGTTGTTTGTTTTGATAAATTCTCCTTAAATTTTTTTTTAATCAAACTATCAAATGTAGTAAATCTTGTTCACACAAGAACTAATGCTTTTTACACACCATAGTCCCTGGGTACTAAAGATTTGCTCATTATCCAGTTTCAAGGGGCAAAAAATAACCTTTTGACATGAAAATATACGTTTATCAGACGCCAATATTTCCAATTACTTGGTTATCATTAATATTGTCAGAAAATTGTTTTTATTATTTTTATTTTGTTTAACCCCTTTGAACAGAGATAGCAAGAACACCTCATGACATACATGGCACTTCATTCTTTATGAAGGTTTGTAGTTTCTCAATATTATTGCCATTGCTCTGTTGAAGAAACATTGAAGGAGAATATGGTAAAACTAAATACAACCTTTTCCCTCAGCAGTTTTAAAAGAGATGTCTAAACTCAATGCACGTATGATCTTCATGTCTTGAAGGAAATTAGATTACTGTCGGAGTTCAGAATATGATTGAAGATTGACTGGAGAGATGTAGTAGATCAGCTAAAAAGACATTCTGTGGTTTCTTTTGAAGGAATTAATGAACATCTCATGAATAGGAGTTGTGACAACTCAAGGAATTAATTCTGAGTGTATGTAAGAAAAGAATTATGAATTCTTTAACTCCCCCTGAATTGTTGATCCCAGAAACCTTTCAGCAAGATAAAGAGAATCAAAGATTTGAAAGAAGACTCCCCCTCAACAATTGCATGTATGACTCTTGATACTGGGCAGAGACATGTACTCACGCATAGTGAAAGTGTCCAGACAAGCCTAACTTGTCCTTCTTCAAATCACCATTTGATATACCAAGAATTTCAATGCAATGTGAGACAGAAGAATTTATTTGCAAAAGGAAAATTGAAGTGTTTTATTCGAAATGTAGATGGGTAGAAGAATGTAAAAAGAAGGAAATATTGACATCATGAAGCAGTGACTCCCTCTCAGAGTGTGCCTGAACAAGGACACACCAAAACACTCAACCCAATGATAGAGAGGTCAGGGAGAATGAGGACATTTGCATAACCCAAGCTCTCTCCTTAAGGATGAAAATCTGTTTTCTGGAAGAGGTTTAGTGAAGATATCAGCAATTTGTTTTTCCGTTGCAATGAAAAGAAGTTCAAAAGATTTCTTAGCCACCTCATCCCTTAAGAAATGATGTCTTATCTCAATGTGTTTTGTGCGTGAATGCTGAATTGGGTTTTTAGACAAATTGATAGCACTAGTGTTATCACATAAGATGGGAATGCATCCAAACTCATGATTATAGTCTAGGAGCTGGTGTTTCACCCAAAGGATTTGAGTGCCACAACAGCCAGCTACAACATACTCAGCCTCTGCAGTGGATAGAGCAACTGAGTGTTACTTTTTGGAAGCCCAAGAAATTAGGCATCCACCTAGATATAAACACAAGCCACTTGTACTTTTTCCATCAAGCTTACAACCTGCATAATCAGCA